>CM066040.1:210775503-210798344 GCA_033557465.1 Ichthyophis bannanicus
TCCCACTACAAATCTGAGAAATTATCTTTGGTCTGGATGAAATGAGGATGTGGCGTATAAGCATCCGTTAGGTCTAAGAGCATAGTCCATTCTCGTCTCCCATGCTGGAGGGTAGGGCAGCAGTATTCCAAGGGTAAGCAGTCTTGAACTTTTTTCCCACTCCAGAAACTTGTTTAGGTTATCGCAAGTCTAGTGGATAGGCCGGAGGTATCGCTGTCCTTTTTCGTACCAGGAAAGTACCTGGATTAGAAGCCTTAGCCCTTTCGCGGTGGTGAGGCACCGGTTCCACCGCCTGATCCTTTATAAGACTGGTTCAAAGCTGAAGGAGGAGGGGAGGTTTCTGGGCAGAGGAGAGTCTTGGAGGCTTACCCTGGAAAGTAGGAGGGGGGTATTCTGGTGGAAGTGGAGCATATAGCCCTTGTTTGGACTATGCTGAGGTGTTACATTAGGTCTCCCCTGCTGATGGCTGGCCACCTGTAGGCGTAGAAAGGTCAGCCGACCTCGCTTGTGCTGAGTTGGAGCCAGCCTGTGGAGAAGAGGCTATGCTGTGGGAGTCAAAAACCCATTCCATGCTGTGCAGGAGGCCGGAGCTGTCAGGCTTGAGGGTCTTCTTTGCTACGGGGGCCCATGCCCCTGACCCCTTGGCCTGCTGGCCCTGTTGGGGAGCTGGAGAGGCCTGATAGTGAGTGGTAGGATTTGTAGGCAGCAACATATCCTCGGAAAAAAGGGCTTTTTCCCTGAGCCCTTCTTTTTCTGAGAAGGACGCAGACGTTTTCCTGGACAGACTTGTCATGGTGATAGTCTCAGTCTCGATTTCCGCAGCCTTTTGTTCCAGCCGTGGGCTTAACGAAAAGGTTTGCACCTCGGAAGGGGACATCGAACCAACTTATCCTGCACCCAAGGGCTCCAGGTCCGATGACTGTAGCCAGACCTGACGGGCGTGCACCGACGCCGGACCCACAGCTACCCGGGCCGAAGCCGTCAAAGCCATATAGGCTGCTTGAGAGATTAAACCCTTCGAGCACAATCTCGGATACCTGTGGACAAAGCCTTGAACCTCTGCAAAGGTTCCTCGGAGAGGCCAGCTTGAGAACCCAGCAATCTCCTTGGCCAGGTATCTTAAGTTACATGCCTTATGTACAGCTTGTATTTGGGTGGGGGGGGGGGGGGGGGGGGTAGGTCTGGACATGGCAAGACAGCATAGAGCCCTGGAAAGCACTTTCTACAGGAGGGAATCCAGGTTCCAGGCCGTTCCGGCCGGGGGGCACCAAGGAGGGCATCTTCTGACTCTTCAGGACAGGTGCAGGGGCAGAGTCCACAACAAGTGAAGGGGTGCAGTAGCTGAACTTTTTGGAACCCAGGGTTCTTACGGAATCGATAAATGGAATCGAACCCGTTTTCTAAGAAATGGTGCGAACACCACAAAGGCCGGTGCCGCCCACATATGGAAGTAGCAGCCATTCCATGCATCGGAGGAACTGGATACAGTAAACAGCTTCATTTGGAGGAAAGTCATACTGGAGAGCAATCGAGACTCCTCCGGCTCGAGGCTATCTCTCGGCGTCCGCAGGGGAAGGCCAGGGCCTGCGTCCATAATCCATCATGAAGTCAGAGAAAGGGGTATCCTCCAGGGGGACCTCTCCGAGGATGGGGGACTATCTGGTGAGTCTGAAGGGACACCACCGTTTCTGGAAGGTGGTCCATGGACGCCTCGTGCCGCCGTCTCCCACTCCGACTCCTCAAAGGAGCGTCGAGCCAGCTCCGGCCGTGTGGGCCTCGGTGCCATCCAACCCCGCAGACGCCGGAGGGTATCGGCATCGACGACCTCGGCCCCCCCGCACGGGAGGCTCGAGGGGGACCGGACCAAGGATAGACTCGAGGATCTTCATCCGACGCGAGGATCGTGGTGCCTCGGTCTTCCGGGGTCGCCTTAGACGTCGAGGTCCCAGTGGGCGGGGCCAGGATGCACCGGTCAGAACCGGTGATCAGGCACCGCTCGCCTGTTTCATGAAGGCAGCCAAGGCTGCTCTCCAAGGCCGTCAATCCTGAGTCCAAGGCCGTAATCTGAGTCCAAGCTCAGGAGACTCAGGCAGCCCCCGGCTCGGGCCCCAACGGTGTGTCGGGCCTGAACGTCGGCGTCCCACGGAGGAGAGTCCATGATGGGCACTGCACTACCGTGACTCGGGGAAGCCGGCCTCCACACGAGGTTACTTGGAAGGCCCTCTCCAACTCCGAGAGCCCGGGGCGGATGTAAGGGCTACACGACATGGCCCTCGAGGAACCAGGAGACTCCACCGGGCGACGCACTCTATTGGAGTCTTCGTTTCTTCCTGCAGTGCTCCCCCGTGAGGGAGACTCCCTTTCAGAGGACCCTCGACGTGCAACGGGATCGGACTACGAGATGTCCGAGGGCCGCTGACCGAGTCCGGGCCCCGGCCCGGACACAGGAATCAGAGAATATTCTATCAATGCTGATGCTGATGGCTCCAGAGCACCTTCGATGGACATTTTGCACACGGGACACAGGCCAGCGGGTCATGGTTGGGTCCGAGGCATCGGATGGCAGCAGTCATGTGTGTCAGTGAGGAGACATACTTTTCTTGCACCGATCACACTTGTTGAATCCAATGGCAGCCATCGGGGGAAAAAGGGCCTCTGCAAGGTCCAAACCACCGAGCTGCCATGAAAACAGAAAAAGAAAACGCGAAACGCTAGTGCACGACAGGACCAAAAATGAAAATCAAAAGTCCGGACTCAAATACCGGTGGTACCGAGACCAGACCAGGAAGGGGCAACCGGCGTCGAACCTGAAAATAACGAGAAAAATCGCCAAAAAAAAAAAACCCAACTTTTCCCTGGGTTGACACGAACTCACGTCCGTCGGGCTCTGCAGAAAAAGAAAGACTGAGCAAGATGGCCACCCGTGGGCAGGAAGGGGACTGCACAGGCGACCGCGCTGCATTCCCAAAGGCTTTTTATTCTTTGAAAGCTGGGGAAATGGCTCCACAACGGGGGCTCGGTCGGCACCAACATCACGCTCATATGTGAGGACTGAATTCCTGCTATCGTCCTGGAGAAAGAGCGAAGCGATGCATCAACCTATGAAACAAACAAAAAAAAACATTTTCCACCATACTGTGCAAAGATAACAGATTGTAAATTCAGATGTAACATTCCAAAAAAGGGCATATTCCACTCACTAAATGGGAAAAATAAATTCTTTCTACCGTTAATTTGGAGTTTTGTTTTTCTAATAGGTCTCTCCACCAATGTCTGGTTTCTGCTTTCTCTTCTTTATTCTCTTAAATCTGTTCCCAGGGTCTCAGGTACATTTGGAATTTTTTCGTTCCCTCCTCATGAGATCCCTGGACATTGATCTTTCATTTCCCGTTTTCTTCTATTTTTTTTTCTGCTGTCACTGGGGGGTTCCTAACCCTTAGAATTCAGCCATCCTCCCCATACAGTCCTCATATCCCTTTTTTTTATGTATCTACCCTACAGCTGATCTGTCCTATCTCCTTCACCCCAGCACCTCCCAGTCATCATCTCTCTCCATCTGCTACAGGACTCTAACTCCACCCCATTTGCTGTATCTAGAAAACATAGAAACATGACGACAGAAACAAGACCACATGGCCTATCTAGTCTCCCTCATTCCATCCAACAACTACAACAGTCCACTTTTTACATTTGAGAGATCCTCATGTGTTGGTCCCATGAGTTTTTGAATTCAGTTTACTGGTCCCGTCATCCTTACCACCTCCCACTGGGAGGGACTATTCCACGGATCCATACTCTTTCCGTTAAAGAAATATGTCTGCATATCACTCCTGAATCTATCTCCATTCACCCTCAACCCATCAACCCTCGTAGCAGAAATTGCTTTCAATTGAAAGAGGCTCACACCCTGAACATTTATGAAACGGAGGTAATTAAACATATCAATCAATATCACCTCTATCCCGCTTTTCCTCGAGAGGTGTACATGATTAAGAATCCTTAAGTCTGTCCTCATATGCTTTATAATGAAGCCCCACTAATCATTTTTGTAGGTAGCCACCCCCTCTGCCCCGACTCCATCCTGTTTCACAGCCTTTTTGAAGGTGCGGGTCTCCAGAAAGTGCACACTATACTCCAAATGAGGTCGCACCAAAGGAAATACAGAGGGAATTATACACCACTCCTTTTATTCTGCTAACCATTTCTCTCCGTATGCACCCAAGCATCCTTCTAGCTTTTTTTTCCTGTCCGCCCTCTCTACCTGTTTAGCTGACCCCCTGTTAAAAAGATCATCAGGACACAACAACACCTAGGTCCCTGGTCCCCGCTCTTCCTTAGTGGACAAAAAGTACTTCACCGTAAACCTCCTATAACTGTATTGCGCCCCTGGATTGCTGCAGCCCAAATGCACGACCATACCATTTTTTAACATTAAATCCCAACTGCCAAAGTCTAGACCATTCTTCAAGCTTAGATAGATCCCTCCTCACGTTATCTACACCAACGTATCCCGGGTGTACTTACTCTATTGCAGATTTTGGTATCATCCACAAAGCAGGCAAACCTTACCCGACAGCCCTTCCGCTATATCACTAACAAAGATGTTAAAAAGAATCGGACCAAGGACAGATCCCTGGGGCACACCACTGGTAACATCCTTTTCCTCAGAGTGAGCTTCCATTTAATTGTACTCTTTGTCGCCTCCAACCCCAACCAAGTTCTAACTCCAGCAGTAACTTTAGGGTCCATCCCTAGGGTGCTCAGTTCTGTTTATAAGTCGCCTGTGAGGACACAGTGTCAAAGGCTTTACTGAAATCTAACTACACCACATCTAGAGCTCTCCCTCGGTCCAACTCCCTGGTCACCCAGTCAAAGAAATCAGATTGTCTGACAAGAAGCGGCCTATGGTGAATCCATGCTGCCTCGGATCCTGTAATCGCTGGACTCCAGAAACCTCACTATTTTCTATTTCAGCAGCATCTTCCAATAATTTACTCACCACCAAGTTAAACTAATCGGCCTGTAGTTTTCAACAACATCCTTTACTTCCGCTTTTGTGTAAATGGCACCACATGAACCTCTCTCCAGTCCTTTGGTACCACTCCCGAACTCCAAGAGGCATTGAAAAGGTCAGTCAGTGGGGCTGCTAGAACGTCCCCAAGTTCCCTCAGTATTCTAGGGTGTATCCCATCCGGTACCCATCGCTTTGGCTACTTTAAGTTGAGCTAGTTTATCACGAACACAAGTCTTCTGAAAATTGTTCAAGATGTCCCTCACTTCTGTTCTGTTTGTGGGTGTTTTTCTGAGGTACTGGCTTCCTGGTTCTTCATACTGTGACCACAGAAAAAAAATTATTTGTTAAGCAATTCCGCTTTATCCTTATCGGCTTCTACATATTCTTTTTTCCACATGCACCTGCTCAGTCTGACAATACCACTCTTGGCCCCTTCGTTCTCACTAATATATCTGAAAAAATGTTCTTATCCCCCCATTTTATTGCATTGGTATTTCCTCCTCCTTTTGAATCTTTTGCATCTTGACTACTTTGCTCGCTTCTCTAAGTTTTTCCAAATACAGATTCCTGTCTTCCTCTCTCTGGATCTCTTGTATTGATGAAGGCCTCAACACGTTTTTCTTCACTTTTACAGCAATTTTTTGAAAACCATAGCGGTTCACCTTTTCCTTTTGGCCTTTATTTACCATTTTAACAAAAAGGTTGGTTGCCCTACATATCCCCTTTCAGTTTTGCCGACTGTTTTTCTACATCCCCCAGCTGTTCCCATCACCGCTAACGAAGCCCTGAGGTATTGGGCCCATCTTCGCAAAGTTAGTCTTCCTAAAGTTTAAGATCCTCACCTTGGAATGGATTCTAACAGCCCTAGTCCTAATACTGAAACACCACCATCTGGGTGATCACGGGATGGCCAAAATGATCTCCCAATGACAACATCAAGAAACACTTTCACCATTGGTTAAGCACCAAGTCCAGTAATGGTCCCTTCACGTGTGGGGTCTGTTACCAATTGCCTGAATAGTTCTCCCTGTAGAGAATCCAGGATCATCCTTACTTCTAGATGATACTGCACGCAGGAATGTGGCCAAATCAGCATCTGGGCATATTGAATATCTACTGATCAGTTAGCACGTCCCCTTTTCTAGCAATGCTGCGTATGTCCTCAATTAACTCTCTGTCCAACTCTTCCCCTTGTGAGGGAGGTCTGTATTCACACCAATGTAATAGATTTCTCTTTCCCTCTTTCTAGTTTAAACCCACAATGCCTCCTCTCTCCCTTTAAGCTCTGTAATTCCAAAGCTTTAATAGTAGTTTTTACATATAGTGCCACTCCTCCTCACCTTCTTCTCTACCCTGGTCCTTTCTGAATAAAGTATAGCCAGGTAAGTAGTTCATCCCAGTCATGGTTTTCTGTTGAACCATGGTTCTGTAACTGCCACTAAATTCCAGTCAGCCACTCCCACCAATAGCTTCAACATCAGGGGATCTTATTTCCCATGCTACAGGCATTTTACAAAACTGCTTTCCATATGTTACCCCTGGTACCCATTTCCATAAAGATATTTAATATATCACCTACCCTGGGGGCTTTTCACTTACCTGGGGGCTTTCTTCACCTATCCCCTAACGAATCTAGTTTAAAAGCCCTCTTCAGTAGATTAGCCCGTCTACTACAGATTGATGCGTTGACCTTTCTTGGACAGATGGATGCCCTTCTGCTGCTCTGCAACCTTGGAACAACATCCCATGGTCTAGGAAAACCAAAACGCTCTTGATGACACCATACATGCAGCCATGCATTCCATCTCCAGGATGCGAGCCTCTCTGCCTTCGGCCTTTACCCCTCAACAGGGAGGATTTGAAGAGAACACCACTGTGCACCTAACTGCTTCAACTCTCTGTCCCAGAGCCATGAAGTCACTTTTTGATACCAGTTCCGAGGTATACCTGGCAGTATCAATTTGTTCCAACATGGATTAGCAACATTGGGTAATAGTCAGTGGGCCTTGACGAGTCTCGGCAAACTCTCTGTAACATCTTGGATTTTGGCACCAGGCAGACAGCATACCTCTCTGGACATCAAGTCTGGTCGGCAGATGGACGCCTCAGTACCCCTCAGAAGAGAGTCTCAACCACCACTAACCCTTCGTTTCCTTCTGGTCACTGATTCTGCAACTTTGGGGTACTTGAACTCTGGTTCTTCCTTTTCCAGGGAGGCTTTCACCTCCTCCACTTCCAGGGCTACATAATGGTTCTTCAAATTCAAGGGCTGGAGAAGTTGGATTGGTGATTTTGCAGGCCCTGGTGACTTGTGGTCCAACCATCGACATTCTGTTGGCACCCATCTTCTCCTGTGATGGAGAGCTTGGTTGCTGCAAGAAGCATCTCATCAACGTACTTCTCACTGTCTTGAATGCTCCTCAGCCTCGCCACCTCCTCTCTGAGTTCCTGCACTTGGTTCCTCAGAGCTTCAGCATGCAGGCACCCTGCACATGGAACTGGTCCTTCAAAAACTGGCATTAGGACCTCTGTCTGGACCGAGGCAGAAGCTGTAACGGGGGCAAACAGCTTTAGCAATACGATTTTTCCCAGCCATTGTTTTGTTCGTGGAGCTTAGGTATCTGTTAAAGCAAAAGAAGAGATCTACCAAGTACCAGCCGGTTTCGCAGCTATCCTTTCAGAGAAAAAAGCAGTTAAATCTCTTTAATTATATTCAAAATGTGCTGGTCCAATTCTCTGTGATTTGTTTAAATGGGGAGGTGCCCTATAAAGCAAGACTGCTCACTAGGGGTGGGTGGGAGTCGGGACGTGGGTAGGGAGGGAACTAACACCTGATTAGGTGTTAGCAGTTCTAAACCTGAGGAGGTTACTAGAGTTCAGTAACCTATTGTGCTCAAGGAAAGTTCCCCTAAAGCACCAAAAAGAAAGTAACCTTGCGTTAAAAAATATTACAAGTATCAAGCATCTATCCCCTCTTCCTCTTCCTCCATTTCAGGCCTGGCACTTCGTTTATCTTCCCCACCTCCCCCTGTAATCCAATATCTTCCCTTTTCTACATTCTCCAGAATCCAGCACCTCTCAACTTCCCTTCATTACTCCCTTTGTCTAGCACCTCTCCCCTTCCTCTCCCTAACCCCCTAGACATCCAACATCTTTTCGTCCTGTGCTATCCCTACCCCCAAAGGTATCCAGCATCTCCTCCTCTTCCCTTGTCAGGCCTGCTACCATCACTTATCTCTATCCGAACCTGCCCCAAGGCTGCAAAGCGAAACTCAGCACAGGATATGATCAAGTCTGCTGTGTCCCTTCCCTAACATAAGCTTCCTATCAGAAGGACAGGATGTGGCAGGGTTTCAAAATGCATAGGTGCTCAAAGGTCTGCTGCCACACTGACAGCACTTTTAGGTGCTGCTGCCTACCGCACCAGTGTTTCGCTGCTGCCCCCCTGAATTCTGCTGCTCTAGGTAGATGCTAGTTATCCTATGTGTATAGGGCCAGCCATCTCTCTGACTGATTTCTAGGAGAAGTTAATATAGGAAGTATGAGGTGAAAACCACTTAAACCTCTCTTCCTGCCCACAATGATGGAGCTGATATTGCT
The DNA here is from genome assembly GCA_033557465.1 of Ichthyophis bannanicus. Lineage (NCBI taxonomy): Eukaryota > Metazoa > Chordata > Amphibia > Gymnophiona > Ichthyophiidae > Ichthyophis > Ichthyophis bannanicus. Next base: position 210,784,118 of record CM066040.1, read on the forward strand.
CCAACTAACTTCACTGTCTAGAGCAAGGTTTCCCAAACTTGTCATGGTGACCACACAGCCAGAAAGGTTTTCAAGTATCCATAAAATAAATATGCTCGAGAGAAATTTAACTGGGCCTTCACTCAGTTCAAATTTCCTCCATACATATTCATTGTTATATCTGGAAAGCTCAACTGTCTGTGGGGTCCCCAATACAGATTTCGAAAAGCACTGCTTCAATCCTCTAGAGATTCCAAAAACATAGAAGTGTAACAGCATTATAGTAATTTGTTATATCCATATTACATTATATATAGAACAAGAATTCACTACGATAGGTTTTACTTAAAAAGTGAGATTCAATATTGATTTCTTGTTCAGTAGAACATTTAACGTCTTTCTGGGTTCTTATCACTACTACTTACTAGTAATCATTTCTATAGCGCTACAAGGCATACACAGCATTGTACAGACACATATAAAAGACTGTCTCTGCTCATCAGAGCTTGCAATCTAATCAAGACAGACAGCGCAATAGATGAGAACAAGGGTACAGTAGGGAAGGGTAATGACACTGAAGGAGAACAAAGGATTAAGATCCAAAAGCAGCCTGAAAGAGGTGAGCTTTTTAGCATGGATTTTAAAAGGGGGAGAGATGAAACCTGACGTAAAGATACAGGTAGTTTGTTCCAGGCATAAGGAGCAGCAAGGTGAAAGGATCGAAGTCTGGAATTGGCTGTTGAAGAGAAGGGCATAGAGAGAAGTAATCCAGAGGAAGTGTGGAGATCACAAAGAGGAGTGTAGGGAGAGAGGAGAGAGGAAAGGTAGTGCAAAAGCAATAGAATGAATGCACTCGTAGGTCACAGAAGGAGAAGTTTGTATTGGATACAGAAACAGAAGGGAAGCCAATGAAGTGATTTGAGAAGAGGGGTTATATGAGTATATTGGGGCTGGTGCAGCAAAGTTTTGAACAGATTGAAGGGGAGATTGATGACTCAGAGGAAGACCAGCAAGGAGGAGGTTGCAATAGTCGAGGTAAGAAGTGACTAAAGAGCGGACAAGGTGTTTTAGTAGGTGTGTTCAGAAAGGAAGGGGTGAATTTTGTTAATGTTATAGAGAAAACAGCAGCATATTCTCAAAATGAAAGATGTTGACATCACACAAACCCTTGAATCCCATGACATTTATTTCTTGACACTGGACAAACCTACAGAAAACGTGAAAATAGCAGCTACAATAGACTTGTGGATATTTCATAAGATGTTCTGTCTCCACTAAAACCAAAAAAACTTGCGCAATAACCAAGACCCTATGGATGAATTTCTGTCACCTCTTTGTTCATGTACGCAGCTGAAAAAACAAAGCTTGAATGATGAAATGGTGTGTCAAGGACTTCTGTTCAGTATCTGTAATACCCAAGACATTTTCTGGTCCTGCCGAGTCAAAGGTTGTTTCTGTGGCTTAATGCCATGTCTCTTTCTACCCAGTAAACTCATTAGAAACCATACCTAATCATATATATCTGAAGTTTTTGCATTCCTCTATCCCTCTCACTTATTTATTGTGAAATTTTCTTACATTTCTCTTGGTGGCTGTAAAATAGTTGGTAGTGCATTCGCACCAAATAAGCTTTATAAAAGAAAATTCCATTGCTATTGTATTTCTGCAATGTCCCAAAACACAAGAGCTTTTAGTATAGGCTATATTTGCTTACTGTTAAAGATTTATAGAAAAGTTGATTACATGTCTCACTTCATCATCTAAGTTAAATATGTAAGATGTTTTAAAATTCAATACCTATTCTACAGAGAGTTTCATTTTTGTTTTTTTCTTTTTTGGGGGGGGGGGGGGAGGGAGGTGGAGGAGCCCTGGTTGTTTTTAAACTCTCATATCCAGGAATGCTGCACCACAAAAATGTCCTTAATTGCTGCATATGCTCTGAAATTACTAAAAAAGGCCAATATTTCAATCCAAAGATGGTTAAACAAGAAGCCCAGATTGACACAGATGTAAACAGTTTATATCCACACAGTAGGAATGAACAAGAAAACTAATCTTACAGTTTACATTATGAAGGAATATGATGGCACTAAACCAGAAATTTTAACCCCAGGTATGTATAGCAGTTACTCAAGAGGCAGGCTAATTAGTAAAATATAGTACAGACACCATCAAAATCACTATGGAAATACTGCTGACAGGCATAAACTGAACAATGATAGACTGGAAAATAACGGGCAAAGAGGGACAAATTCACATATACTGTTTTGCCTGAAAAAATATCCCAAAAAAGTTATAAGTCAAGATAAAACTCCTAAAAATTGGCAGTATGTCTGTACACAGAACTTTGTACATAGAAGCAATTTTACTTACACACAGAGTGAAGGAGCATTTTAATGATTAAAGCAATAGCCTGAGAACCAGGGAAGTCAGGATTCCAAACCTTACTTCTTAATGACACTCCTTGTGACCTTGCACTTGTCATTTAACCCTCCGTTACCGGAGGTATTTACTTAAGAGCTGATGTAATAAGCGGTGCTTTAGAACAGTGCACTGAACTTCAGCGTTCAGTTTCCTAGCAAGCACACTGAAAATAAGTTTTAATCCCGATGCAGCAAGCTAACAGCATGCAAATTACTGCAACATTAAGAAAATATGCAGAGAGCAAAACTGCACACATCGCTGCAGTAGCATGCTGCAATTTTCTACATCAGCAGGAATTTTTCTTTCTGCTTTCCTGTCAATGCTTGAACCAATACTTATTCAGCATTTGTTACAAAACAAGTATTGGCTAATGAACTGGACCAGTACTTACCTGATCCTGATGATATGGTCTGTGGCATGCTCTTCTTCCACCATCATTTTGTAAAATGGTGATGGCCTGATTCCTAATGGTATGTTGCAACATACTGCTACAGGCCAACCTGCCAAATAGGAGAATGCTACCTTATTGGTAGGCTGACCCATAGGCACTGCCATTTTTCAAGTTGATGCTGCCAAAAGCAGAAACAAGTAGATATTGTTCCTGCCTTCTAACTTAAAGGTATGTTGGGCATGGTGGGGGACCCACTTGGGCAACCACGGATTTCTTTAAGGGGAAAAGAGGCATACTTCAGAGCCCACTGTGATTATTAAAGTCTTTTTAACTAGGTCATCTGAGCTAAAATACCTCACATTACCTCAGAAGACTCTTGCTAACGCCTATGATAAAATGTTTACAGTTCAGGGCTTTAAAAATATTCAGCACTAAGGGGAAGTAAAAATGCATGGCAAAATTGCACATGGTTTTTGCACTGGGAGCAATTGTTAAGCCCTCCCATTTACATGTTAACCACTCTCTACTGCAGTGGTATTACAGCAATTTTTCCTATGCTAAAATCTTTACTATGTTAGGTAGCACAATTAGAAGTCTGATACATTTTCTTATAATCTAGGAACCAGCCTAAAAACTTAGGAGCCGGTTGCCAATACCTAGGTCTCAGTGCGCTCCCCAAAAAGCAGTTACTCACCTGTAAAGCACAGTTACTTGCCTGTAAACAAGTGATCTCTGAGAACAGCAGGAATAAGTCTTCACATATGGGTACGTCGGTACCGATGGAGCCTGCGCGGGAACGCTCCCCAGTGTCCAAAAAGAAAGCCTTTGGGGCATCCCACACGAATGCGCGCTGCCTTTCCGCCTAAACACTTCCCTCTCATCAGTTGGGTTTGTAGCTGAGACCGAAGGAGGGAAGTAGACAAATCAGAAAGAGAGAGAGAGAAAAAGAGGGCAACTCCTAGGGGAGGTGGGTGGGTTGTGAAGACTTATTCCTGCTGTTCCCAGAGATCACCTGTTACAGGTAAGTAACTGTGTTATCTCCAGGAACAAGCAGGAATGAGTCTTCACATATGGGGACTCTCAACTAAGATGCCTGGAGGAGGCCCCAGCATGTTGCAAATCCGATGGATGGGCAATGCTTATCCTTTAGAACCCCAGGCATCTAAGGGATGGAGGGTAGGAGTTGAATTAGAAAAGAAAAAAGGGTGCTGTGGAACAGCTTGACTAAACAAGGTATCCAGAGGGGGGCCCTTGTGTAGATCATAACTGTTAGAAAAAATTGAATCCCAATTTTCTAATGTGGATCTTACTCAAAATATTGCAAAAGCATTTGTTGAGGCTAATATGAGTCTGCAATTGAGAGCCAGTATATTATCCTCAAAGAAATTCCCTCACTGTGAAGTAAAGGAAAAATAAATTTTGCAATACAGGAAGAGATAAGAATTCTTGATGGCTAGAACTAACCCCAGAATAAGAAGTGGGGAAGTTTAATGGGGTTGGACTTCAGAGAACTAGATAAAGCTTCTGTAAAGTCCAAGTTTGAACTCTTTGTCCTTGGAGCAGAATAAGGCCCTAGGCAAGCGTGGAGATAATCTGACTGGTTTGGATGAAAAGGTAGAAATACCCTTTACAGAAAAAAGGGGTAGGTCTTTAAGACCCCTTTTATCCAAAAGAAAAACAGTTATTTTATTAGGCGCTGGGCCTCCAACTTCTTGAAGATCAGTAAAAATCTTTCATAAGTGATGTCACTTATGATAATGACTTTACATGAAGAGCTTCAGATGTGACGTAACCGAAAAGGTTACGATAAGAAGGTATTTCCCAATTTACCAGAGAAATTGGTTGTCCATTAAGTTTTATGATATGCTGGGACAGCATTAATATGGACAGTAAACAAACCTTTCAAAGTCAGATATTGTATAGAGATTGACTCAATAACAAGAAGGATTAAGACCTACTTGAGAATATTGATGGAGAATCTCTGCTTGGTTAAAAATGGAAGAACTATAGGGAAAAGATTCCGTCGAAACTGGTATTATGTTCTTCACTTACAAGGAGAGGACTAGATTTCTTTAAAAGATCTAGGTCCCGAATAACCAGATCTGGAGACCTACGTGAAAGAGTGCAAAGGAGATCCTTTTTTTTTTTTTTTTTTTTTTTAATTATTTATTTATAAAGATACCTTTTACATAGTCATATTGTATAAAACAATTACAACCAATAATACAGAAATAATACAATGAAAACTGATTATTTAGAAACAAATACTAATACACAGCCCACATCTCGGGGAGAGTCTTAACAAAACTAGGACAAATAAACAAAGAAAGAAAACAAGGCCATGTCACAAGGGCATAGCCAACTTTAACCGGACAGAATATAATACCCTCACCGCCCACCTATATTAATCAAGATTTACTACAAACCTTTTCCCGTTCAACAATCCACTTTTCTAAATCGGATGAAGAAAAAAAGACAAATTTATCATAATGAAATGAAATACAGCACTTGCAAGGATACTTTAGGAAAAAAGTGGCCTCCAAAGCAAGAACCCTGGGTTTTAACAAAATAAATGATTTTCTACGTAATTGGGTAGAACGTGATACATCAGGAAATATCGATACCTTATCACCACAAAATTGGAACTCCCTCCTCTTAAAATAAGATTTCAAAATAGAAATCTTATCATCCTCAGAGGATAAAGTAACCAACAGAGTGGCCCTAGTGGCAATTACATCTTGTATATCCCTTTAAGAAAGCTGTTAAATTGAAATCAACTTTATCTGAAACAGGTAACACCTCCCCTTCCTCAGGACTGGTAGAAACATTAGTTGAAAGATAATAGCATTTAATAACCTCACAAGAGTCAGCCTGAGGAAAAGGGAGTGTGTCTTTCAAATACTTTCTAAAGAGTATTATTGGAGACAACATAGAGCAAATAGGAAAATTCAATAAGCGAAGATTCATCTTACGAGTCAAGTTTTCCAGATTCTCCAGCTTCTGATGCAAAAGAGAACTCTCTTTGGCATGAGCTGCTGTGAAATCTGCAAACCTGCTAACCTGAGGCTCTAGTTTCGCCAGAGCCAAGCCACAGGCTCCGATCTGGGAATCCAGAGAATGAAACTTTTGAACCGAGTCCTTAGTAAACTGGCATAGTTTGGGAACAGTCTCAATAAGCATATGTTCCGTGCAAAAAACAACGGCCCAGACATCCGAGAGAGAAACTGTAGAGATGGACGGTTTAGGAGATAAAGGGGAAGGACGACTCCAAGGAACCTCTTTAGGAAGAACTTGTAATGAGGACATAACAGTAGAGGCTTCCCCAGACAATTCAAGAAAACCAGGGGGAAGCGGTGGGGTACGCTCGATAGAACTCAAGCTTTGCTCCTTCAGTGACTGGATCAAGAGGAACAGTACCTGGAAGTGACGGGACGCGGCGTTGGAAACTAAATGTTTCTCAATTGCACCTGCTTGAGACTCTCATCAACAGGGGGCTTCTTCTTGCGCTTACCACCTGGCATACCTCCCAGCTCACAGGAAATAGCTCCAAAACGGCTCCAAAGGGGCTCACAAGGGGCAAGCAACCCCCTTAGAAACGCGCCCCTTGGAAGACGCGCCGACGGCTAGCGCCGTAAAGAAGCAAATTATACTAGGACCTTGGGGATGACGTCAGCCGACTGCCCGCAGAACCGCCAGCCACGGAACCAGCCTCCTCTCCACCACTGTGCCCGGACGGCAGATGAAAACACTCCCGGTGAGAAGCAGCAAGGCAAGGGCTTTAATCCAGGACCTGGGGATGACGTCAGCCGACTGCCCGCAGAACCGCCAGCCACGGAACCAGCCTCCTCTCCACCACTGTGCCCGGACGGCAGATGAAAACACTCCCGGTGAGAAGCAGCAAGGCAAGGGCTTTAATCCAGGACCTGGGGATGACGTCAGCCGGACTGCCCACAGAAACCGCCAGCCACGGAACCAGCCTCCTCTCCACCACTGTGCCCGGACGGCAGATGAAAACACTCCCGGTGAGAAGCAGCAAGGCAAGGGCTTTAATCCAGGACCTGGGGATGACGTCAGCCGACTGCCCGCAGAACCGCCAGCCACGGAACCAGCCTCCTCTCCACCACTGTGCCCGGACGGCAGATGAAAACACTCCCGGTGAGAAGCAGCAAGGCAAGGGCTTTAATCCAGGACCTGGGGATGACGTCAGCCGACTGCCCGCAGAACCGCCAGCCACGGAACCAGCCTCCTTCTCCACCACTGTGCCCGGACGGCAGATGAAAACACTCCCGGTGAGAAGCAGCAAGGCAAGGGCTTTAATCCAGGACCTGGGGATGACGTCAGCCGACTGCCCGCAGAACCGCCAGCCACGGAACCAGCCTCCTCTCCACCACTGTGCCCGGACGGCAGATGAAAACACTCCCCGCAAAGGAGATCCTTAGTCTTAAGACAGCAAGTCTGGATCCTTCAATAACTTCAGGTAGTAGCTGGAGAAAAAGACGCAATATAAGGAGATACCATGTTTGCCCCTCCATGAGGGCAATATGAGTATCATGCATCTTTTTTATTCATTATAAGCTACAATGAAGTATAGGGAATTAGAAGGAAAGTAGTAATTAAGGACCGACTGCAGTGAAAAGAATGCATCCCTGTTGTAGGAGTTCCAGTGAAATGTGGAACAACCCAGGGAATTGTGTAATTTTTTACGCCTTCGCGTGGTCTAAGGGGGCTTCATAAGCTGGCCAAGAACCAGATTTAAGTCCCATGCCACTGGAGGTGGTCTAATGGGAGGTTTAGTTAAAAGAAGGCCTCTCATGAATCTTGCTATAAGAGGATGAGAGGAAATAGGCTGTCCATTGAGAGGCTTGAGGAACGCTGCAATAGCACTCAAATGGACTCTTACTGAATTCGTTTTAAGGCCTGCATGGGATAGATGCAGAAGATACTCTAGTAAAGAATTCAGAGGTATTGCAAGAGGGTTAAGACCCTTCTCTGAACACCAAATGGCAAATCTTTTCCATTTGAAAGCATAAGAACGCCTAGTGGAAGGCTTTCTAGAAGCAAGAAGAATATCTCTGACTTGCTGAGAGAGATGAAAAACTTGAAGGTCTAGGCCTTCAGCAACCAGGCCCTGAGATGGAGAGACTGGGGGTTTGGGTGCCACAATGTTCCGTCTTCCTGGGATAGAAGATCTGGTGCAGAGCCCCAATTCCAGGGAGGGAGCTTGAGAGAGATGCAGAAGTAGAGGGTACCACACTTGGCATGGCCAATGTGGTGCTATGAGGATCATGGAACCTCGGTCTCTCTGAAGCTTGAAAAGTGTTTTGGGAATTAGGGGAATGGGTGGAAAGGCATAAAGGAAGTCTTGACCCCAGTGAAGAAGGAAGGCATCCTTGGCCTGAACTCCCTGACACGGAATTCTGGAACAGAACCGGGGAAGTTTGGCATTCCACGGACTTGCAAAGAGGTCTATGTCCGGGGTTCCCCAAATTCGAAAACTCCTGGCTACCTGGTCAATGTGGAGGGACCACTCGTGTGGAAGCAGAACTCGACTGAGTCTGTCTGCCCAAGAGTTTTGAACACCTGGAAGATATACTGCCATAAGATGAATCTGATGCTCTCTGGCAAAGGCCCACAGTCGCAAAGCTTCGTTGCAAAGCGACAGAGAGCCAGTCCTCCCTGCTTGTTCACATAGAACATGGCTACTTGGTTGTCCGTGTGGATGAGGACTGTCCTGTAACTGAGCAGGGAGTGGAACACTCTGAGAGCTAAGAAAATTGCTCTGAGTTCCAAGAGATTGATGTGTAGAGAAGTCTCCTGTGGAGACCAGATGCCCTGGGTGGAGAGATCTTGCAGACTAGCTCCCCAACCCATTGGAGAGGCATCTGTTGTAAGGGTTGCATGGGGAAGTGACTGCTGAAAAGGGTTTGAGAGGACTTCCACCACTGGAGAGACCAAAAAAGGCGACTGGAGTTTGCTATTTTGTCTGACAGGCAACCTGATGCCTGAGTCCATTGGGTGGACAAAGTCCATTGAGCTGCCCTCATGTGAAGGCGAGCATATGGAACCACATGCACGGTGGATGCCATGTGGCCTAAGAGTTGTAACATTTCCCAAGCAGTTAAATGGGACTTTAACTGTATTTGGGAGGCTAACTGCACCAAGCGTAGGCAACGAGCCTGAGGAAGATAGGCCCTTGCAGTTGTAGTATCCAGGACAGCCCTATAAACTCCAGAGATTGAGTAGGGGTGAGATTGGATTTTGGGATGTTTATTACCAGTCCCAAATACTGAAGGACACGCATTGTGCAGGTTAGAAAAGTCTTGGCCTCTGACTGAGAGGAAGCTCGAAGAGCCAGTCGTCCAGATATGGGAAAACGAATATTCCCAGCTACTACTGCCATGCATTTCGTGAACACCCTTGGTGCGGAGGCCAGACCGAAAGGAAGCATTTATTTATTTTATTTATTTAGCTGTATTTATATCCCGCTTTTCACCGGGTCAAAGCGGTCAATTGGGGGATACATTTAACACGAGGGGATATGAGACACATACGCTAATACTTATAGGGAATATGGGCAATGGAGGGTTAAGTGGCTTGCCCAAGACCACAAGGAGTGCCTATAGGACTAGAAATCCCAGACCCTCCGGCCTGAGATTGCTGTCCCCAGGTGGGACTTGAACTCCCGGCCCTCCGGCCTGAAGTACCTTGTCCTAACCACTAGACCACTCCTCCTACCTGTATTGTATTGGTAGTGCTTTTCTCCAAAAAGGAACCGAAGGAACCTTCTGTGTGTTGGATGGATGAGGACATGGGTGTACACATCCTTGAGATCTAGAGAACAAAGCCAGTCCTGACTCTGAAGGTATGGAAGCAGAGCACCGAGAAAAATCATCTTGAATTTCTCCTTTAATAGAAATGTGTTCAATTCTCTGAGATCTAAGATGGGTCTGTAGCCCCCTGTTTTCTTTGGAATAAGAAAATAAGGGGAGTAGAACCCTGTGCCTTGCTGAAGAAGAGGTACTTCTTCTATTGCCCCTTGGGCAAGAAGGGTGGCAATCTCCTGACCCAGAAGGTCGAGGAGAGATGTTGGAGAATTGAACGGTTTCACTATGGTGTGAGGGGGAAGGCTTAAGAAATGAAGCTTGTACCCTTCCCTTATTTATTTATTTTATTTATTTATTTAATTGGATTTTTATACCGCCTTATCATACAATCAAAGCGGTTTAACAAAAGAGAAAATAAGTATAGTGAAACAATCTGTGATAATATATACATAGTTTGTAAATATATGATTAAATGTCTTGGGAAAAGGTGCAATATATATATTGTGAGCTATACTATAAAGTGAGCTATTGTACAATGTTATATAAATAATTGCTTTCTTAAAAATTAATTAGTTGATTGCATGACCGTAGTGCTCCGTAAACAAAACTGTTTTCAGTTGTTTTCTAAAGTCTTTGATGTCCTGAGCTGCTCTCAGATCATTAGGTAGGGAGTTCCAGATGGAAGTCGCAGCAAACGAGAAAGCTCTCTCAGAGGTCTCCTTGCGTGTTTTTCTGATGTCATTTGAGGAGCTGATTCTATTTTCAGATACACTTCTCCTAGGTCTGTTGCTAATATCTGACCGGATAAGAGAGTGTCCATTGCTCTGCTGTGATTTGTTCCCATCTGGGAGCAAAGTAAGTCAGCCTTCCTGGAATGGTAAGGGGCTCTGGTTCTTCCAGAGCCAGAAAGACTAAGTTCTCTAGCTGCAAGTCAAAGGCCCTGAGGAGGCTGAGGCTGCTGGGTCATGGCAGGCCTAGCAGCCTTTGATTTGGCCTGTTAGGTTTGGTGGTTGCTGACGCTTTGCAGCAAAACGACCTGCAGAAGATGCCTGCTGACTATAAGCAGGATAGTATCTTCCCTTTTTAGAAAAAGATGTCTTTTTGAACAATTTTTTCTTAACAGGAGCAGAGGTAGACTTTGAAAGTCGATCCAAAGCAGAGTTTTCAGCATCCATCTGATTGGCCTTTGCTTGCCAATCCTTACCAAAAAGGTTTTCACCTGTACAAGGGATATTCCCTAATTCATCTTGTACCCAGAGCTCCAAATCAGAAGCTTGTAGCCAAGCAATTCTGTGTGCCCCTATGGCAATAGCCGAAGCTCTGCTTACACACTCAAAAGAGTCAAAGGCTGCACGGTTGGAAAATTTGGAGGCATCTTGGGCATGTTTGAGCCAAGTGAGAAACTCCTGCCTTTTATCCTCTGAAATAAAAGGGGTTAAAGTCTGCAGATGATCTGTGACTTCTTTTAGAAACATCCCTATATAGAGACTATAGGAGTTGATCCTGGCAGCTAGCATAGAAGCTTGGAAAAACCCTTCGGCCAAAAGCATCTAGGGTCCTGCATTCACGTCCTGGAGGATTAGATGAGTGACTCAATGCACTCATTATCATTCTCATGGCAGACTATCACAATAGAGTGGTTAGTGAGCTGAGTCTTGTGGAAGCCAGGACAAGTAGGTACACGATACCATAGTGTCTAACCTGCGAGAATGAGGAGAAGTGGTAAGAGGTTGTCTCCCACATCCTCAACATGAGATCATACAGAATCTCATAGATAGGCAAGGTAGCTGCCTCCTTAGGAGTTTTAGGATATTGTAAAATATCCAATTCCTTGGCTCTGGGTTCAGACTCAGGGGCCACTGTGATGGAGAGGCCCCTGGCCACTTCCCTGATGAAGTCTTGAAAAGACAAGTCTTCTGGAGGAGACATTCTTCTCTTAGGAAAAGAAGACTCCTGAGGAAGAAGTATGGATGCCTCGACAGAACCCTCAGACTCAGAGTCTTCAGAGGAATCAAAGTATCGCCTGTCTGGATGCTCCTGTAAAGCCCGATAACCGTACCGAGTAAGATCGGTATCGGGAGTAACCGGTACCGGTTCGGTAACCGATGGGCATCATAGGACAGGGTACCGTTGCAGCCGACACCGAAGCCGATGTCGATGCGATCGGTACTGGCACCGGGACTGATGCCAGTGCCAGAGCCGGTACCGACAATGGGTATTGTTGCGGTACCGGAGGCGTCGCAGCCTGTATGAATGCCGCTAGGGTGCACTGCATGGTCAGGATCTTTTGATCCATCGACGCCACCAATGTCTGGATGTCGGTACCAGTGGAAGCCACCGGTACCCCAGAACACGGCAACAGGTGATCTGTCGAGGCCGAGCCATCGATGTCAACCTGTGACCCCATAGACAATGCTTTGGAAGCCGGAGCTTCCCACCGGGGTAATTTTGCCGGTGCGGAATCCTCGAGGGCAAGCCCGGAGGCATCTCGATGCTTGGAAGGAGATCTACCCTTTGAGGACCGGCCAGATTTATGCTTGGTTACCTGAGATCCATGGGAGGAAGAAGCAGCCCTGGAAGACGTCGATGCCACCGAAGCTGCATCAGAGAGAAACAGGGTACTGAGCTTGGCTGCTCGGTTCTGCCGACCTCTTTTAGACATCATGGTACAGGACATACAATCCGTAATGGAATGGTCAGGCCCCAAACATTTTAGATACCAGTCATGGGTGTCAGTGACAGAAATAGTACCGCCACATTTTGTGCATTTTTTAAACCCGGAGGTGGGCTTCTCCATGAGGAAAATATTTTTAGGCCTAAGGCCCAAAAACTGAAAATGCACAATGAAGAAAAGTTTTGGGGGGCTTTTTTTAAGAAAGAAAGGAAAGAAAAGAAAAGACCGGCGGTACCAGTCCGACGTCGAAGAAGGCAGACGCGACACAAAAGAATAGGAAAAAATAAAGAACTTCTTCTGCGGTGACAGGAACACGACCTGCTGACCTCCGTGGAAAAGAAGACCTGGAGAGAGGCGGTTGGGAAAGGCGGGAAAGGCAGCACGCAGGCGCTGTGGGATGCTCCCAAAAGCTTTCTTATTGGACGCTGGGGAGCGTTTTCCCGCGCAGGTTCCGTCGGTACCGACGATACCCATATGTGAAGACTCATTCCTGCTTGTTTCCTGGAGATTAGATAGAGACAGACTGTCTGTCTGAAAAGTGCTAAAGTGCATGTGTGGAAATAGTCACATATAGAATTTCCCTTTGAAATTTCAGCTGGGAATGGAGAAGTCCACTGGTACAAATGTGGAGGAGTATAGACGTGGGACATTTGTTTAAAATAGGAGACATTTAGGCGTCCCGACCAAACTACATATGAGTCCAGGGACAATCCTTAAAATACGTGACTTCCCGTATAAAGAGGGCAGTTGGTTACTTTATTAGAGACCATAGTGAGGTATTTTGCAATCATATTTCCTCTAGGTATTTACAGCAGTATACCTTACAGTGATGTACTAGCATCCGTTGTAGTGCAAATGCAAAGTGCGCCGTTGAGTCAGATGACTCCTGGCAATCCAGCAGCCCCTGGGGTTTTCTTGGCAAGTTGTAACCATCGGTAGATTGCCAGTCTCTTCTTCTGAGGTAATGGAGGGTAAAGTGACTTGCCCAAAGCCACAAGAAATGCCAGTGGTAATTGAACCCTGGTTTCTTGGTCACCAGGCCATTGCTCTAACCACTAGGCTGCTTGTCCACTCCAGCAGTTGTAATTTTTTGGGGGGGAGGAAGGGGTGCAATTGCTCTCCACGTGCAGGAGTTAGTGTTGTTATGGCATGAGAAGTTTGCTATACAGGCACCAAGTGTCTTTTTGAAGGGTGTTATTATTTGACAATATACTAGGTACTGGAGAGCAGTTGTGTTGTTACTGAAGCGACACCAGAATTTGAATATATTTTTATACCATAAGGTATAAGAGGAAATGTCCAAGTTCAGCTAAACACTTGATATTGGGGGGGGGGGGGGGGGGGGATAACATAGGGCCCCGATTTTCAACTGGGGCGGTGCTATGCGCTGCATAAGCCCGCCTCCCCTTCTGCCTAACGCGGATTTTCAATGCCGGGGTCATATGTGGCCCCAGCATTGAAAATCCGTTCTCGCCACACAACCCAGAAGTTGCAAGAGCGAGCCAGGTAGTACAGATTTGATGCTACCCACTTACCCTTGCGCCTGAAAGTTAGGTGAGGAAAACCTTGCCTATCTTTAAAGGTGCAGAGGGCTAAGCGGGTAGCATCGAACATCGCTGCTACTCATAGCCCTTTCCTCTGCCCCTGCTCCGCCCCGGAATTCCCCTAACATGCACCGATACTAATCGCTTAGCATCTGGGCGCATTAGGGACATATCCGGGATTTTCAAAGGCAACTACCCATGTAGCTGCCCTTTGAAAAATCCAGAAAGCATAGTTACTCACCTGTAACAGGTGTTCTCCAGGAGCAGCAGGAATCAGTCCTCACTTATGGGTGACGTCGGCGCCGACGGAGCCCTCGCGGAGCAATTTTCCCCCGCTTTCAAAGAAAGCCTTTGGGAATTGCAGCGCGCACCTGCGCGGGTCGTCTTCCCC
>CM066040.1:211398844-211819245 GCA_033557465.1 Ichthyophis bannanicus
TCCCCTTTGCAGGGTGATTGGGGGGGGGGGGGGGTGGTGGTGGTGGTAGCATGGAGAAGTTGGCCAAAGACTTGGGAGACTCCAAACTTCCTATGTTGCTGGAGGATAATCCCAAAGGGTCCACGGGTGGGATTTTCATAAGTTTTTCGTCCTGCCTAAAGTTAATCTTCAGAGATCCTGATTACTCCAACAGGGCCCTTCTTTTAGTGGTGGCGTCCGTGGAGGTCAAGGGGGGGGGGAACCTCGGGAGCTCCTAGTGCTGTGAAGTCCTCCCAGCGAAGGTGCAGGGACCCTGGTGGAGAATCAGACAGTGGGCAGTCACCTGCAACAATTCTTTCCCACTTGGCTGCTGGAGGTGGTCGGAAATGGTTACACCCTTGAGTTCTTCAGACCCCTTCAGATGCCTTCATGCTCTTGCCGGGCATCAAACAAGACCTGGGTGGAGGAGGAGACTCTTGAGCTCCAGTTGCAGCTCAAGGCAGTTCATGTATATCTACTTCATGATGCCTGAGGGGTCATCGTCGTGGCCGCCCATCCTGGATCTGAAATGACTCAACTGGGCCTTAAAGGTCCCACGCTTCTGTATGGAGACCTTGCAGTTGGTATTAGTGACAGTGCGCCAGGGAGAAGTCTTGATTTCTCTAGACTTAAGCTTACTTGCACATTCCTATTCGCAGCGGTTCCTGCAGTTTGCAATGCCCACAGGACATTTTCAGTTTCAGGCATTACCCTTCGGCCTGGCTAACTGTACCTCGGGTGTTCAAGGTGGTGGTTGTGGCGGCAGCCTTGTGCAAGCAAGGGGTCCTTGTCCATGTGTATCTGGATAATTGGCCGATTTGGGCAAAGTCATTCCAGGAGAGCCTGGAGGCCATGACCCTGGTTCAGTCATCTTCAGCAGTTAGGCCTGTTGATCAGCTTGGCTGGTGTTTTCTGTTCTTGGAGTATCTGAGGACCTGGTTAGATACCCACAAGGTCATGGTTTTTCTCCCAGAAGGCAGGATTGTGAAGTTGCAAGCACAGGTGCGGGAGTTGAGGAGGGTCTCCTGCCCTTGGGTGTGGGATGATCTTCGGGTACTGGGCTTTATGGCAGCCATGCTGGACCTAGTATCCTGGGCAAGGTTACATATGCAGGCCCTGCAGATGGATCTTCTGTCGCAGTAGTCTCCACAATTGCAGTCCATGGAGGTTCCCCTTCCACTTTGACCAGAGGCCAGGGCGAGTTTGCAGTGGTGGTTGAATCCGGAGGCTCGTGGGAAGGATGTTTCTGCAATCTCCACATGGGTGGTGGTGACCATGGACACCACCTTTTCAGTTGGGGGTGGTCATTGTCTCAGGTGGCTCAGGGCAGATGGAGCAGTAAAGAGTTGATGGTTGACCAATCGCCTGGAGATGCAAGCAGTGTCTGGCTCCCGTGAAGTTCCTTTCCCCTGTTGAGTTGCAGGATGGTGCAAGTTCTCAGACAATGCCATGACTGTTGCATACATCAAGGTGGCACTTTTTGTTGGTGGCGGCAGAGGCAATCCCGTTGCTTCAATGGGCAGTGACCCAATTACTGGCACTCTCAACAGCCCATATTGCTGGTAAGGAGAATGTCTAGGTGGATTACCTGAGTCGCAACTCTCTGCACCCAGGAGAGTGGGCTCTCTCGGAGTCAGCATGCAAATGGATTGTGGATTGCTGGGGATTGCCGACGATGGACTTGATGGCATCTCTGGTAAATGCTAAGGCCAAACAATTCTTCAGTCAGTACAGGACGTACATGTTTGAGAGACGGGATGCCCTGGCTAGTGCAGTCTACTTTGTGTTCCATTGTGGCCCCTTATTGGTTGGGTCCTGCAGCTGATAGATACCCATTGAGGGCAAGTGGTGCTGAATTTTGCCGGACTGGCCTTGATGTCTGTGGTATGTGGATCTGGTGCAGCTGCTGATAGCGGAGCTGTTTTTCTCTTGCTACTCAGGGGCCAGAGCAGGTGCCGGACATGGCTCTGTTCTCGCTTATGACTTGGCTCTTGAAGGGCTAGACTGAGGTGCTGTGGTTATTCACCACGGATCGTTGATACCTTGCTGCAGGCTTGTAGACTATCAACATTCTTGGCCTGTGTGTGGGTCTGGTGCATTTTTGAGGCTTGGTATAGAGAGCGGGACGTTCGCCACCTTCGGACCTTGCTTCCTGACATTCTAGCTTTTCTACAAGCCGGGCTGGAAAAAAGGTTTAGCCCTGAGTACCTTGAGTGTGCAAATGGTGGTTTTGGCATGTTTCAGAGGTTGCATTTAGGGTCAGACCCTAGTGGCTCATGGGAATGTGATTTGTTTCCTGAGGAATGTTAGGCATCTTCGTCACCCTTGTCAGTCCGTGGTTCCCTCTTGGGACTTTAATTTGGTTATTGTGGCATTGGGTGCATCTGCCTTTGAGCCACTTTTGGGCACCTCGGTGAAGGATTTGATTTTGAAGGTGGTGTGTTTGGTGATTTGTTCAGCCCGTCACATTTCCAAGCTCCATGCCTTGTCTTGTAAGGAACTTTACAGATCTTTAAGGAGAAGGTGGTTTTACCTCCTGTTCCTTCCTTTTTGCCTAAAATGGTGTCTGTTTCCATCTCAATCAGGAGGTTTCTTAGTTGGCTTTCTCAACGTTGCAGGATTTTATGGAGACACCGGTTCTTCATAAGGTGTATACTTAAGTGACACTGCCCTTTCAACAGTCTGAGAGGCTTTTTGTCTTGTTTTGGGGTCCTCAGAAAGGTGAGACGGATTCTAAGGCTTCAATTTCTCATTGGATCCGGGAGGCTATCGTGTTCATGTATCTGCTTGAAGGGGTGTCAGGTGTCCTCTGGTATGCAGGCTCTGGTGTCTTTTCGGTTGGTCTGACCCCTCAAGACATCCATAAGGCAGCAATGTGGTGGTCTTATTTCTTTGTGTGGCATTACTGTTTAGATGTGCAGGTCTGACAGGATGCAACCTTTGGGAAACGTGTGGTGCAGGCTGGGGTTTCGGTTCTCGCCAGTCATTAGTACTACTTTGCTACATCCCACTTGACTGGACTGTAGGTACAAACTGGAAGGTGAAATTAGACCTTGCCTGCTAATTTTTCTTTTCTAGAGTCCCTCCAGTCCAGGACCACCAAGGATATTTTTGCTCCGTGGGGTGCTGTCTCACGTTTGCTCTTGCAGAACCAGATTTGAGGGGTCCAACTCTTCTCCCCCCCCCCCCCCTCAAGAGAGATGAAACAAAATCAAAATTCCTTAGAGGGATATTGCATACTTGGGAGACTCAGTTTTGGGGGTCAGATTTTGTTGAATTGTTCCTCTCATTGGTTGCCTTCCTGGAGAAGGCATGGCTGAGGGAGAACATGGGTTTTGTGGTTCCATTTTATCTGCTTTGTGATGGTCATACTGGCTATTATCAGTTGGCACAGGCTACTTCAAGCTTGTATTCTTGGTCTCCACCTGCTGGGAAATGAGCATAACCCACTCGACTGGACTGGAGGGACTCCAGGAAAGAAAATTAGCAGGTAAGGTCTAATTTCACCTTTTTCTATGGGGGAGAAAAAGCTTAATAGATCAGGCTTTTAATAGGCCACTACAGAGTGCCAGCAGAAGGCAGTGCCCCCCCCCTTCCTCTTTCTCATCATTAGTATACTATTAGTATTGGCATTAGTATAGTGCTACAAGGCATATGCAGCGTTGTGCGCACACATGTAAAAGATGGTCCATGCTCGTCAGAGCTTACAATCTAGTCAAGACAGACAATACAACAGCTGAGGACAAGGACACATCTAGGAGAGTGGCAAGGAAACACATAGATCAAGTGGATCAGGATCCAAAAGCCTGGATTTAAAAAGGGCCAGAGATGAAGCCTGATGCAGACTCGGGTAGTTTGTTCCAGGCATAAGGAGCAGCAAGGTGGAAGGATCGAAGTCTGGAGTTGGCAGTGGAAGAAAAGGGAAGAGATAGAAGGGATCTGCCAGAACAGAGCACCCTAGGAGGGGGTGTAGGGAAGGAAAAGAGAGGAAAGATAGTGAGTAGCAGCAGAATGAATGTACGTATAGGTCAGTAGGAGAAGTTTTGAACTGGATACTGAAATGGGTTCAGAACCAATGAAATGGCTTGAGAATGGGGGTGTGTTATAAGCATGTAGAGGCTGGTGGAAAATTAGCCATGCAGCTGAGTTTTGAACATATTGAAGGGGAGCGAAATGTTTCAGAGGGAGATCAGCAAGGAGGAGTTCCTTATCGTTCCTCCAGTGCAGTCCTCTACCTCTGGGTTGTCAACCTCCTGCAGCTCGGAGACTGGCATGTCAGAATTATGACATCATTGGATATAGGCTGCTGCTCTCGCTCCACCTCCCCAGTGTGACCAGTCTCCTTGCAGCAGGAGGACGTTGTGAGCCTCATCTGAGGCTCACTGGAGGAGCAGATAAGGAGCATATAGGCTAGGATAGCTAGTTTTAATTTTAGGTCATTGATTTGGTTACTGTCCCTTTAAATTTAAATCAGCAGGAGAAGGTTTTCCTCACAGGGGAGGTGGGAGAAAGGTTCTGGCGTCTCTTACACCTTCCCTGTCAGTGTTCAGGCTGCCTTGGATACTTTCTGCCTTGCCCAAAAAGGGGACCGCCGGAGCTCTCCCCCCAGACTTTTCGGGGGAGAGCCCTCCATCAGGTCAGTGAGCTGCCCGGACCGCGGATTCCCTTAGCCGTGGCTTGTCCGGTGCCAGCAGAGCGGGACAGCGCTTTGCGGCGCTAGTGCAGGCTCGCGGTTGCTGAACCGCGCCGAATTTAAGAGCCGGAAGGCAGCCTTGCCACAGAGCAGACCTGACTGGTAAGCCCGTAATCGGTTCAGGCTGCCTCTGATTAGTGAGCGTCGGGGAGTTTCTTCAGCAGTCTGCGCCGGCCTGCTGGATCCCTTTCGTGCCTTTTTATTTTCCCCTCCGGGTCTTGCGGCGGCCATTTTGAGCGGTGCAGGGCAGCCGTGTGGCTGGCTGCCGTTTCAGAGCTGTTGATCCGAGGGGCAGCAGTTTTAGCGGCAACGTTTATTTTCCTTTTTTCCTTTCTCTGCTTTGATTTGGACTTTCTTTTCTTTTTTTAGGGGAACGTTTCAGTTTTAGCGTTACAGCCTCCGGGTCTGGGTGACGGGGGTTTGTTTCTTTGTCGGTCCTATTGCAGGGCAGGGTTTTGTAGCATAGGACTTTTGCCTTTCTGTGGTTTACTTAACGGGTTTTGATCTCTGTTTAAAAAAACAAACAACCAGACCGCTCGCTCGCTCGCTCTCTCTCTCTCTCTCTCTCTCTCTCTCTCTCTCAAAATATATATACAAAAAAAGAAAGCGGGGTGCCGTCACCAAGCCTTTTTTTTGCGTCAAGGTAGACTGCCGTCTGCGTTACTGCCTTCCCTTCCGTCCCCGCAGCTGGAGGGGGCGGAGATAGGGGGCGAGGGTCCCTCAGCACCTAAAAAGGCGAAGACGTCATTGGAGGCGGAAGGTGAGCGCCTAGACGTTGAGGATGCTGACTGGCAGCTTGAGGAGGGGGCTGGAGGATCTCGAAGAAGGCAAGATCATACGGGTCTTCCGTAGGGAAGAGCTGACGGCACTGATTACGGAGTCTCTGCAGATCTTAAATCTAGCGACGCCGGCCGCCGCTGAGGAGGAGGTTGAGGATCCGGTGATTCAGGCGGTGCGCTATACGCAGGTGGTGTTTCCGGTGCATAGAGTGGTTGACAAGATGATACAAGATGAATGGGATCAGCCGGAAGCGGGACTTCGAGGTATTCGAACCATGAACAGGCTCTACCCGCTGGCAGACAAGGACAAGGATAGGTTCCGTGCCCCGCGGGTGGACGCGGTGGTATCAGCGGTCACTAAAAAGACCACTATGCCGGTAGAGGGCAGTGCTGCCTTAAAGGATACTCAAGACCATAAGGTCGACGGGTTGCTGAAACAGGTGTTTGAAGCGGATGCTATGTCTTTGCAGGCTTCCATTTGTGGAGCTTGGGTAGCCCGGGTGTGTTTGCGCTGGGTACAGCGTTTACGCCAGTCCCCGCGTTTGGACCCTGAGGAGCTCCGAGAACTCGGCAGGCTGGAGTCTGGTACAGCATACTTGGCAGATGTACATTATGATTTGATAAGGGCTCTAGCTAATAGTACAGCTTCCGTGGTGGCCTCCCGCCAGTCGGTCTGGTTGCGAAACTGGGCGGTGGCCGGTTCTTCCAAATCCCGGTTAAGTAAGCTCCCCTTTCGGGGGAGGTTGCTCTTTGGAGAGGATCTCGATAAATTGGTAAAGGACCTTGGGGAGTCCAAAGCTGGTAGGCTCCCAGAAGATAAACCGAAACAGGGTAAGACCCCGCACAGTTTTCGTGGCCAGTTTCGGGACGTTCGGAGGTTTTGTACTTCTCGGTTCAGCGGTTACCAGAGGGGCCGTTTTTCGTCCCGAGCCCAAGGGTTTCGGGGGTTTCGAGGAGCCAATAGGGGTTTCTCCTTGACTGCCTCTCCAGCAGCCCGCAAATCGCAATGAGATGAGGCGGGTCCTGGCAGGGGAACCTTCAATAGGCGGGAGGCTTCGGGGGTTTCTCTCTGCTTGGGCCCACATCACCTCCGACCAGTGGGTGTTGGAAATCCTTCGAGAGGGTTACGTGCTGGAGTTGGCGCGGCCCGTGAGGGATTCCTTCGTCATGTCCCCCTGCAGGGGACAGGAAGACCCTGGAGGTCCGCAACACTTTGGAGCGCCTGCTGCGGTTAGGTGCGGTCGTGGAAGTTCCGGAAGCGGAACGCGGCCTGGGTCGTTACTCTATTTATTTTGTGGTGCCAAAGAAGGTCGGAGCGTTACGGCCCATTTTGGATCTCAAAGGCGTAAATCGCTGTTTGCGGGTCCCTCATTTCCGTATGGAAACCTTGCGTTCCGTCATTGTGGCGGTACGGCAGGGAGAGCTCCTGACGTCGCTCGACCTGACGGAGGCGTACTTACACATTCCCATTCGCCCGACACATCAAAAGTTTTTGCGGTTTGCCCTTCCTTGGGGTCACTATCAATTCCAAGCCTTGCCATTTGGGCTCGCAACGGCGCCACACACGTTCACCAAAATTATGGTGGTGGTGGTGGTGGCGGCGGCGGCGTTGCACAAAGAAGGAATTCTGGTGCACCAGTACCTCAACGATTGGTTGATCTGAGCCAAATCCGATGCGGAAAGCAGGCAGGTGACAAGCAGGGTTGTTGAGTTTCTGCAGAGTCTCGGTTGGGTAGTCAACCCGACCAAGAGCCGTCTGGAGCCCTCTCAGGTGCTCGAGTATCTGGGAGTCCGGTTCGACACGAAGCAGGATCAGGTCTTCTTGCCGGTCCAGAGAGCTCAGGCTCTTCGGAGTATGGTGTGCAAGTTCAGGGTCTCTCCAGCGCCGTCGGCGTGGGACTACCTTCGGGTGCTGGGGACGATGGCAGCGCCCCTGGAGGTGGTTCCTTGGGCCAGGTTCCATATGCGTCCACTGCAGAGGGCGCTGCTCCGTCGCTGGTCTCATCAGTCGGATTCCCTGGGCAGACGATTGCCTGTCCCGGCCAAAGTCAAACAATCACTGCGGTGGTGGTTGCAGCCGCAATCCCTGGAGGCCGGGATGCCGCTGGAACAACCGGAGTGGCTCCCGCTCTTGACGGATGCCAGTCTGATGGGCTGGGTGGCCCACTGCGAAGGCAGGTTCGCACAAGGTCTGTGGTCTCCGCTGGAGGCCTCCTGGTCCATCAATCGCCTGGAACTTTGAGCGGTAGCTCGAGCACTACTGGCGTTCGAGAACTCCATGGTGGGTCGGTCGGTCCGGGTTCTCTCCGACAACTCGGCGACGGTCGCCTACATCAATCGCCAGGGCGGCACGGGAAGTGCGGCCATGGAAGAGGAAGCAGATCTGCTTTTCGCTTGGATAGAAGGTCGCTTGACGGCGATTTCTGCGGTGCACATCGTGGGGAGAGACAATGTGCGGGCCGATATTTCTCAGCAGGGTGCAAGTAGATGTGGGGGAGTGGGAGCTGCATCTGGACGTGTTCGATCAGATTGTTCTTCGTTGGGGGCGGCCCATAATGGACTTGATGGCGACTTGCAACTCAGCGAAGGCGCCTCGGTTTTACAGCAGACGGCGAGAGAGAATGTTGGAGGGCATAGACGCCCTGTTGCAGCACTGGCCGGTCTCGGGCCTCCTGTATGTGTTCCCGCCGTGGGCCTTGATATGGGCCGTGTCATCCAACGGGTCGGAGCTCATCCGGGAAGGGTGCTGCTGGTAGCTCCCGACTGGCCGCGGCGCCCTTGGTATGCCGACCTGGTGCGTCTTCTGGACGGGGAGCCATGGCGGTTGCCGGAGAGGGCGGATCTGTTGAGACAAGGCCCCCTCTTCATGCCACAAGTGGATCGGTTCTCGTTTACGGTCTGGCCATTGAAAGGGCACGGCTGAAGAAAAGGGGCTATTGGGCTTCATTTGTGGCTACTTTGCTCCGAGCAAGAAAACAGTCTATGTCTTTAGCGTATGTGCGTGTTTGGCGTGTGTTTGAGGATTGGTGTTCGCGGCGGCAGATTCGGGCTGCTACGGCCTCTGTCCCGGTGGTCTTGAGTTTCCTTCAGGATGGCTTTGATAAAGGGCTTGCAGCCAGCTCGCTGCGTGTTCGGCTGGCGGCGCTCTTGTTATCGGGGCAAGATGCAGGGCGTGGCTCTCGGGACTCACTCTGATGTTTTGCGGTTTCTCAGGGCGGTCTCTAAGTTGCGTCCGTGTAGAGTGGTAGTGCCGCTGTGGGATCTCAATTTAGTTCTGAAAGCTTTATCCGCTTCCCACTTTGAGCCGTTGTGTCACACGTCGGTGAAGGATTTGACCTTGAAAACGGTGTTTCTGGTGGCGATCTGTTCTGCTCGGCGCATTTCGGAGCTGCAGGCCTTGTCTTGTAGAGATCCCTTTTTGTCCTTCTCTAAAGAGAAAGTTGTATTGCGGCCGGTTCCTTTTTTGCCCAAGGTGGTGTCGGCATTCCACTTGAATCAGGCGGTTTCCTTACCGGTGTTGGGTTCGCTGGAAGGTACTGATCAGGATCGCCGTTTGCACCGGTTGGATGTCAAAAGGGTGTTACGGCGATATCTGAAGGTGACTCGACCTTTTCGTAGGTCGGATCGGCTTTTTGTGGTGTTTGGAGGTGTCTGCAAAGGGGAGGCGGCTGCTAAGGCCTCCATTGCCAGATGGATTTGAGAGGCGATTGCGTCCGCTTACCTCCTTCAAGGGCGGTCCGTACCAGTCTGTTTGCGAGCGCATTCTACCAGAGCGCAGGCAGCTTCCTGGGCGGAGCACGGTTTGGTGCCCCCAGGGGAGATTTGTAGGGCGGCGACTTGGTCGTCCTTGCATACCTTCAGTAGGCATTACCGTCTAGACGTGGCGGCTGCTAACGATGCTTGTTTCGGTTCGGCAGTCTTGCGTGCCGGCTGGAAAGGTCCTGCCCCATGATTACTGCTCTGGTACATCCCAGAGGTAGAGGACTGCACTGGAGGAACGATAAGGAAATGATGATTACACTTACCTGGTAATTCTAGTTCCTTGAGTGACGACAGTGCAGTCCTCAGTCCCGCCCTGGATTCTCTTTTTATTCAGGTTCAGATCAAGCATCCCGACAGGTGGAGACTAACTTCAGGTAGGTCGCCTGTCATACGCTTTCATTTTCCTTGGCTTTCCCTATGAGTGTCTGCGTCTGCGTGTCGCAGGGAAGGTTTTAGACAGCCTTACCTAGGTTGGGATTAGTCCAGTTTAGTTAACAATGTTTTAATAGCTACTTATTTGTTGCTCTTTTGAGTCTGCTTTGTTAATAGTTCACACTGGGGAGGATGAGCGAGAGCAGCAGCCTATATCCAGTGATGTCATAATTCTGACATGCCAGTCTCCGAGCTGCAGGAGGAGGTTGACAACCCAGAGGTAGAGGACTGCACTGTCACTCAAGGAACTACAATTACCAGGTAAGTGTAATTATCATGTTGCAATAGTCTAGACGGGAAGCGTGTATAAGTGTCTTAGTAGTGTGTGTAGAAAGAAAGGGATGAATTTTGCCATTGTTATAGAGAAAAGCGACAGGTTTAGCTATCTGCTGGATGTGTGCAGAGAGAGAGTAAGTAAAGTTGAAGATGGACCCCAAGGTTGCTAGCTGAAGAAAGAGGGAGGAGTGTAGTAGTATTCACAGAAATAGAGAAGGGAGGAAGGAGGGAGGTGGGTTTAGGGGGAATAAAGAGCTCAGTTTTGGCCATGTTCAGTTTCAGATGGCAGAGACACATCCAGGCAGCAATGTCGAGTAAGTGAAAAGAGTTGGGCCTGGATTCCTGGAGAGATTTCAGGCACAGACAGATCTGAGAGTCTTCAGCAAAATGATGGTACTGAGAACCATGAGAAGAAATAAGTGCACCAAGGGACTGTGGGTGTATAGAGAGAAAAGGAGAGGTCCCAAGACAAGCCCTGAGGTGTACACCAACTGAAAGCAGGATGGTGATAGAAGAGGAACCACCAGAACATACACTAAGAGTGCGATGGGAGAGATGAGAGGAGGAAAACCAGGACAGAAAGGAGCCCTTAATCCAAGTGAGGACGAGGGTATCAAGGAGAAGGTGATGATCAAAAGCAGCAGAAAGGTCAAGAGTGTAGAGGCCTTTGGATTTGGCAAGCAACAAGTCGCTGGAGACTTTGGCAAGAGCTGTTTCTGTGGAATGTAGAGAATGAAAGCCAGATTTCTTATTATCCCTCCAGCCCAGTCCTACTCTCACCAGCAGCTTGAAAACAGTATGTCATCTTTGACATCAGTGTTATTAAGCAGCTGGCATCATCCACCAGCTCCAGCAAACTCAGTCTCCAAGCAGCTAGAGAGAGCTGATCCCAGAGTCTGGGCTCACTGAAGGGACAACTAAAGAGCATATTTATCATTTTCAACTTTTAGGAGTAAGGGGCTCTGTGTGGTCTGCTTGGATTTTTTTTAAAAGCCTTTATTAAACAAAGGAGGGGGGGTGGTTTGTGCAACCGCCCGTTCCCAAGGTGAAGGGGAAGAGTGTTTTTCAGGCACAGACAGATTCACAACTGTTGTGGCACCGCAAGTAGAAAGGCAGTGCAGCCCTTTGACCAGAGCCTTGTTTGGCACTCTGACTCATGGTGTATGCTGGTAGTGGGCTTAGCACGGAGCGGAGCAGTGGTGCCTTAATAAAGCTTCCCAGTACAGGCCTGAAGGGTTGGTTTGTCCGGGGGAAGGTAATCCTCTCATTTTCAGGGGTTTTTACGGTGAGAAGGGGTGCTCTGTCAGGATCAGAGGCCTTCAAGACGGTGCTGAACACCACATGGCTCTGGCAGCCATTTTCGGCAGCGCAGCAAACGGCACATTTTCAGTGGGGGCCTCAGTTTAGAGAAGCAGAATGGGAGATGCTGGGGGACCATTCCTTTGTGTGTTCTTGTTTTTGTTTTGTTTTGTTTTCTTTACTCCGTCCTGCAGAACAGTTTAAGTTGGGGGAGGGGGGACCCAAAACAAAACAAAAGTTGCCTTTGCCATGCCAGTGGATTGGAGGAGGTTAAGGATGTCACACCTTTCACTTTTTCACTTAGTGGTGTAATGCCATCTAAAGCCACGTGTTTGACATGTGGTGCCAAAAGAAGCTCTGTCTTGGCCATGGGATTTTGTTGCGGTTGCGAGGTGCAGTCGTGCTCCACAGAGGAAGGCTTACAGGATGGAGCTGAGCAGGCAGGAGCCTCTGAGGGGCCTGTTGGGGATTCGCAGTACACAGTGGACTGTGGGGTACCTGCCTCTAGGCAGGGGGTTCTGGTTGTAGCTGAAGAAGCTGACAGATGGGGCCTGCCCTTCGTCCCTTGGCATGTGGACAGTGGTCTGACTGTATCTTCCCTTGGAGCAGAAAAGGGAGATCCTGCACTCAACTAAGGTGGATGCAGCGGTGGCTAAGACGACCACCATACCAGTGGAAGGTAGCTCCTCTTCTAAAGATGTACAGGACAAAGTTAGAGATGCCGCTGAAGCAGTCATTTTGACATAAATGTGCTGTTGTAAGTATCGATCTGTGGGGCCTCTGTCTAGGGCCTGTGTGTGCTGGGCGCAGGGCATTTTGGAAAATACTGGCGAGGGGCAGTCCCCCACCATGGAAGCAGCTCAGCTGGAATCCGGGACTGCCTAGTTGGCTGATACCTTCTACATCATGTTTCTATCTGGTCTGCCTTTCCATATCAACTACAGTAGTCCCCTTTTTATCTTTAGAGAATCTTTTTGTCCTATGCTTTTTTGAATTCAGATACTGTCCTTGTATCCACTACCTCCACTGGGAGACTATTCCACACATCTACCACTCGTTCCATAAAGAAATATTTCCGCATATTACTTCTGAGTCTGTCCCCTTTCACTCTCATCCTATGTCCCCTCATAGCAGAGCTTGCCTTCAATTGAAAGAGACTCTCCTGTACAGTTATGCCATGGAGGTATTTAAATGTCTCTATCATACTGCCCTTATCCTGCCTGCCTTCTAAAGTATACATATTAAGTTTACACTTTTTGTCCTGATATGCTACATAATGAAGACCACTGACCATTTTAGTAGCCACCCTCTGCACAGACTCCAACCTGCTTATATCCTTTTGAAGGTACAGTCTCCAGAATTGCACACAGTACTCCCATTGTGATCGCACCAGAGACTTACATAGAGGCATTATCACCTCCCTTTATTTTCTGCTGGCCATTTCTGTCCTTGTACACCCAAGCATCCTTCTGGTTTTTGCAGTCACCTTTTCTACCTGTTTAGCTACTTTAAGGTCCCACTCTTCTCTGGACAGAAGTACCTCACCACCTACACTGTACCACTACTTTATGTTTTTGCAGTCCATTATTAAAAGGGACCTGGGATATTGCTGCTTGTCAAACTTCTGCAGGAACTTGGCTAGGTAGTCAATTTTGCAGTCTGCTTTTGCCATCCCAGGACTTGGTGTATCTGGGAGCTCATTTTCAAACACACACAGGCAGTGTGTCTCTGCGGGTGGAGAGGATGCAGGCCTTACTCAGCAAGTCCAGCAGTTCCTCTAGATGAGCATTCCCATAGCCTGGCACTATTTGCAGCTTCTGGGATCCATGGTGGGGTCCATAGAGTTGGTCCTGTGGGCCTGACCCCACATGAGGCTGTTGCAGAGAGCTGTGCTGCGAAGGTGGTTGATGTGGTCAACTCCTCGACCATTCATTGCTCTGTCTGAGGGCGATGCGCTTGGTGCTCTATTGGTGGTTGCGGCTGGAGAAGTTAAGTCGGCATGCTGCTGGAGGCACCCACCTGGGTTCCATTGATGACTGATGCTAGCCTCTTGGGCTGTGGGAGGACACATTGTTAAGATCAGATAGCACAGGGCTGTTCGGCCGTGGAACAGTGGAAGTGGCCCATCAATCGTCTAGAGATGAGCAGTGTTCTGGCGCTGCAGGAGTTTTGCAGCCCCTTGCAGTTGTGTTCGGACAATGCCACTACAGTGGCTTATATCAACCAGCAAGGCAGCATAAGCAGTGTGCAGCTTGAGCAAGAGAGGCCTGTTGGAATGGGCCTAGGAAAATCTGCAGGCACTCTCTACAGCTCATGTCGTGGGATCAGAGAACGTAATAGTAGACTTTCAGTTGCTTTCTCCTAGACCCGGGGCAGTGGTCACTCAGCAAAACCATCCTTGCATAACTAGTGAGCAGGTTGGGTCCACCAATCATGTATCTGATGGTGAGCTTCCCGTCTGCCAAGGCGAACTGCTGCTTCAGCATGAGGAGGGAGTGAATGTCGGAAAGTCTGGATGTCCTGATTCAGCGCTGGCCCACGATAGGCCTATTGTAAGTTTTTCCCCCGTGGGCCCTCCATAGGGTGTCTGGTTCAAAGGATCGAGACACATCCAGGCCTGGTTGTTTTCATTGCTCCTGATTGGCTGTACGGACCATGGTATGTGGATATGCTCAGGCTAATAGTGGACCATTCCATAGCAGCTGCTAAACAGACATGACCTTTCGCAGGGGCTGGTCTTGATGCCTCAGATGGATCAATTCTCGCTTACGATTTGGCTTTTGAGAGGGCATGGTTAATAGAGGGGCTATTCTGCCCTGGTGATTTACACATTACTGAAGGCCTGTAAGCAGTCAACCTTGCTTTCCTGTGTCTGGGTCTGGAGGATATTTGAGGCTTGGTGCAAGGAGCACAGCTGTCTGTCTGCCAGATGTCCTCACCTTGCTACAGGTAGGGCTAGAAAAGGGACTGGCCTGTAGTTCCTTGTGGATACAGCTAGCAGCAATTACCTGTTATCACAGTAGGGTCCAAGGGGTTTCCTTGGGAGCTTATCCAGAGGTAGTCCATTTCCTTAGGGTCGTTAAGCAGGTGCAGTTTCCTCTGTGGACTTGTAGTTCTTTCTTGGGACCTTAACCTGATATTGTCTGCTCTGGCAGCAGAGCCTTTTGAGCCACTGGGGGTGTATATGTTAAAAAGGTTTGAAGTTAAGACCATTTTTCTAGTGGCTGTTTTGTTCCGTGAGGAGAATTTTGGAGTTACAAGCACTGTCATGCCAGGAACCTTTCCATCTCCAAAGAGGTGGTGTCACAGCCTATACCTTCTTTTCTGCCCAGGGTGAATCTCACTTGCATTTGAATCAATCGGTTACCCTGCCAGTTTTCGTAGGGGCGGAGGAGGCTCAACAAGAGCAGGTGTTGCACCTCTTAGATATCCATAGTCAGACCGTCTGTTCTGTTTGGAGGACTGCGTAAGGGAGAAGCTGCTTCCAAGCCTCTATCTCTAGATGGGTTAGAGAAGCCATTTCTTCTTTGGCGCCAGCAACTGCTGGCAGGCCCGAGGGCACATTCAACCATGCTGCAGGCTGCTTCGTGGGCAGAGTATAGCCTAGTTCCTCCAGCAGATAACTGCAGAGCGGCCACCTGGGTGTTGTAGGGATTATTAATAGCAGACAAAAATAAGTTATGCTCAGTTATGTCCAGGGGAAATTAGCCCCAAAGTTCTGCGAGTGTGCTGGTAATGAGGCACGAAAAGAGCCGTGTGTGTGTAATGTTTATTATGGGCAACAAGGTAGAAGAATATAGGCATATAGTTATAGATATATTATTAGAAACATGAGGTAGCAAGTTATAGCAGCACAACTATTACAGTTAGACCAAGTGGTAAATCACTGATTAGTAACAAAGGTCACTGATTCGCTCTTCACTCATAAGAATTATGGGAATTAGTGTCTGTCTAACCATTACCCTCCCGGAGAAAGAGAAATAAGACTGTACCTTAACTCTTGCCAGAACTCTTGTGGCTGGGTCCAAGAAGTGTCTGGAGCAGCATGAAATCCAAAGAGGCAGCTAGGCTAGATAATGTAGGCTACAGCTCTTTCGGAGGCGAGCCACGAGAGAGCACAGAACCAGAGGTATCTGTGAAAGTCTTCTCTGTCCTTAAGAGAACAGCCTTGCACAAACATAGTGTCCATCTGTCTTGCAGACAGGCAAGGCAGCAAGCACAAGGCACACAGCACAAAAGGCATGAAAGTTCTGTTGCATACTGTAATTATTCTGTGTGTAGAGTCTCCGTCATGGGTCTGGTGATTGGTTGGCACAAGACAGTCTGAAGTGTTCTTGGCGAATCAGAAGGTAATGAACAAGTGTTCATCCTGCAGACACAGGAGCCATAATGAGAGAAGATAACAGTATGTAGTTTCGGACATCCCAAGGCTAGTAGCATCATTAGTGGATGATGCAGATTGGAGAAGATGTTTTGCATGTGGACAACTAATTGGCCTGGAAACTAATTGGACAAACAATCTTTTGTATGCACAGGTATAGTCATTTGGCAAGCAGTTGCTTGAATGTCAGGTCTGAGACTGGAAGCATAGCAAAAGTTCTTTGCAGCAGGAAACCATCTTGTTTGGTCAGATTTCGTTCAAGCTTCTGCATCTGAGCAGGCCAGAGATCTGCAGGCAGCATATCTAGAGGTATACCAGCCCTACAGTATCCCTACATACCTTTGCAAACCATTACTGTTTGGATGTACAGGTGAAGAGATGTGATTTTTGTTGTGGCAGTCATTCAGGCTGGGCTGGCAGGACCCTCCCGAGATTAGTACTGCTATGGTACATCCCAGATGTTGGACTGGACTAGAGGGACAATAAGGAGGGTGAAATTTAGGCCTTACCTGCTAATTTGCCTTTCCTTGAGGCCCTCCAGTCCAGTCCTGGACCCACCCAAGTTTTACAGTAGTAGCAATCTTGGACTGGGAGAAATTCATCATTAATTACCTCATTTGTGGGAAATGAAGTGAAATGGTAATTTTTTCTTATTCTTTTTGGTGGCTTTTTTCGCCCGAGAGAGTACATACAGCATGTGTGTAATAAAGGGTGATGAGTGGATTCCTTACAAGGCATTGGTCAAGGTGACCTCAGCAGTGTATGAGAAGGGGGTACTGTGTTTGAAGTTAATGCATCTTATTTGTTGCCCCTGTGAGTTTGCTTTGTCAATAGTTTTCTGGGGCTGGTGGATGGTGCCAGCTGCCTAAGAACACTGATGTCATCAAAAATAACATGCTCTGTCTCCAAGCTGCTGGTGAGATTTGACAACCCAGGTGTTGGGACTGGACTGGAAGTCCTCAAGGAAAGCCAATTAGTGGGTAAAGCCTAATTTCATCTTGCAATGAGCCAAGAAGAGAGAAAAAGAGAAAGTCAAGACAGTGGCGGTGAGCTGCTCGTTCAAGTAGTTTTGAAGAAAAAGGGATGAGAGAGAGAGAGAGGTCGATAACTGGAAGGACAGGTAGGATTTAGTAAAGGCCTTTTGAGGAGAGGTGTAACCACAGCATGCTTTGAAGGCCACAGGAACAGTTGCAGTGGAAAGCAAAAGATTAAGGAGATGACAGACGGAAGGGATGACGGCAGAAGAGAGAGAGCTTAGTATACAGGAGGGGATGGGATCAGAGGAGCAGGTTTGGAGGAGGAGAAATTTTGCTGTTTCCTACTCAGTGATTTCACAAAAGGAAGAAAGGGTGCCCAAAGGGGAGGGAAGACTATGGGATTGAGGGGAAGATGGGGTGGAGGTGACCCTGCAGAGAAGTCGAGGATAACCTTCTGGACTTTGTCATAGAAGTAGTCAGTCAAGATCTGGGCAGACTGTGAAGGAGGGATTGGGGGAAGAGCGCCCTTGATGAGAGAGTTGAGTGTAGCAAAGAGACTGCAAGGGTCAGAGGCAAGAGAATTAGATGAACATAGCACTTGCCAAACAAGAGTACAATGGCCAACTGGAAGGAGGTTAGCATGAATTTGAAATGTAGTTAGTCGGCAAGGGTATGTGATTTAAGCCAAAGGCATCCAGCTGAGTGGGCACA
Source organism: Ichthyophis bannanicus (assembly GCA_033557465.1). Classification (NCBI taxonomy): domain Eukaryota; kingdom Metazoa; phylum Chordata; class Amphibia; order Gymnophiona; family Ichthyophiidae; genus Ichthyophis; species Ichthyophis bannanicus. The sequence continues at coordinate 211,416,173 of CM066040.1, forward strand.
GAAATGTGGGTAGCAGGTTGTCAAGGACAGCCATGGTTGAAGTACAGTACGCCTCACAGGGCATGGGATGGGAGGAGCAAGTGCATCCAGAGCAGACGAGAATATGGCGTTAGAGGATACTGCCCCATCAATGGACTCTGACATAGTGGAGGAAAGAAGTGATAAGAAAGCAGTGGAGAGAGCTTAAGGGTCGACATTATGAAGATTCCTAAACATGTTGGAGATTGGATGAGACAAAGCTAGGGAATGGTTGAGGGTGAAGGTTAGCAGGTGATGGTCAGATAAGGACAGAACTGAGGTAGAGACGTTTGAGGGTGAGCAGTTGGAGAAACGTTTAAGGCAGTGGCTATGCTTTTGAGTAGGGATAGTAGAGTACAAATGGAGGTTGAATGAGGAGGTTAGGAAAAGAAGCTTTAAGAAAGGAAGGGTGGTCAGCGTGAATGTTTAAAATCCCCAAGAATAAGAAGGGGAAGATGCATCCAGAAAGGAGGATTCAAAGTCTGAGAAAGGTAGGTAGAGGTGGATGTGTTGGGGGGAAGAGTTGATAAATGATAGCTACCTGGAGAGATAGTGGAGAAAATAGGCAGATGGCATGGACTTCAAAGAAAGCAAAGGAATTAGATGGAGGCGGGGGGGGGGGGGGGGGCTGGAATTGGCAGTGAGAGTAGCAACCCAACACTGCCACTACAGCCAATGGATCGGTGTATGGGGAAAATATCCATCATGACTGACAGAGGGCAGCAACTGAAGCTGAATCTTCAGGGAGAAGCCAAGTTTCAGTAAGAGCTAGGAGATGTAGAGTATTAGATATAAATAGGTAATGTATGAAGCCAAATGTATTGGAGACAGAATGTGCATTCCACAATGCGCATGATAAGGGAAAGAATAAGGAGAGGGAGATATGAACAAGATTAAAAAGGTTATGCATTGACCTGCCCTGGGAGTGTGAAAAAGTCTAGGGGGGCTAGGGTTGAGGTTCACCTCTCCAGATGAGAGGAGTAGGAGAGAACGGGGGAGGGGGGAGATGAGGTGGCACGATAGAAGTGAGGGTGAGCTTCCCTCTGAGAGTGGAGATGGCTGAATGAGAGGAAGGAAAAAGGTGGAGCTCAAGGGCAGTTAAGGTAGAAGACAAAATGGTAGGGAAGGTGGGGAAAGTAAGGAGTGGGTAACGAGAAATAGGGCTATGGAGCTGAGGGAACAGATGGAAAAGATTAGGAAGAATTAACATCAAGAAGAAAAAGTGATACGGAACCATAGGAGAGCAGTAAGAGAAGAGCATGCAAATCAAGGAGGTTATAGGTGGAGAGGGTGCACTGGGGAGTAATTGTCAATGAGCAGAGGAAGGCTATGAAAGAGTGTTAAGCTAGAGGTCGGTGGGGTGAGGGGCAGGAGGGTGGGTGATGTCTTGAGAAGGAAGACACAGCACTGCAGAGGGCAGGAACTGCTAAAGGACAGACAAAAGATAGGACACACTGACGCCACACCCACTGACCCTTTAAACTACACCTCTGTTGCAAAGGTGGAAGAGGGGTGTGCCTTTTGCACGTACACATTGTGTCCTAATCCTTCCCATGCATTCACCTTTAGTCTCCAACCCCTTGCACTCTTCCCTTCCAATTTCTCCTGTTGTCCCTCCCCCAACCCCTCACTCTGTTTCCCTTCCCAGACGTTCTCTTCTCCCTCCCCACCTTGCACTCATCCTCTGCTCTCCAATCCCCTTACCATAAATTTAGTAAAACCTACGGTCCCTTTAAATTTAATCAGCTGTCTGTGCAGGCCCCCACCCCCTCTTTTTCGAGCCTCTAACCTTATTTGCAGGCTCAGCAGACACTGTTGGTCTTCACAGCACTTCTTCCTGTGCGAGATGATATCTCCATAGGCAGACAGCCCTGGTCCTAGCTGCAATTGAAGCACTACTACTAACTAATCATTCTGCCCTCAGTGGATGATCTTGGCTGCACACTTCTTCCAATGTGCTCTGAACCCCAGGCACCAGGTCTGATTTTTAGTTGCCATGGTGACCTAGCATTTGTTGAGCCCATCTTAAAGGATGCCACATTGATGTTAAAAAAATGTAGATAAGTAACCCATTTATTTTGATGGTTCATCATCCAGCTTTGAATTTGGTTGGGAGAAGATGACCGCTGAAGTATATTTCAGGCTTACTTGGTACTTGAATGCGATGCATTGTTTTTATTTGGCTGTAGTGATGTTTGTCTGCTTTTTGCTGAAGCTGTATAATATGGAATGTTTGATACTTTAAGTAGCAATAGTTTTTTTTAAGCAGTTTAACAGCTTTTGTTAGTGAGCAAAAAGCTAAATTGTTCATGAGCAGACTTAAGTTTTTCAGTGTCTTTCAAAGTGCTGTTAGACTTCAGCACCCATTTGGCTCCTCATTTTTCGGTGCATTTTCTACATACAGAATCCTCATTATAACCTGAGATTTCCTTATAATATTTTATAATTTTTACAGATGGAAGAAATGATTTTTTTCAAGTGCACTGTAAAAAATGGGTGAACCTTTGTTGAGAAGATAAAATTAAACTGAGTGTTCCTCAACCAAAGATGCATACATTCACTTTCTTGAAAATTGTTAGAAATCACCCATTTGAAAGCTGTTGGTTTCATTCCTTGCCATAAATTTAACTTTTTCAGATCAACCAGAGGCTAAGAAAGTTGCTCCTCCAAATGACTGTAAGTATTTTTACTAGTCTTTGAGCAATACTTTAGCTCTTATCCTACAAATGTATAAAGCTTATGTGAGGTGGTTTTTGTTTTGTTAAAATGCCATAAAATTTAAATCTACTTTTTAAAGATAGCTGCAAATCGTTTGTGTTTGTTTTTTTTTTTGCTGATTTTCCGGAAGCAAAATGCTATTGAATCTCTTGCATAACTTGAAAACATAAATTTTGTTTTTGGACACTCAGGAAAATGTTTGCCAAAACCTTTAAATTGAAGCAAATGTGTTTAGCCTTTAGTTACCTCCAACAATCAGGAAACCATAGCAAATGAGATAATAGCAGGGAGGGATAGAGTATTCCCTACTAATTTGTGCCCTCTACCTGCTAGTTGCAGTCTTGCAGTTTGAACTGTATAATCCTATACTGAAGCTGATTGGCAGAGGTCATTTAGGGTAGTCTTAAAGCTGACCTCACTGTGATGTTGGGTTGTTCCCAAAGGCACATGCCTAAGGGGGTTGTCCCTTGGGGAGCAATTGGGGGATTGGGGTTCTTAATGTTTTGTTTTGTGAATATTGGGTTGTACTAAAAGAATGAATATGGATCACTTTATCCAGACACATTCCCCGTTCTTTGCCCAGGACTAAGGGACTCTGGCATCAGACTAAGAAAGGGGGTGAAACAAAAGCTGTGGGAGAAGAATGGAGTATATGGGCTGCTCTTTTGCCTGTCACTGTTTTGGGGTACTGTTGGGGGAGGGGGGATTGTGCCAGCAACCCTTTTCTATTTGATGGTTGGGAGGGGGTGTCTAGCAGCCACTAGGACTACCATTGTCTCTTTGGAGAGGTTGGAAGTTGGAGATAGGGCCCACTGGGGCCACCAATGATTTTGGTTGCAATTGGGGAGGGTGGTGTGGGGCATCCTAACCTTACGTTGGAGGTTTAGCGGCTACTTGCCTGTGATAAGGGGTTTGGGATTGTATGGGTTATCTGAGATGTTACCTCAGATGATCCTTTTGGTCTCATCTGCATCTTTATGCTCACTGATTGCGTTAGGGGTAATAATTTTGCCCTAGAAAGGTGGAATGCATATACCATATCATGTAGTTAAACCACAATTCTTGCAGATAACATGGTAGATTAGAATGCTTTTCTTTTTCAAATGGTCCAGCAATCTGTTATCTTCTGTTATGAGCAAAATGGTAGAATAAAAAAATATATGCAAGACTTCCCTTTTGCGAAACTCATGCTGTCTTATTCCATTTAAGCCCCATTGTCTACATGGTCAGGTTTTAGGTGGGTGGTTGGTTGGTTTGTTTTTTGGGGGGCATAAAAAAGCATGGAATAAGGGTGAGCTGGCTAATACAGTGTATTAGGATTTTCAGGAGGCATTTGCCAAAGGCCCTTATGAGGGACATATGAAACTTAAAAATTCATAGAATAAGACTATTCTTACTGTCTATGCCAACTCAGCCCAGACAAGTGGGTTATTGCCTTCTGCCAGCAGATGGAACCAGAGGAATAAAGCTTAGAACTATCTTGAGTCCTTTTCTAGAGGGCTGTGCTGCCTTCAGCTCCTCAGTATTTCTCTCACATAGTGGGTTTGTTTGAAGTCTCCATAGATACAGTTCAGTTTTTGGGGCCATTTGTTTGTTTTTTCCTTTGAGGGTTCTATTTCTTCAGTAGTCCTTCTCCACAAGAGATTGGAGTGAAGACTAACTTTTTCAATGGAGGAAGATGAATAATGGGATTCCAGGGATCTGTATTGGGGCCATTGCCTTTTAACATATTTATAAATGACCTGGAATTGGGAACAATAAGCAATATGATTAAATTTGCAGATGTCGCTAAATTATTCAGAGTTGTTAAAACACATGTGGATTGTGAGAAACTGCAGGAAGTGTGGTGTGTCTGTCCTAACAGATCTAATTTTCTTTGTAAAAGGGTGGGGAGGTATGTGTGTTCTGAAGAGGGGGAACACACCTTTTGACATACACAGATTGTATCCTTTTGTACACAAAGACTCTTCCCTTACCTCTTCAACTCCTCCTCACTCACTGTCCCCTATTATCAAAATGACAGTTAAAATGTGTGGACAAAAGCAAAATGATGCATGTAGCTGAAAAAGCAAACTGCTGGGAACACTTAAATGAATAGAAAATTAAACAAAAGATATCATAATGCCTTGTATTGCTTCATGGTGCGACTGCATTTTGAGTATTGTGTGCAGTTCTGGTCTCCACATCTCAAAGAGATTGAAAAAGGATACAGAGAAGGGTGACCAAAATGAGAGCGTGGATGGAATGTCTTTCCTATGAGGATAGGCTGAAGAGCATAGGTGTCAAACCTGTCCTGGAGGGCCACAATCCTGCCAGGTTTTGGGATAGCCCTAATGAATATGCATGAGATATATATGCATTAGAGAGAGCCTGCCAACCTGACTGGTTTGTGGCCCTCCAGGACTGGATTTGGAGACCCCTGCTTTACACCTCTGTCATTTAAGATGGTGAGTGGGCAAGGTGCAGATGTCCAAGACATCAAAAGGTTAGATAGAATTTGTCACATTCCTCCTCACTTCTCACCACCACCAAAATATTGTCCATTAGACATCTTTTTGGTGGTGGTGAGAATCGAGGATGAATGTGACACATTCTAGCTACCCTTTTGATGTCTAGGACATCTGTACCTTGCCCACTCACCATCTTAAATGACAGAGGTGTAAAGCAGTGGTCTCCAAATCCAGTCCTGGAGGGCCACAAACCAGTCAGGTTGGCAGGCTATTTCTAATGCATATATATCTCATGCATATTCATTAGGGCTATCCCAAAACCTGGCAGGATTGTGGCCCTCCAGGACAGGTTTGACACCTATGCTGAAGAGGTTAGGGTCCTTAAGCTTGGAAAAGAGGCCCGAGGGGAGATAGAAGTTTTTAAAACCCTGAATGGCATGGAATGAGTAGATGCAGATTGATTTACTCCCTCAAAAAAATAGGACTAGTGGACACACCATGGAACTACAAAGTAGTATATTTCAGACACATAGGAGAAAATGCTTTTTCTCTCAAGGTAGTGTCTTTCCAGTAGATCCTGCTAAGACCTGTCCAGACAAATGGATTGTGTCCCCCTGTTAGCAGATGAGACAGAAAATTCCAGAAGCTTAGTGATATCACCCTTGATAACCCTGTACCCCTAGAGGTCAGCTTCAGTATTTTCTCTGTCTCAGCAGATGGTGGACTCTCCCTTGGTCTGGCTACCAGTGTAGTATCTTCAGGGATCTCTTGATCACATTATGGGCTTTTCTGTATTTGGATCATTCCCCTCTCTGATTCCAGAGGTGTTCCTGGCCAGGACAAGCAGTGTAGCCCTATGCTGACAGGCTTCAGCTTCAGGATTTATGCTGCTGCAGAGAAGGCTTCACAGCTTTTGTTGTGCTCATTAAGATTAAAAAAAAGAAAAGCACAATTGATAGGGAGGGAAGAGCCCGCACAACTCAATGCAACGGGGGCAAACTGGTACAACTGGAGTCAGCTGCACTGTCCTGTCTCCTGTCAGATCGGCTCTCTTCTCCGCCGAAGGCAGCATGCAGCACCCTCCCCTCCCCCATGGTGTCAACCCCCCCCCCCCACTAGTCTCCCACTGTTCCGCTGCTCAGGCTGTTAGTTTTGGGTGTTGCTGGCCCGCTCTGAGATGCTGCTCTGTTTCTGACGAACTACTATTCCTGCGACTTCAATCCCTCCGTGTCTCCGGCTGAGTTCTTGCTTGCTCGCAGTCCTCTTGCAGGCCCCAATTCATCCTGCCAAAATTCTAGCAGCAGTTGCCATTTTTTTGCTGGAGTTTTCTTCTACGGGCGCCTCTTTCTTCTGCCTCTTTCTGAACATGGAATGCCGCCTTCTGGGCAGCACTCTGTCCACTGTGGCAGGAAGCGTCATTTTTTAATGGGGAATCTGCTCTGGTTGCATGGCAGATCAGGGAGGAACCATAGGCAAGCACAGTGGCCCCGTCTACAGCTGTGTTTCCAGCCATGAACATGACCTTAACGGCTCCTCTGGGCCCTCCCTCCTCGGGGTCTCATCTGCCGCCTGAGTCCGTTCCTCCCGTGCTCCTGCCTGAGGATCAGTCCCCTGTATCTCAGCATCTTCCACTGTCTCAAGTTTCTGGCCCTTAGCTATCCTTCATCTCCACTGTCTCAGGCTTCCAGCCTTCAACAATCTCCACTGCCTCAGGGTTATGGTCCTCAGCTATTGCATCTACCACCATAGGCTTCCGGTCCTCAGCTATTGCACTTGCCACCACCATCTGCAGCTTCCACTGATCTGCACGTCATGGACTTTTTTCAGGTCTTCCTGGGATTTCAGGGGCTGCAGTGAGTCCGTTGGATCCTGCACTTCCAGGGGGCTCAACTCTTCCTCCTCAGAAGCACGCTTACCTTCCTGTAGTTGCTACCAAGGCAACTTCTGCATCCTCAGGGGACTGGCACCCTGGTGGGGAAGATGGTGAATGCCTCTCTGATGCCCACTCCCCAGAGTCGGGGTCGGATAGGGAGGAAGGTGAGCTCTCGCCCCCTGAGGATGAGCCTGAGGTATGAGGAAGGACAGGATATATGCCTGATTCATAAAGAACTACTCCCGGCCCTTATTACGCAAATCACGGAGACTCTTCACCTCTCAGGGCTGCAACAGACTCTGGTGCCAGACCAGGATCAACATCAGGCAGATCCCATCATCCTGTGTATCAGGAAACCAGCAAAGGCTTTTCTCCAGGACCAAGCAGGAAGTCAGTCCTCACTTATGGGTGACGTCGGCGCCGACGGAGCCCTCGCGGAGCAATTTTCCCCAGCTTTCAAAGAAAGCCTTTGGGAATTGCAGCGCGCATGCGCGGTCCTCTTCCCGCCCAAGGGTGCCATCTTAGACAGTCTTCTTTTTTCCGCGGAGCCCTACAGACGTACCCGTCGTGTCCCCGCGAAAAAGTTGATATTTCTTCATAATTTATCCTTTTCTTTTCCTTCGGTTCGACGCCGGTCTTTTTCCCGCCCGGACTCGCGACGCCGGTCACGAGTCCTCTTCTTTTTTCGGTTTTTCTGACTTAGTCAGCTTTCGTTTTCGGTTTTTCCCTGGCAGCCCGGTCCTTTGACCTCGCCGGGGCCCTTTTTCCCCCGATGGCTGCCAGTGGTTTCAAGCGGTGTGGTCAGTGTGACCGAAATATGTCACTGACTGAAACACACGATTTTTGCCTCCGCTGCCTGGGCCCGGATCATGAAGAAATGATCTGTGGGCCCTGCGGCAAAATGTCCTCCAAAGCGTTGAGAAGTCGGCGGCATCAGCGGGATAGGATCTTCGCTGACCCCAGCCGTACCCGGACCTCGTCGGAGGCCTCCGCGTCCAAAGGTTCCAGCTCGGACCGTCGCCGGAGTTCCTCCGACAGGGGTTCTCCCTCCGGGGACCATCGGCGTAAGGTGAAACCCGCGAGGGCGGCGTCGGTGGACGCTCCTGGCTCCGCGAGGGCCAGGTCGCATAGCCTCGATAGCCGTCCCGGGTCCTTGGAGAAGGAGCACCTCACGAAGCGACCTCGCCTGGAGTCGGAGCTGCCTGCTCGGGTAAGTCCTGTGGTCCTCCTGGACTCGCCTCCGCGACAGCCGACGTCGGGCCCGACGCCGTCGGGGCCCGAGTCGGGGGCTGCTGGGTCACCTGAGCTCGGACTCAGGTTGACGGCCTTGGAGAGCAGACTGTCTGCCTTCATGGACCAGCAGCGGGCACTGCTCGCTGGCTTCGCTGGCGCCGCTGCCCCGACCGCCGGGACGTCGACGTCTAAGTCGACCCCGGAGACCGAGCCGATCCTCGAGTCGATGCGAACTCGAGTCGATCCTCGGTCGAGGTCACCCTCGGCCTCCCGTTCGGGACCGAGGTCGCCGACGCCGCCTCCCTCGGCGTCGGGGCGGCAGGCTCCGCGCCCTGCCCGGGCCGAACCCACCGAGTCCTCGTCGGAGTCGGTCTGGGAGTCTGAGGAGGAAGAGTCGCCTAATTCTTTCCGGACTCGGTGTGTCCCCTCGGACTCACTGGAGTCCGAGCCTCGGAAGCAGTCCCCCCCGGAGGACGCCCGGTTCTCGGACTTCGTCAGGGATATGGCCAAGGCTTTGGCCTTCCCTGCGGACCCCGAGGAGGAGCCTCGAGCCGAAGAGCTCGACGCCCTCCAGTATGACTCTCCCGCCAGGGAACACTTTACTGTACCGGTTCCTCCCATGCTGGAACGACTACTCTTCCGCATGTGGGAGAGTCCGGCCACCTCGCCGGTCCTGAGCAAGCGGGTCGATTCTATCTATCGAGTCCGCAAGAGGCCCTGGCTTCCAAAAAGCACAGCTACCACACCATTCCATGGTAGTGGAATCGGCCATGCATCGTCTTAAGAGCCAGAAGATGCACTCCTCGGTGCCTCCTGGCAGGGAGGCCCGTAACCTGGATGGCCTTGGTAAGAAGTGTTTCCAGGGCTCTATGCTTGCGTGTCGTGTCCAGACCTACCAGCTATACATGGGCATGTATCTCCGAGACCTGGCTAAAGAGCTAGCCGGATTCTCCGCTGGTTTGTCCGAGGAACCCTTGCGGAGGTTCCTGGCCTTGTCCACTGGCATTCGGGAATGCTCAAAGTTCATATCCCGAGCAGCCTATGATGGCTTTGAAGCATCGGCTCGAGTGGCCGCAGCCGGCATCGGTGCCTGCCGACAGGCTTGGCTTCAGTCGTCTGACCTTGAGCCCTGGGTGCAGGACAAGTTGGTCGATGTCCCCTGCCGAGGCGAAAACCTCTTTGGCAAGCCCATGGCTGATAAGGCTGCACAAATTGAGACGGAGACTCTCACCAGGACTAGGCTTTCTAGGAAGACCTCCGCCCCTTCCCAGAAAAAGAAGGGCTCGGGAAAGAAGTCCTTTTACCCGAGGAAGGCGGCTGCCTACAAACAATACCCCCATTATCAGGCCCCTGCAGCTCCCCAACAGGGCCAGCAGGCCAAGGGACGGGGTAACGGGTCCCGTAGGCAGCAAGCCCCCAAGCCTGCACCACCAGCCCCTGCTCAGCAGGGTGGGGGCTTTTGACTCCTTAAGCATAGCCTCTCCCCCCCCGCTGGTTCCTCCCAGCACCGGAGGCCGGCTGGTTCACTTCGCCCACAGGTGGTCCGGCATCACCGCAGATGCCTGGGTGCTTCAGGTCGTGAGAGAAGGATATCTTCTCCACTTCCACCAGATCCCTCCCTCCTACTTTCCGGGAGAACCTCCACGACCCCCTCTGCACAGGGAACTACTCCTTCAGGAGTTAGCGGGTCTTCTGCAGGAGCAGGCGGTGGAACCGGTGCCCCACCACCTGAGGGGTCAAGGCTTTTATTCCAGGTACTTTCTAGTACCAAAGCGGACAGGGGGCCTCAGACCCATCCTGGACTTGCGCAACCTCAACAAGTTCCTTGTGCGGGAGAAGTTCAAGATGCTTACCCTTGGAATCCTTCTGCCCTACCTCCAGCAGGGAGATTGGCTATGCTCCTTGGATCTAAAGGATGCCTACACACACATCCTCATCCACCCAAGCCACCGCCAATACCTAAGGTTTGTGGTGGCAGGAAATCATTACCAGTACAGAGTACTGCCCTTTGGCCTGTCCTCCGCTCCGCGGGTCTTCACAAAATGCCTCGCGGTGGTGGCGGCCCATCTCCGGCTTCACGGCCTCTGTCTTTCCGTACCTCGACGACTGGCTCATCAGAGCAGCGTCCGCTCCGGAGGTCACCAACACCACACGCCGCACGGTGACTCTTCTGCAGCACTTGGGCTTTGTTATAAACTTCGCAAAGTCCACTTTGCTCCCCTCACAGGATCTCGAGTTCATCGGCGCAAGGCTGCACACTCCTCAGGCACGAGCGTTCCTAAAGCTCGACAGGTCTCAACGGCTCATGGACCTAGCCGACCGTTTTCGCAGCCAGCCCCTGGTCTCCGCCAGGCGCTTCCTGAGACTACTCGGCCATATGGCTTCCACCGTCCATGTGACCCCCAATGCCCGCCTGAATATGCGGCCGGCTCAATGGTGTCTCCGCAAGCAGTGGCAACAGGCCACAGGCGGCCTAGCGGACCTAGTGCGCGTCTCCGAGCCGCTGGCCTCGTCTCTTCAGTGGTGGCTTCATCGGCCGAACCTAGTGCTCGGCATGCCTTTTCAGCCACCTCAGCCGGCCCGGGTGCTGACGACAGATGCATCCCTCCTGGGCTGGGGAGCACATTGCCAAGGGGCATGTACTCAAGGTCTCTGGAACACGTGGGAGTCTGCTCAGCAGATCAACTTCCTGGAGCTCAGAGCGATCCGCTTGGCTCTCAGGGCCTTCTCCCACCTGACCTCTCGCCAGTCCGTCCTTGTCCAGACGGACAATCAAGTTGCCATGTTCTACGTGAACAAGCAGGGGGGCACGGGCTCCTTCCTTCTCTGTCGGGAAGCAAGCAAGCTCTGCTCTTGGGCCGTCAGTCACGGCATTCTTCTCAAGGCAGTTTATCTCCCAGGCCAAGAAAATTGCCTGGCGGACAAACTCAGCAGGATCCTCCAGCCGCACGAGTGGCGCCTGGATCCCTTGATAGTTCAGAAACTCTTTCTAAAGTGGGGCCTCCCCACGATGGATCTCTTTGCCAGTCCTCACAACCGGCAACTTCCTCGCTTCTGCTCTCGTCAGCCACACCCCCTTCGAGTTGCGGCGGATGCTTTTCTACTCTCATGGTCGGGGAGCCTTCTGTACGCTTTCCCTCCCATCCCGCTAGTCTCCCGGACTCTTTTCAAAGTTCTCCGAGACAAAGCCTTCATGATCCTGGTGGCCCCTCGCTGGCCCAGACAGCCGTGGTTTCCACTCCTGCTGCAATTAGCGGTAGAGGATCCATTCCCTCTGGGGTTACAACCGGATCTTCTCACTCAAGATCAGGGGTCTCTGCTACACCCCAACCTCAGGTCTCTCAACCTAATGGCCTGGCTGCTGAGAGGGTAGTCCTTGCTCCCCTTCTCCTGCCGGCAGAGGTGGAGGAGGTCGTCTTAGCTTCACGACGACCTTCTACCCGCAAATGCTACGCCCTTAAATGGCGTCGTTTTTCCGTTTGGTGTACCCAACAGTCTCAGGATCCCTTCTCCTGCCCGGTGTCTGTGATCTTGCAGTACTTGCTATACCTCTCTAATCTGGGACTTAAGTCCAACTCCGTCAAAGTTCACCTCAGTGCTCTTTCAGCACATCATGTGCCAGTGGACGGCAGACCTCTTTCCAACGACCCTCTCGTAGCGAGGTTTCTCCGAGGTCTCCTTCTACTTAAACCACCTCTGCGCCCGCCAGCGCCTGACTGGGACCTGAATGTGGTTTTACAGCGGATCACCTGTCCGCCTTTTGAACCTATGGCTACCTGTTCTCTCCGTTTTCTTTCTTGGAAAACATTGTTCTTGATAGCCCTCACTTCCGCTAGACGCGTAAGTGAATTGCAGGCCCTCTTGTCTGATCCCCCTTACACTCGGTTCTACAAAAATAGGGTAGTCCTGCGGACTCACCCAAAATTTCTTCCAAAAGTGGTATCCCCTTTTCATATCAATCAGGAGGTGGTACTTCCAACCTTCTTTCCCAGACCACACTCCAGCCGAGCTGAAACGGTCCTCCATACCCTGGACTGTAGAAGGGCATTAAACTTCTACCTTGACCGTACGCGGGAGCACCGTAAAGCTGCTCAGCTTTTTGTGTCTTTTGACCCCAATAAATTGGGGCTCCCGGTCTCCAAGCGTACTCTGTCCATCTGGGTTGCGGACTGTATCTCTTGGGCTTATGGGGCAGCCGGACTCTCCTTGGACGGTCGAGTCACGGCTCATTTCGTTCGGGCAAAGGCCACGTCAGTGGCTTACCTCCGCTCTGTTCCGCTGGCAGACATCTGCCGGGCCGCTACTTGGTCTTCGAGCCAGACTTTTGCGGTTCATTACTGTCTCGAGAGGGAGTCCCGCAGGGACAGTGCTTTCGGACAGGCAGTCCTCCGTAATCTCTTTGAGGTCTGAGCAACTCCTACCCTCCATCCCGGATGTGGGCTACCGGTGGGTAATAATTCAGCGAAGATGCTTTCCTTCTGTACTGCTGAGCTAGAGGGAGCTCATTTTTGTGCTTAGGGTCTCCGGCTCACCTGTAACAGGTGTTCTCCAGGAGCAGCAGGAATCAGTCCTCACAACCCTCCCTCCTCCCCTTGGAGTTGCAATCGTCTGCTTTAGTTTTTTTTGCAAATTTTTTATGCTGTCTTTTTTAGCTATGTCATCTGACTGGCTAAGATGGCACCCTTGGGCGGGAAGAGGACCGCGCATGCGCGCTGCAATTCCCAAAGGCTTTCTTTGAAAGCTGGGGAAAATTGCTCCGCGAGGGCTCCGTCGGCGCCGACGTCACCCATAAGTGAGGACTGATTCCTGCTGCTCCTGGAGAGAACACCTGTTACAGGTGAGTAACTACGCTTTCCCTTTCCTCCTGAATTGCAGCAAATGGTCAACATTGAGTAGGATTCTCCAGTCCTCCTTGCGTTCTGGTCATCGTCTGGGTCGCACTTATCTTTGGAGCCCTGACTACTATCTTGATAGGTGGTTGCACTTCCCAAAGGTGGATGCCTTAGTTACTGCGGTCACCAGGCGTACCACCATTCTGGTCGAGGGCTGGTCGATATCACCATCCCCAGAACACACAGGTCCCTTCCTCCTCTTACAGATTGCGTGGCAGGGATACATGCCGCTACATGCTGGTCCGCTCCAATCCCTACTTGGCTAAGATGGGGTCTAAGCCACAGTCCTTTCGTGGGACCCGTTGCAGGGACAACTTTTCCACAACCAACAAGTTTGCAGGTGCCGCCTGGTCCTCCTGCTGACTGACCCGGAGCCGATTCCACGGGACCACCTGTGGGCAGCTGACTACAGTTCTGTTCCCGTGAATGGACCCAGTTCACCTCAGACAAGTGGGTTCTCAAGATGGTCACTCAGGGGTATGCCCTCTATTTCGCAAGACCTGTCCCACCTGCCTTCCTGGTCTCCCCATGCTGGTTTCCGCCAAACTGGTAGCCGTCAGGATGACTTTCAATGCCTCCTACAGCTACAGGCAGTTTGCCCATCCCCCCCCCCCCCCCCGGCCAAGTGTGGCTCTGGGCATTATTCAGTTTACTTTGTCGTCCCCAAGAAAGATGTCTTTCAGACCTATTCTGGACCTAAAGAGCATCCTCAAATGCCTACGCCTGGTGCATTTTCGGGTGGAGATGCTTTGGTTGATCATTCAAGCAGTCAGACCTGGTGAATTTCTGGCATCTCTTGACCTTGCCGAGGCTTACTTTCACATTCCCAACTGCCCAGCCCATCAGCAATACCTGTGCTTTGAAATTCTGGGCTGCCATTTTCAGTTCAGAGCTCTTCCATTCGGCCTGGCCACACCTTCACCAAGGTCACGGTGGTAGCAGTGGCTAGCCTCCTTCACCGAGGCATCAGGATTCATCCTAACTGGATAACTGGCTCATCTGTGCGAAGTCTCATGAAGAGGTAGTCTTAGCGGTAGAACAGGTGGTCACCTTGAGTCACCATGGATGGATAATCAGGCCAAGAGCTCTTTACGGCCTTCTCAGTCGGAGTTTCTCAGGGCTCGATTCGACACGCAGGTAGGTCATGTGTCTTACACGGGACAGGAGTGAGAAGCTGATCTCGCAGCTCCACTGTTTCCTTTGGGTCCCGGCACCTGCAGCTTGGGACTACTTGCAAGTTCTTGGCACCATGGCGGCCACCTTGCATATGATTCCTTGGGCACAGGCTCATATGTGCCCTCTTCAGCAGTCCATCCTAGCCTGCTGGTCTCCCTACTCCCACGATTATCAGCTTCGGCTGCTTCTTCCCTTATCTGTGCGCCACAGCCTCAGGTGGTGCTGTTGCAATCTCTTGTGAGGTGTCCCGCTGGAGACCCTGCAGTGGGTGCCTGTCACCACCGATGCCAGTCTGGTGGACTGGGAGGGCTCATGCTCTGGGTTGGATGGCGCAGGGTTCCTTGTCGACTCTGGAAGCCACCCTGGCCAATCAATCGCCTCAAGGCCCAGGCGGTCCAGCTGGCACTATTTGCCTTCTGCCCCCTTCTTCACAAGAAGGCAGTATGCATACATTCGGACAATGCCACCACAGTTGCCTACCTGAATCGACAAGGGGACACAAAGTGCCTGGGAGTAGTGTGAGAAATGGCTCTCTTGTTCCCATGGGCAGAGGACAATCTGCTGGCCCTCTCTGCACAACGCATAGCTAGGGTAGAGAATGTGCACATGGATTTTTTTTTGTCGACATCTCCTGGACCCCAGCGAGTGGGGAACTATCTCCAGGGATCTTCCAGAAGATTGTGAATTATTGGCGTCGGCCGATGATGGATCTGATGGCCACTACCTCCAACACCAAAGCGCTGTTCTTTTTCAGCTGCCGCAGGGAACCGGGATCTCAGGGACCCAATGCCCCTAGTCCAACACTGGCCTCCAGAGCGGCCTCTGTCTTTCCACCCTGGCTGCTGATAGGTAGGATTCTCAGTCACATAGAGACCCACTCCTGTCGGATAATTATTGTGGTGCTGGACTGGCCATGACGATCATGGTATGCTGACCTAGTTCGTTTCTCCCTAACAGCACCACTGCCTCTTGGCACCCACAATGATCATCATGGACAACCCAGCTCCTTACTCGCTTACAGCTTGGCTGTTGAGCAGACCTGCTTGACTCAGAAAGGCTAGTCACCTCAGGTGGTTGCTACTCTCCTGAAGACGTGGTGCCTCTCCACTTCATGAGCTTATGCTAGGGTTTGGCAGCACTTTACCATTTGGTGGTCTATATGACCGTTGTCCCTGTGGAAGGCACAGATTCCTAGCGATCTTGCTTTCCTTCAGAATGGATTTGATAGGGGGATGGCTCTCAGTTCCTTGAAGGTTCAGAAAGCGACCCTCACATGTTTCTGGGGATCTCTTCGAGGGCGCTTGCTTGCCTTTGCGTCCCAGTCTGGTTTGTTTCTTATGGGGAGTGTGGACTTTAGGTCCCTCCCACCCTCTTCTCGGTAGTTCCACTGTGGCACCTTTCTTTGGTGCTTAAGACTCTTACCAGAGCTCCCTTCAAGCCACTTCATTGGGCATCACTTAAGGATTTGACCCTTAAGACTGTTTTGTTTTTTTGTTAGTGGCAGTCGTGTCCGCTCGGCATATTTCAGAGCTCCACGTGCTCTCCTGCCATGACCCCTTCCTCGTTTTTTCCCCGGATGCGTACCATGGTAATCGTGGCCAGTCCGACGCCACAATGATGATCCAACAGGAGTGGGTCTTGTCTGTTTTCCATGTCAATCAGTTGGTCATCCTTCCCTCTTTCCTGAGACTGCTGTCTGGGGACGTTCAGTCTTCACTCACTTGATGATGGCAATGTGTTGTGCCGCTAAGGTCACCAATGCCTTTCATCTCTCCGATCACCTCTTTGTGCTAATCGGAGGCTGCCACAAAGGGGTGGCTGTTCTAAAGCTACCATTGCACGCTGGATCAAACAGGCCATTGAAGCTGCTTATGTTCTTCAGAACAAGCCAGTGCCCTTGAGACTCGGGGCTCAGTCTGCAACGTGGGCAGAGTGTGTGGGTCACCCCACTTGATATCTGCAGCGCTGCTACTTGCTCTTCTCTCTGTCAGGCACTATTGCCTGGATCTCCACGCTTGGAAGTTGGCTCGGTTTGGGGCCATCGTGTTGGTTGCTGCTGTTTGCTTCCCACCCAGAAGGGATTTAGCTTTGGTACTCCCCCATTTGTCTGGACTGGACTTAGCAGGATGTACTGGAAGGAGAAACTTTTACTTACTGTTAATTTCCTTTCCTGTATCCCTGCTAGACCAATCCAGACCCCTCCCCGCTACACTGTCTTAGCTTGATTTGGCTGTCAGCGCCTAAGAATTCATCTGTTTAGCTGGCTGACTGGCTGGTCTCTCCTTGTACATAGAAGGGCTTCTCACCGTGTAGGTAATTGTTTGGTGTTTACAGTTAGTCAGTTCACAAATCCAGGCCACTCTGCTTTTTACGGTATACTGAAGCTGACTCCTAGGGGTACAGGATTGTCTATCAAGGGTGATGTCACTAAGCTTCTGGAATTTTCTGTCTCATCTGCTGACAGGGATACAACCCATTTGCCTGGACTGGTCCAGCAAGGATACAGGAAAGGAAATTAATGGTAAGTAAAAATTTCTCCTTGCAACTCATTTCTGGCAGATGTGGCAGAAACAGGTAATGTAGTTCAGCTTAAAGGTTTGGACAAATTTCTGTAGGAAAGTCCATAAACAGCTATTTAATGTAATCTAAGAGAACCACTGTTTATCCCTGAGGATAAGTAGCATGGAACTGGCTACTTTTAGGATTTGTCAGGTACATGTGACCTGGATTGGCCACTCTTTTTGGAAACAGGGCACTGTATGGTGTGGAGCTGAGGTGCCTGTGTGGTTCAGTCATGCAGAGGTGTGGTATGTCTGTCCTAACATTTTCTTTTTTAAGGGGTGGGGGGAGGTATGTGTGTTCTGAAGAAGGGGAATGCACCTTTTGGCATATACAGATTTGTATCTGTCCACAAATACCTTGCACTCTTTCCTTACCTCTTCAACTCCTCCTCACACTCTCTCCCCCTTCCAAATTTTCCCCACCCTTACTGTCCATTCCCCCATTCTCCTTCCTTTATTTTGTAAGCAGCTTCCCCTTTACTTTTTTTTCTGCCTTACTCCTCTATCTTTTTTTTGTTTTCATTTTTACAGGCTCCATTGACAGGTTGCCCTCTTTGTCTACAGGAGATAGGATCATAAAATATGCCATACGGCGTCAGACCAAGGTCCATCAAGCCCAGTATCCTGTTTCCAATAATGGGCAATCTAGGTCACAAGTACCTAGCAGTTTCTCCAAAAGACATAGGTATTGGGGCAAGCAGTGGATATCCCAGGTCCCGTTTAATAATGGTTTATGGACCTTTCCTCCAGGAACTTCTCCAACCTTTTTAAAATACGATTCTCCAGGAACAAGCAGGAAGTCATATGGGTGACATCGGCACCAACGGAGCCTATGCGGAGCATTCCCCCAGCTTTCAAAGAAAGCCTTCGGGAATACCACCATGCATGCGTCTTCCTCTTCTGCCCAAGGGTGCCATCTTGATCAGTCTCCCTTTTTCCACGGAGCCCTTTGGATGCATGTCCTATACCTCGGAAAAAGTCTCAATTTTCTCTCTACTTCTGGTTTTCCGGTCCTCTTCCTGCCTTCCCCAGTGCCCTTGCTTTGGCAGCAGGCCCCGGGACTTTGTTTTTGTTTTCATTTTTTTCTTGAGTTAGTCTCCAGCACGTTTTTGCACCCTTTTCAACTGCTGGCCAAGCCGTAGGTCTTCAACCTTGCGGGGATTCTTTTTGCCCCCATGGCCTCCGGTTTCAAAACGTGTGACAGATGCACCAAAAATATGTCTCTCATGGACACCCATGACTGTTGTCTTCGGTGCCTAGGAGCTGAACACAACCTGGAGCTTTGCTTCCTTTGTAAAAAGTTGTCCTCCAAGGCTATCCAGAGCCGTAAGCAGAAGTTGGATGATATTTCCCCAAAACGGCCCTGGTGTCCCTGGTAGCTTCCCGTTCCAGTGCTGGCTCTGCCCCAAGGCAGGCGGAGCAAGAGCAGCCCTCAAGGTCTGCATAAGCCGAAGGGACCCAAAAGCCAGATTCCAGGCTTTTGATGCCAGATGCATAGCCACTCGCCTTCCAGTGACCCAGCTACCGGTGGGGAGGGCGCCTGGTCCTCAAGGAACGAGCAGTGCAAGTGGTCCTGCTGCACCTCAGAGGTCGCGGGTTCTACTCCTATTACTTCCTTGTACCAAAGCGGACAGGTGGTTTCCGACCCATCCTCTATTTAAGAAATCTCGACAAATACCTGGTGCGGGAGAGATTCAAAATGCTCTCCCTTGGTGTCTTGCTACTCTTCCTCTGGTGTGGTGACTGGCTATGCTCCTTGGACCTTTGGGATGCTTACGCTCACAGCCTCGTCCATCCCAAGCATAGGCATTACCTGCGTTTCAGGGTGTAAGGGAACCACTTTCAATACAGGGTGCTTCTCTTTGGCCTTGCATCGGCCCCACAAGTGTTCACTAAATGCCTCGTGATGGCCGTGGCCCACCTTCGACTGCAGGGCACCTTCGTCTACCCATATCTAGACTGGTTTGTTACAGGAGGGATGGCCAATGAGGTGTAGTGGGCCACAGCCCGCACTGTCCACCTCCTCGAGCACTTCGGCTTTGTGGTCAATTACCCGAAGTCTCACTTCACTCCAGCCCAATCCCTGGAGTTCATCGGCACATGCCTCGACACTCAGTGGTTGACAGCTTTCCTTCCCCAAGACAGGGCAGATCACCATCGCTTTGGCATCCACAGCCCAAGCGATGCTCTGTCTCCTCGGCCATATGGCTTCGATGGTTCATGTCGTCCCCGACACCCGACTGCACATGTGGGTGGTGCAGTGTTGCCTTTGGGCTTAGTGGTCTCAAGCAACAGGTCGCCTCTGAGAGGCCATCTTGGTCACTTCACTGGTGGCGGGACACCTGGAACCTGCTTCAAGGCATGCTGTTCCAGGCCCCACAGCGTGGTCTTGATCATAGATGCCTTACTCATTGGCTAGGGAGCCCATTGCGGTGAGCTCCGCACGCAGGGGACTGGAACCCTGGAGGAGACCTGGCAGCTGATCAACCTTCTCAAACTCTGGGCGGTCCTCCTCGCCCTCCAGGTGTTCAGGCACCACGTTCACCACTGTGTGATGCTTGTCCAGACAGACAACAGAGTAGCAATGTTCCATAGGAGCAAGCAAGGGGGGGGGGGGGGCACCGACTCTTACAGCCTCTGCCTGGAGACGGTAGCCCTGTGGTCCTTCGATTTGCCAGGGTACGGGCCCGTTAACCTGTTTGCCTGGACATTATTTTGGCCTGGGAGATAAGTCGACTCCTGGTCCTAGACCTCTTTGCCAGCCCAGTGAACTCGCAGCTCCCACAGTTCTGCAGCCCACTTCCCCAACCGAACTGGGAAGCCCCCAATGCCTTCCTCCTGTTGTGGATGCATGGCCTCCTGTATGTGTTTCCCCCCACTCCGCTTATAGCGTGAACTCTCCTCAGAACACAGCAGGAAGGGGGGGCCCTGTGATTTTCATGGCCCCGTGGTGGCCTTGACAGCCCTGGTTCCCGCTCCTGCTCCGCCTCTCATCCGAGCCTCTGGTTCACCTGGGCGATGAGCTGGGCTTGTTGATGCAGGAAGAGGGTCTGCTACTTCACCTGAACTTGAGATCCTTATCCCTCACGGCCTGGTGGCTGAGCAGGTTGCTCTAGCCCTCCTTCATCTCCCGGTGGAGGCCGAGGACATACTGCTTTTCTTGCGCTGTAACTCAACTAGGAGGGCTTACGCCTTTGTTCTCGGTGTGATGCTCTGAGATACAGGTCGACCTGTTCTCTTGTCCCACATTCTTTTACGCAGGCTGGCTTAAATTCCACCTGATCACTGTCTTGGCTAACCACCACCCTATCGGCGGTGGACCTCTCTCAGGTCAACCACTGGTTTCCTGCTTCATGTGCGGGCTGCTTCTTTCTAAGCCCCCCCATCTGGCTGCCTCCGGCAGAGTTGGGACATCAATGTTGTCCTCAGGCAGCTGACTCGGCTGCCCTTCGAGCCAATGGCATCCTGCTCACTTCTGCACCTTTCCTGGAAGGTGGTTTTTCTGATGGCCCTCACCTCGGCCTGGAGGGTCAGTGAGCTTCAGGCCCTGATGGCTGCTGCCCCCTAAATGAGATTCTCCGTGACCCGAGTGGTTCTCCAAACGCACCCCAAGTTTCTCCCCAAAGTTATCTGATTTCCACCTTGACCAGGAGATAGTACTGCCAACCTTCTTCCCAAAGCCTTGTACCAACCGGGCGTCAGCAGTCCCCTCCATACCCTTGACTGCAGGAGGGCGTTCTCCTTCTACCTGCAGAGTGTGTAGCTTCACCGCAGGTCTGAGCGGCTTTTCGTCTCCTACGACCCTACCCACATGGGGCTCACGCCCACTAAGCAGACCCTCTTCATCTGGGTTGCGGACTGCATTTCCTTCACCCAGGCTCAGGTCGGACTGCCCCTGGGCTGCCGAGTTGAGGCACAGTGTTCGTGCAAGGGCGGGATCAGTGGCCCACCTGCACTCTGTGCCGCTAGCAGAATCTGCCGAGCTGCAACCTGGTCCCCAGCTAACACCTTCGACACATTACTGCCTGGAGAGGGGAGCCCTGTCAGGACATCGTCTTTGGCCAGGCTGTACTCCATGATCTGTTTAGGGTTTAAGCAACTCCTTCCCTCCGACTCTTCTGTGGCTATCAGGAGCATGGTCTTCTGGGGACCCGGGGTTCTCGGGCTGTCTTGGTTACTAGAGACTGCTCATGGCTCACTGTAGCGTTTTTCTACAGGTCCTCTGTAGCCTGTAGCTGGGGATTCCCAAATGTGAGGACTGATTTCCTGCTTCTTAGAGAAAGCGTAGTTACTCACATGTAACAGGTGTTCTCCAGGGACAGCAGGAATCAATCCTCACAACCCGTCCACCTCCCCTTGGAGTTGCCCACTGTCCTTGTTGTTTTTGTCTTTGCCTGAGCTGTCTCATCTGACTGATCAAGATGGCACCCTTGGGCAAGAAGGGGACCATGCATGCGTGGCGGCATTCCCAAAGGCTTTCTTTGAAAGCTGGGGAAATGCTCTGCTTGGGCTTCGTTGATGCCGATGTCACCCATATGTGAGGACTGATTCCTGCTGTTCCTGGAGAACACATGTTACAGGTGAGTAACTCTGCTATCCCTGTGAGCAGACTGCTGCCTTGCCAAGCAGATCACAGCCTTCCCCTACTGTTTTGTCTGCGGGCATCCGATCTCCCACAGGCAGAAAGTAGGGGGTCTGCTAACCAAAATCTTCTCCCCCCCCTTTTTTTTAAGGGCTGGGCAGGGGGGTTGAAAATCGTAGGTGCGAGATGCAGATTTCTGGTTGCCATGGTGACTTGGCACCTGGGATTTGTCTAGCCCTGCTTGTGAGACTAGGAGACGAGGCATTTAAAAGGCAGATTAAATTTTTATTTGATCTAATGCAAAGTAATGCACATGGGGGGGGGGGGGGAGGAAATCCACGATAGGAGTGGGTTAATCTGAGTTCTGCTTCAGATTATTCACTTATTTCATTTGTCTTTATTACTGATGTATTTTGTATGTATATCTACTGTAATACTTTGACTGTAAATTAAATTTGGGTATCTTGTGTGGGATTGGGCCCATTTTTATTGATCTTCACTATCGTCTTATGATTATGGGTAACTGTTTTTTGAAAATATTCAACTTTTCTTTTGTAGCATTTGGTACCCAAATGCCTCCAATGCATCAGCCACAAAGGTAAGAGCAAGTCAATTTTTGTTAGTCTTTAATGTCTGTATGTTTTTACTGTTCATGGTATTAGTTTTGAAGGAAGGGGAAAGTTTTCAAGTACTTGATCTCTCTCAAAAATAAAGGGGTAGGGTATTTAACATTATAAAATGACTTTTAAAAGTGTTGTCCATGTTCTATCTAGAATCTTGAATAGATGTTCTTGTGCAGCCCACTGCAAAATCAAGAGTAAAAACAAAACAAAACATAAAGGTTCTGTAAAGAATTCCTCTTAATTCTTACTGCCCCACCAGACTATTCCATATATGGTTTGCACCTAGAACAGAAGCCTACCCAGTATAGGGCATCATGCAGCCAGAAGCTTCTTAGTATTCTGTCTGCAGCTGATGGTAGATGAGTAACCTAACATAGGATACAACAGCTTTTCTATAGCATCCCTCTAGACTACTGGGTATTCGTCCCATTCCAGCAGATGGAGACTGAGAATTTCAGGCTTTTGGTGATGCCATCCTATATAGGAGAGGAAACTCCTCCCACCAAGCCAGTATCCTCCGTCTCCAAGCAGATGGGATGAGCTCCATGTATTCTGATCTACACCGTGGATCTTGAAAAAAACAAAAAAAAGCATACAGATGTTAGGTCAGGCATTGCAGCACAAACGTTTGCACAGACCGGTTGGTTTGTTACTGAATTTTTTATGTTTGGGGGTCTGCCTCTTAGCCGCAGGGAGAGTCCAGCCATGGGGGTGCCTGATCCCGTTCGGTCAGGGAAGGGTGGTGGTGCAAGTGCATACCCGGGAGGGAACCAGGTCCCTGTTTCTCCTTTACATGCTGCAGCGCATGGTTCCCAGTCCAGACCTCCAGTGGTGAGCAGTAGGGGAACCGGCAGCAGGACTCTCAGGCGATGGACCTCAGGTTGGCACGAGGCAGCGGCTGTGGAGGCAGTGTCCTTGCGGTACCGATTGAGAGTGCATCAGCTTTGTAATGCAGGGGAGGTCTGTGCGCGTTGGCTGCGGCCTTCGTAGGGGTCAGGTTCCCTTTTAGGGTTCTGCTGACCATGCAGATCAGGAGGCTGAGGGATCCTTTCACTGCCTTTGTTTTGGTGGGAACACCAGTTCCGGCATCAACTGATTCCCGCACCCTGGCAGTGGAGCTGGGAGAGCAGGATCCTGCAGCTGAAGGCTCGTTAGGCCCGGCAGAGCCAGGGGAGTCCCTTCTGGACTTCATCCTTTTGATGCATCAGGCCTACCTGATGAAACGTGGGGTTGCTTCCAGGGGCTCTAGGGGTAAGCTCTGTGTGTGGCCCACCATGGGGGTGGGGGTTATGCCCCTCAGTAAGGGGCTGGATGGCCTCAGGTGATGAACAAGATGTTCGAGGCGAGGACGAACAAGTTTTCGTGCACTTGAATGATCAGAGGACCCCTTGGAGGGACCTTCCGACATGGATTGGGAGAAAGCTGGCTGTCTCAAGGAATGGAATCCTGCAGTGGGAGAGAACCCTAGGGTGGTCCGAGACTGCTGCCGTGAAGAGCTGGGCCTGCTAATCAAGCACTAATTGGCGATACTTAACTTGCCCCTTGCCCCTCGGATCCTCCTCTGGTGGATCCCATGCCTGCAAGGTTTTAGGGCATTGGTAACAGTCTTTCCAGTCCACAGGGTCATCAGGCAGATGATTGAATCAGAGTGGCAGGTGCTGGAGGCTGGCTTGCACAGGGGGGAGGGTGAGCCAGTGCCAGACTCTACCCACTTCCGGAGCAGGGGAGAGAGCTCCTTAGCTTGCCCAAGGTGGATGTCTTGGTGTCCAACGTCACGAAGAAGACTAAAATTCCCGTGGAAGGAGGGGCGACCCTGAAAGACCCTCAAGATAAGCTCGAGATGCTCCTGAGGAAGGCCTCTGAGATGAATGCCCTGACCTTGCAGGCTGCGGTCTGTGGGGCTTATGTCGCCAGAGCTTGTCTTAGGTGAGCGTAGGCTCTTCCAGATCAGACTGAGTCAGGCACCACACAGCTCCAGGAGGTGGCTTGGCTCGATTCCATGGTGGCCTATTTGGCAGACACGTACTATGACATGTGGGTGGCGGCTAAGAGTATTCCTCGGTGGTGGTGTCTCGGTGCCTCCTGTTGTGTAACTGGTCAGCGGATGTTTCATCTAAGGCGCGGCTGAGTAAATTTACCTTTTCGTGGGAAACCTCTCTTTGGTGAAGACCTCTTCAAACTCATAAAAGACCTGGCCTGTTCGGCTACCTGAGGATAGGCCCAGAGGGTGGAAGCAGGAACATCCAGCTGGGGGCAGCCACGAGAGTTCTGTTGCTGTCGGGGCTCGTGCTTCTCTCTTTACCAGCAACTGAGGTATCCCTCTCCAGGTCAGCCCCATCAAGGTGGCCAGGCGCCAGTTGTGGTTCCTGTTCCTTTCCAGGATCTGGAACGGGGCCAATGAAAGTCTGCGGGCCCTGGTGGAAGTGGTGCCAGTCGGGGGACAGTTATGCTATCCCACCTGGGTCCATTTGATGTCAGACCAATGGGTGCTGGAGATAATCTGCGAGGGTTAGGCCTTGGAGTTCACGTGTCCCCCTCAGATCTTCCTCATCTCCCCTTGCAGAGCTCCGACGAAGCGGGTGGCAGTCGAGCACATGTGGCATCTGCTCCAGCTTAGGCGGTGGTGCCGGTACCCGACGACCAGTTAAGTTATGGTCCATATTCCATCTATTTTGTGGTTCCAAAAAGGACAGTGCTTTTAGTCCTATTCTGGATCTCAAGTATGTCAGCCGGGCGCTACGGGTCCCTCTGTTTTGCATGGAGACCCTGCGGTCCATTATTGCGGCAGTCCGCAAAGGAGGGGGGGGGAGTTTCTCACAGCTCTGGATCTTAGAGGTGCACCTGCACATTCCTATTTGACTGGAATATTAGTGTTGCCTGTGATTTGCGGTGCCCATGGGGCACTTTGCTTTGGGCTGGCAATGGTGCCGCACACTGTCACAAAGATTATGGTGGTAATGGCAGCAGCACCGCTTTGGCAGGAGGTGGTCTTGGTGCACCCCTATCTGGACAATTGGCTCATTCATGCCAAGTCACTGCTGGAAAGCAAAAAGGCCACTGGTCGCATCCTCTAACTCTTGCAGGAACTCGGTTGGGTGGTCAACAGGATGAAGTCAGCTCAACCCGGTCCAGGAGATTGTCTGTCTACCTGGGGCCCACTTCGATACACAGGCAGGAATGGTGTTTCTGCTGGAGGATTGCATCTGCAAGTTAGAGTATGATAGCCTGCTTCCTGGAGTAAAGGGCACCATCGGTGTTGGCTTACCTCCAGGTCTTGGGGACCATGGCGGTGATGCTTGACATGGTGCTGTGGGCACATGTGGCTGCTTCAAAGAGCGCTGCTGTCGAGGTGGTCACCACAATGGCACTCACTTGCCTGTTGATCTACCTTTCAGAGGTATGGGAGCGGTCTGCAATTGTGATTCCGGGGCAAGACCCTCTGAGCTGGGGGGATGCATCTGGAGACTCCAGATGGCATGCTCCTCACAACAGATGCCAGCCTTTCGGCCTGGGGAGCGCATTGTTGGGGTCAATTTACTCAGGAGATGTGGTCGATGGAGCAGCAGACCTGGTCCATCATCTGTCTGGAAATGAAGGCGGTGGTCTTGGGGCTGCAAGCCTTCCAGGCTCTTCTGAAGTACAAGACAGTTCGGGTTCCGTTGGACATTGCAATGACCTTGTTGTACATAAATCGCCAGGGCGGCACAGGGAGTGCAACCCTGGCAGATGAGTGCCCAGATCTCCAGGAACAAGCAGGAATGAGTCTTCACATATGGGTATCGTCGGTACCGACGGAGCCTGCGCGGGAACGCTACCCATCGTCCAAAAGGAAAGCTTTTGGGAGCATCCCACATCGCCTGTGCGCTGCCTTCTCACCTTTCCTAACCGCCTCTCTCCAGTTCTTCTTTTCCGCGGAGCCAGCAGGTCGTGTTCCTGTCACCGCTAAAGAATTTCTTTATTTTATTTCTTTGGTCGCGCGTCTGCCTTCTCGACGCTGGACCGGTACCGCCGGTCTTTTCTTTCTTTCTTCTAAAAAAAAAATATATAAAAAAAAAATACTGTTTTTCTCACTTCAGTGCATTTTGTTCTTTGGCCTTAGGCCTAGAAAATTTTTTCCTCATGGAAAAGCCCGTCTCTGGGTTTAAAAAATGCACGAAGTGCAGCAGCACTATTTCTGTCACTGACACCCATGAATGGTGTCTAAAATGTTTAGGTCCTGACCATTCCATTGCGGATTGTGAGTCCTGCTCCATGATGTCTAAAAGAGGCCTGCAGAATTGAGCAGCTAAGCTCAGTACCCTGTTTCCCTCGGATGCAGCTTCGGTTGCATCGACGTCTTCCAGGGCTGCTTCTTCCTCACATGTATCTCAGGTAACCAAACTTAAATCCAGCCGGTCCTCGAAGGGTAGATCTCCTTCCAAGTATCGAGATGCCTCCGGGCTTGCCTCGAGGAATCCGCACCGGCAAAATTACCCCGGCGGGAGGCTCCGGCTTCCAAAGCTTTATCTATGGGGTCACAGGTTGACATCGATGGCTCGGCCTCGACCGATCACCTGTTGCCATATTCTGGGGTACCGGTGGTTCCCACTGGTACCAACATCCAGACATTGGTTGCGTCAATGGATCAGAATATCCTGACCATGCAGCGTGCCATCACGGCATTCATACAAGCTGCGATGTCTTCGGTACCGCAACAAACTCCGTTGCAGGTACCGATTCCAGCACCGGTACCGACATCGGTTCCGGTGCCCGTATCGATTGCATCGACATCCGTTGCGCGGTCGACTGCAGCGGCACACTGTTCTGTGATGCCCATCGGTACCGATCACTCCCGATGTCGATACCACCCGGTACGCGTATCGGGCTCTGCAGGAGCATCCAGACAGACGATACTTCGATTCCTCTGAAGACTCTGATGAATCAGAGGTCTCTGTCGAAGCATCGGTGATTTATCCTCAGGAGCCCTCTTCTCCAAAAAGGAGAATGTCTCCTCCAGAAGACTTGTCTTTTCAAGACTTCATTAGGGAAGTGGCCAGGGGCCTTGCCATTTCAGTGGCCCCTGAGACAGAGCCTAGAGCCAAAAAATTAGATATCTTACAATATCCTAAGGTTCCTAAAGAGGCAGCCACTTTACCAATACATGAGATTCTTTATGATCACATGTTGGGCATATGGGAGACTCCTCTCACCACCTCCCCTCATTCTCGCAGGTTGGACACCATGTATCGTGTTCCTCCTTGTCCTGGATTCCATAAAACTCAGCTTCCTCAGAGTCAGGATTGGCTCTGCTATCTAGACCTCAAGGATGCGTACACCCATGTCCTCATCCATCCATCACACAGAAGGTTCCTTCGATTCCTTTATCAAGGGAAGCACTATCAATACAGAGTGCTTCCCTTCGGTCTGGCCTCTGCACCAAGGGTGTTCACAAAATGCATGGCAGTAGTAGCTGCATTTCTACGCACTCTAGGGATATTTGTATTCCCATATCTGGACGACTGGCTCATACGAGCTCCATCCCAGTCAGAGGCCCAGATTTCTCTAACCTGCACAAGGCGTATCCTTCAGTATCTGGGACTGGTAATAAACATCCCAAAATCACATCTCACCCCTACTCAGAGTTCATAGGGGCTTTGCTGGATGCCACAACTGCAAGGGCCTATCTTCCCCAGGCCCGTTGCCTACGCTTGGTGTAGTTAGCCTCACAAGTTCAGTTAAAATCCCATTTAACTGCTCGAGAGATGTTGCAACTGTTAGGCCACATGGCATCCACTGTGCATGTGGTTCCTTACGCTCGCCTTCACATGAGGGCAGCTCAGTGGACTCCATTCACCCGATGGACCCAGGCATCAGGTTGCCTGTCAGACAAAATAGCAACCTCCGGTTGCCTCTCTTGGTCCCTCCACTGGTGGAAGTCCACTCAAAATCTGTTGTTGTCCCCCTTTCAACAGGTGTTACCCCAAGCAACCTTTACAACAGATGCCTCTCCAAGAGGTTGGAGAGCTTATCTTCAAGATCTCTCCACTCAAGGCATCTGGTCTCTAGAGGAGACATCTCTTCATATCAACCTCTTAGAGCTCAGAGCAATCTTTCTAGCTCTGTTTTCCACACGCTGCTCAGCTACAAGACAGTCCTCATCCACATGGACAACCAAGTAGCCATGTTCTACGTGAACAAGCAGGGCGGGACTGGCTCTCTGTCACTTTGCAACGAAGCGCTGAAATTGTGGGCCTTCGCCAGACAGCATCAAATTCATCTTATGGTAGTGTATCTTCCAGGAGTTCAAAACTCTTGGGCAGACAGACTCAGTAGAGTTCTGCTCCCACACGAATGGTCCCTCCATGGGGACCAGATAGCCAGGATCTTTCGAATTTGGGGAACCCCAGACATAGACTTGTTTGCAAGTCCGTGGAATGCCAAGCTTCCCCGGTTCTGTTCCAGAATTCCGTGTCAGGGAGTTCAGGCCAGGGATGCCTTCCTCCTCCATTGGGGGAAAGACTTCCTCTATGCCTTTCCACCCATTCCCCTAATTCCCAAGACACTCTTCAAACTTCAGAGAGACAAGGGGTCTATGATCCTCATAGCACCACATTGGCCACGCCAAGTGTGGTACCCTCTACTTCTGCATCTCTCTCAAGCTCCCTCCCTGGACTTGGGATCTGCTCCAGACCTCCTGTCACAGGAGGAGGGAACGTTGTGGCTCCCAAATCCCCAGTCTCTTCACCTCAGAGCCTGGTTGCTGAAGGCCTAGACCTTCAAGATTTGCATCTTTCTCAGCAAGTGAAGGATATCCTTCATGCTTCCAGAAAGCCTTCCACTAGACGTTCCTATGCTTTTAAATGGAAAAGGTTTACCATTTGGTGTGCAGAGAAGGGTCTTAACCCTCTTGCAATACCTCTGAATTCTTTACTAGAGTATTTGCTGCATTTATCCCATGCAGGCCTTAAAACGAATTCAGTGAGAGTCCATTTGAGTGCTATTGCAGCATCCCTTAAACCTCTCAGTGGACAACCTATTTCCCCTCATCTTCTTATAGCAAGATTCATGAGAGGCCTTCTTTTGACTAAACCTCCCATCAGACCACCTCCAGTGGCATGGGACTTGAATCTGGTTCTTGGCCAGCTTATGCAGCCACCTTTTGACCCCTTAGCCACTACCTCCTTGAAATTTCTTTCCTGGAAGGTTATTTTTCTCATTGCAGTCACCTCAGCTCACCTCATCAGTGAGCTGCAAGCCTTGGTGGCTTATCCTCCTTATACAAGGTTCCATCATGACAAGGTAGTCCTTAGGACTAATCCACACTTTATGCCTAAAGTGGTCTCACCTTTTCATCTGAACCAGAAGGTTTATTTACCTGTCTTTTTTCCAGGACCTCATGCTTCAAGTGCATAGAGGAATCTTCATACCCTGGATTGTAAAAGAGCTCTTGCTTTTTACTTATAAAGGACACAGCAACATAGAAAGTCCTCTCAACTCTTTGTTGCTTTTGATCCCTCTCATTTAGGACTTCCAGTCTCTAAGAGAACTCTGTCTAATTGGATTGCTCAGTGTATTTCTTTCGCCTACCAGAGTAAGAACCTTTCTCTGGAGGGTCATGTCACAGCTCAAAATGTGAGGGCCATGGCAGCCTCTATGGCTCATCTAAATTCTGTGTCCATCGACCAGATCTGTCGAGTGGCCACATGGGCCTCGGTTCATACCTTCACAGCCCATTACTGCTTGGACAAGGACTCCCGCTGGGATGCCTTGTTTGGTCAGGCTGTTCTCAAACACCTGTTCCATACCTAACCAACTCCTACTCTCCATCCCTGGCTGGATGCCTGAGATTCATGGGTGGAGGTAGAGCCCTTCCCAGGGACTCACAACCTGGGTGATCTCCCAGGCGCATCTAGCTGTGGAGTCCCCATATGTGAAGACTCATTCCTGCTTGTTCCTGGAGATAGCACAGTTACTTACCTGTAACAGGTGATCTCTGGGAACAGCAGGAATAACTCTTCACAACCCACCCACCTCCCCTAGGAGTTGTATCTCTCTATCTTTCTTTCCTTTCCTCACTCTCTTTGTCTCAGCTTTAAAACTCGAACTGGAGAGAAGCGGTTAGGAAAGGCGGGAAGGCAGCGCGCAGGCGTTGTGGGATGCTCCCAAAAGCTTTCCTTTTTGATGCTGGGGAGCGTTCCCGCGCAGGCTCAGTCAGTACTGACGATACCCATATGTGAAGACTTATTCCTGCTGTTCCCAGAGATCACCTGTTACAGGTAAGTAACTGCTTTTCTTCAGTGGGCAGAGAGGTATCTGTTAGCCATCTCGGTGAAGCACGTGACTGGAGTTCAGAATGTCAAAGCAGACTTTCTCAGCCAACACAGAATCGATCCAGGAGAATGGACTCCGGCGAATCCTATCTTCTGGGGTTTCATGCATTAATGGGGCCAGCTGGTAATAAACCTCATGGCGACTTGTCGCAATGCAAAGGCTCTCTTTCTTTCAGTCGCCAGATAGCCCACATCCAAGGGCCTTAGTGCCCTCATGCAACCATGGCCAGTGACGGGCCTCCTCTATGCGTTTCCACCATGGCCTCTGTTCGGTTGCCTGGTGTAGTGAGTGGATTCTTACAGGGGGTTAGTGGTGCTGGTAGCTCCAGGTATGCGGATCTTGTGCAGCTCTCAGTGGAGATGCCATGGAGGCTCCCAGCCACGGTTGACCACCTCTCGCAGAGGTCTCTCTGCATGCCTCAAGTCGATCGGTTCTCACAGCTTGGCTCTTGGAAGGGCTCTGCTGAGGGGGTGAGGCTACGCGCCGGCAGCGACTGCTACCCATCTGAAGGCTCGAAAGCGCACAACGTCCTTTGCCTACATTTGGGTCTGGAGACTCTTTGAACGAACATTGGTTTTAAGAGCGGTGCGCTCAGGCCTTGTGGGCCTCAGTACCACAGATCTTGTCGTTCTTACAGGCTGGTGTGGATAAGTGGCTTGCCTTGAATTCCCTTAAGGTTTAGGTTGCAGCCTTAGCATGCTACAGGGGTTGTATCTGTGGTCTTTCCTTGGCAGCTTTGCCAGATATCTTTTGCTTTCTCAAAGTGGTGCATCACTTTCATCCTCTGCTCTGTTCTGTGCCTAGCTGGTATCGTAACCTGGTCTTGTTGGCCCTAGCAGTGCTGCTGTTTGACCCCCTGGGGGGAGCTACGTTGAAGGATGTGACTCTAAAGGTAGTCTTTCTGGTGGCTGTTTGCTAGGCATGTTTCAAAGCTGCAAGCCCTGTCGTGCAGGGAGCCCTTTCTAATTCTGTCACATGAATAGGGTGGTGTTGAGACCAGTTCCTTCTTTTCTGCCCAAGGTAGTGTCTCCTTTTCACATGAATCAATTGGTGGTCCTGCCAGGGTTTCAGAGTTCCCTGGATCTGCAACTCCACAGCCTAGATATGAGACACCTTCTCAGTCTTTACCTGAAGCACATGCAGGATCTCTGCAGAGCGGAATGACTTTTTCTCCAGGACCAAGCAGGAAGTCAGTCCTCACTTATGGGTGACGTCGGCGCCGACGGAGCCCTCGCGGAGCAATTTTCCCCAGCTTTCAAAGAAAGCCTTTGGGAATTGCAGCGCGCATGCGCGGTCCCCTTCCCGCCCAAGGGTGCCATCTTAGCCAGTCTTCTTTTTTACGCGGAGCCCTACAGACGTACCCGTCGTGTCCCCGCGAAAAAGTTGATTTTCTTTAGAATTACTCTGTTTTTTTATTCGGTTCGACGCCGGTCTTTTTCCCGCCGGACTCGCGACGCCGGTCACGAGTCCTCTTCTTATTTTTCGGTTTTTCTGACTTAGTCAGTTTTCGTTTCGGTTTTTCCCTGGCAGCCCGGTCCTTTGACCTCGCCGGGGCCCTTTTTCCCCCGATGGCTGCCAGTGGTTTCAAGCGGTGTGGTCAGTGTGACCGAAATATGTCACTAACTGACACACACGACAATTGCCTCCGCTGCCTGGGCCCGGATCATGAAGAAATGATCTGTGGGCCTTGTGGCAAACTATCCTCCAAAGCGTTGAGAAGTCGGCGGCATCAGCGGGATAGAATCTTCGCTGACCCCAGCCGTACCCGGACCTCGTCGGAGGCCTCCGCGTCCAGGGGTTCCAGCTCGGACCGTCGCCGGAGTTCCTCCGACAGGGGTTCTCCCTCCGGGGACCATCGACGGAAGGTGAAACCCGCGAGGGCGGCGTCGGTGGCCGCTCCTGGCTCCGCGAGGGCCAGGTCTCATAGCCCCAATAGCCGCCCCGGGTCCTTGGAGAAGGAGCACCTCACGAAGCGACCTCGCCTGGAGTCGGAGCTGCCTGCTCGGGTAAGTCCTGTGGTCCTTCTGGACTCGCCTCCGCGACAGCCGACGTCGGGCCCGACGCCGTCGGGGCCCGAGTCGGGGGCTGCTGGGTCACCTGAGCTCGGACTCAGGTTGACGGCCTTGGAGAGCAGACTGTCTGCCTTCATGGACCAGCAGCGGGCACTGCTCGCTGGCTTCGCTGGCGCCACTGCCCCGACCGCCGGGACGTCGACGTCGAAGTCGACCCCGGAGACCGAGCCGATCCTCGAGTCGATGCGAACTCGAGTCGATCCTCGGTCGAGGTCGCCCTCGGCCTCCCGTTCGGGACCGAGGTCGCCGACGCTGACTCCCTTGGCGTCGGGGCGGCAGGCGCCGCGCCCTGCCCGGGCCGACCCCACCGAGTCCTCGTCGGAGTCGGTCTGGGAGTCTGAAGAGGAAGAGTCGCTTGATTCTTTTCGGACTCGGTGTGTCCCCTCGGACTCACCTGAGTCCGAACCTCGGAAGCAGTCCCCCCCGGAGGATGCCCGGTTCTCGGACTTCGTCAGGGATATGGCCAAGGCTTTGGCCTTCCCTGCGGATCCCGAGGAGGAGCCTCGAGCCGAAGAGCTCGACGCCCTCCAGTATGACTCTCCCGCCAGGGAACACTTTACTGTACCGGTTCCTCCCATGCTGGAACGACTACTCTTCCGCATGTGGGAGAGTCCGGCCACCTCGCCGGTCCTGAGCAAGCGGGTCGATTCTATCTATCGAGTCCGCAAGAGCCCTGGCTTCCAGAAAGCACAGCTACCACACCATTCCATGGTAGTGGAATCGGCCATGCATCGTCTTAAGAGCCAGAAGATGCACTCCTCGGTGCCTCCTGGCAGGGAGGCCCGTAACCTGGATGGCCTTGGTAAGAAGTGTTTCCAGGGCTCTATGCTCGCCTGTCGTGTCCAGACCTACCAGCTATACATGGGCATGTATCTCCGGGACCTGGCTAAAGAGCTAGCCGGTTTCTCCGCTGGTTTGTCCGAAGAACCCTTGCGGAGGTTCCTGGCCTTGTCCACTGGCATTCGGGAATGCTCAAAATTCATGTCCCGAGCAGCCTATGATGGCTTTGAAGCATCGGCTCGAGTGGCCGCAGCCGGCATCGGTGCCCGCCGACAGGCTTGGCTTCAGTCGTCTGACCTTGAGCCCTGGGTGCAGGACAAGTTGGTCGATGTCCCTTGCCGAGGCGAAAACCTCTTTGGCAAGCCCATGGCTGATAAGGCTGCACAAATTGAGACAGAGACTCTCACCAGGACTAGGCTTTCTAGGAAGACCTCCGCCCCTTCCCAGAAAAAGAAGGGCTCGGGAAAGAAGTCCTTTTACCCGAGGAAGGCGGCTGCCTACAAACAATACCCCCACTATCAGGCCCCTGCAGCTCCCCAACAGGGCCAGCAGGCCAAGGGACGGGGTAACGGGTCCCGTAGGCAGCAAGCCCCCAAGCCTGCACCACCAGCCCCTGCTCCGCAGGGTGGGGGCTTTTGACTCCTTAAGCATAGCCTCTCCCCCCCCGCTGGCTCCTCCCAGTACCGGAGGCCGGCTGGTTCACTTCGCCCACAGGTGGTCCAGCATCACCTCAGATACCTGGGTGCTTCAAGTCGTGTGAGAAGGCTATCTTCTCCACTTCCACCAGGTCCCTCCCTCCTATTTTCCGGGAGAACCTCCACGACCCCCTCTGCATAGGGAATTACTCCTTCAGGAGTTAGCAGGTCTTCTACGGGATCAGGCGGTGGAACCGGTGCCCCACCACCTGAAGGGTCAAGGCTTTTATTCCCGGTATTTTCTAATACCAAAAAGAACTGGAGGCCTCAGACCCATCCTGGACTTGCGCAACCTCAACAAGTTCCTCGTGCGGGAGAAGTTCAAAATGCTTACCCTTGGAATCCTTCTGCCCTACCTCCAGCAGGGAGATTGGCTATGCTCCTTGGATCTAAAGGATGCCTACACGCACATCCTCATCCACCCAAGCCACCGCCAATACCTAAGGTTTGTGGTGGCAGGAAATCATTACCAGTACAGAGTACTGCCCTTTGGCCTGTCCTCCGCACCGCGAGTCTTCACAAAATGTCTCGCGGTGGTGGCGGCCCATCTCCGGCTTCACGGCCTCTGTCTTTCCGTACCTCGACGACTGGCTCATCAGAGCAGCGTCCGCTCCGGAGGTCACCAACGCCACACGCCGCACGGTGACTCTTCTGCAGTACTTGGGCTTTGTTATAAACTTCGCAAAGTCCACTTTGCTCCCCTCACAGGATCTCGAGTTCATCGGCGCAAGGCTGCACACTCCTCAGGCACGAGCGTTCCTACCGCTCGACAGGGCTCAACGGCTCATGGACCTAGCCGACCGTTTTCGCAGCCAGCCCCTGGTCTCCGCCAGGCGCTTCCTGAGACTACTCGGCCATATGGCTTCCACCGTCCATGTGACCCCCAATGCCCGCCTGAATATGCGGCCTGCTCAATGGTGTCTCCGCCAGCAGTGGCGACAAGCCACAGGCGGCCTAGCAGACCTAGTGCGCGTCTCCGAGCCGCTGATCTTGTCTCTGCGGTGGTGGCTCCAGCGGCCGAACCTGATATTCGGCATGCCTTTCCAGTCACCTCAGCCGGCCCGGGTGCTGACAACAGATGCATCCCTCCGGGGCAGGGGAGCGCATTGCCAAGGGGCACGTACTCAGGGCCTCTGGACCACGTGGGAATCTGCTCAGCAGATCAACTTCCTGGAGCTCAGGGCGATCCGCCTGGCTCTCAAGGCCTTCTCCCACCTGACTTCTCACCAGTCCGTCCTTGTCCAGACGGACAATCAAGTTGCCATGTTCTACGTGAACAAGCAGGGGGGCACGGGCTCCTTCCTCCTCTGTCGGGAGGCACAGAAGCTCTGCTCTTGGGCCGTCAGTCACGGCGTTCTCCTCAAGGCAGTTTATCTCCCAGGCCAAGAGAATTGCCTGGCGGACAAACTCAGCAGGATCCTCCAGCCGCACGAGTGGCGTCTGGATCCCTTGGTAGTTCAGAAGCTCTTTCTAAAGTGGGGCCTCCCCACGCTGGATCTCTTTGCCAGTCCTCACAACCGGCAACTTCCTCGCTTCTGCTCTCGTCAGCCACACCCCCTCCGGGTTGCGGCAGACGCTTTTCTACTCTCATGGTCGGGGAGCCTTCTGTATGCTTTCCCTCCCATCCCGCTAGTCTCTCGGACTCTCTTCAAGGTTCTCCGAGACAAAGCCTTCATGATCCTGGTGGCTCCTCGCTGGCCCAGACAGCCGTGGTTTCCACTCCTGCTGCAATTAGCGGTGGAGGATCCGTTCCCTCTGGGGTTTCAACCGGATCTCCTCACTCAGGATCAGGGGTCTCTGCTACACCCCAACCTCAGGTCTCTCAATCTGATGGCCTGGCTGCTGAGAGGGTAGTCCTTGCTCCCCTCCTCCTGCCGGCAGAGGTGGAAGAGGTCGTCCTAGCTTCTCGGCGACCTTCTACTCGAAAATGCTACGCCCTTAAATGGCGTCGCTTTTCCGTTTGGTGTACCCGACAGTCTCAGGATACCTTCTCCTGCCCGGTGTCGGTGGTCTTGCAGTACTTGCTTTACCTCTCTAATCTGGGACTTAAGTCCAACTCCGTCAAAGTTCACCTCAGTGCTCTTTCAGCGCATCATGTGCCGGTGGACGGCAGACCTCTCTCCAACGACCCTCTCGTAGCGAGGTTTCTCCGAGGTCTCCTTCTACTTAAACCACCTCTGCGCCCGCCAGCGCCTGACTGGGACCTGAATGTGGTTTTACAGCGGATCACCTGTCCGCCTTTTGAACCTATGGCTACCTGTTCTCTCCGTTTTCTTTCTTGGAAAACACTGTTCTTGATAGCCCTCACTTCCGCTAGACGCGTAAGTGAATTGCAGGCCCTCGTGTCTGATCCCCCTTACACTCGGTTCTACAAAAATAGGGTAGTCCTACGGACTCACCCAAAATTTCTTCCAAAAGTGGTCTCCCCTTTTCACATCAATCAGGAGGTGGTACTTCCAACCTTCTTTCCCAGACCACACTCCAGCCGAGCTGAAACAGTCCTCCATACCCTGGACTGTAGAAGGGCTTTGAACTTCTACCTTGACCGTACGCGGGAGCACCGTAAAGCTGCTCAGCTTTTTGTGTCTTTTGACCCCAATAAATTGGGGCTCCCGGTCTCCAAGCGTACTCTGTCCATCTGGGTTGCGGACTGTATCTCTTGGGCTTATGGGGCAGTCGGACTCTCCTTGGAAGGTCGAGTCACGGCTCATTGCGTTCGGGCAAAGGCTACGTCAGTGGCTTACCTCCGCTCTGTTCCGCTGGCAGACATCTGCCGGGCCGCTACTTGGTCTTCGAGCCAGACTTTTGCGGTCCATTACTGTCTCGAGAGGGAGTCCCGCAGGGTCAGTGCTTTCGGACAGGCAGTCCTCCGTAATCTCTTCGAGGTCTGAGCAACTCCTACCCTCCATCCCGGATGTGGGCTACCGGTGGGTAATAATTCAGCGAAGATTCTTTCCTTCTGTGCTGCTGAGCTAGAGGGAGCTCATTTTTGTGCTTAGGGTCTCCGGTAGCCTTGAGCTTGGGAGTCCCATAAGTGAGGACTGACTTCCTGCTTGGTCCTGGAGAAAGCGTAGTTACTCACCTGTAACAGGTGTTCTCCAGGAGCAGCAGGAATCAGTCCTCACAACCCTTCCTCCTCCCCGTGGAGTTGCAATCATCTGCTTTAGTTTTTTTGCAAATTTTTATGCTGTCTTTTTTAGCTATGTCATCTGACTGGCTAAGATGGCACCCTTGGGCGGTAAGGGGACCGCGCATGCGCGCTGCTATTCCCAAAGGCTTTCTTTGAAAGCTGGGGAAAATTGCTCCGCAAGGGCTCCGTCGGCGCCGACGTCACCCATAAGTGAGGACTGATTCCTGCTGCTCCTGGAGAACACCTGTTACAGGTGAGTAACTACGCTGTGCTTTTCGGGGGTAGCTTGGTGGCTTAAGGAAGTCATTGTTTTCTGCTTATCTCTTGACGAGTAAACCCTTGCCATCGGGTCTTCGAGTGCATTTGACTCAAACGCAAGCAGTATCCTGGGCGGACTCGTCCTTGCTTTCTCCAGGAGAGATTTGTCGGGCAGTGACTTGGGCGTCGTGGCATTCCTTTGTGAAGCATTACAGATTGGATCTCCAAGCGAGATCAGATCCTCAGTTTGTAGTGTGGATGCTGCAGGCTGGGCTTGCGGGTCCCTCCCTTCGATGAGTACTGCTCTGGTACATCTCGGTAGTTTGGACTGGATTAGAGAGACTCTATGGAAGGGGGAATTAGATCTTACCTGCTAATTTGCTTTCCTTTAGTCCCTTCAGTCTGGTCCCGCGCTCATCCCTTTGTGAGCTTTTGGGTTTCTGATAAGGAGCAAGCCTGGATAAGTCACCTTGTTGGCAGTCATTCGTCTGTGTTCGAGGACCAATTCTCCTGCCGGGGGCGTTCTTGTGTTCTATGGTGGACCGAGAGCTGATTTTCTGGTTTAGTTATTGTAAATAGTTGATTTTGTTGATTCTGTGCATCTGCTTTGTCATTTGTACACTGACTTGGTGGGAGGAGTTTCCTCTCCTATATATGATGGAATCACCAAAAGCCTGGAATTCTCACTCTCCATCTGATGGAATGGGGCAAATATCTGGTAGTCTGGACTGGACTGGAGGGACTAAAGGAAAGCAAATTAGCAGGTAAGATCTGATTTCCCCTTTTCCTTTCAGGAAACTGCTTAGTCTGATACTCATATTAATCTCTGTAGTGAGATCTCCAGGTCATGCCTACCTCAACTCTTCATGCGCAATTATTGGTGTGTTAATTTCTCTGGGAGCAAGCAGGAAGTCAGTCCTCACATATGGGTGACTTTGGCGCCGACAGCCTGCACAGATTCAATCCCCAGCTTTGAAAGCCTTTGGGACCTACACCGTGTATGCATGGTCACCTTCCCGCCCAAAGGTGCTATCTTTAGTCTTTTCTTCTGCAAAGCCCTGCAGACGTACTGTCTGCACCCAGTTGGAATTGGTATTTTTCCACCTGTATCGGTAATTTTCTTTCTTCTGTTTGGTATCAATCACCTTTTTGCACCCAAGTCCAACGCCTCTGCGTTTTCCACTTGGGTAACTCTTTTTGTCTTTTATTTTGGCCTGTGGGTGATTAACTCGTGGCCTACCTGGTCAAGACATCTGAGTTTGACCTTGTAGGTCTTGTTTTTCCTGCTATGTCTTCGACCAGCGGCTTCACATAGTATGGCAAGTGCAACTGCACTATGTCCCATATGGACCACCACAGTTCCTGCATTTATGGCCTCTGGGCAGACCATGACGTGTCTTCCTGCCCACTGTGCCACTTGATGTCAGTTAAGACTCGGAAGGAGTGAGAGAGGTGGGAGGGGGACCTGTTCAAGTCGGCCCCAGCATCTTGGGTGGAATGCCATCCAACACCAGCATTGGGCAACTCTGCATCCCCCTCCTGAACCTGGTCAGCCATGCAACTGATGTGCATCAGTCTGATCTTTCCCGGCCGAAGACTTGTTGAAGTCTGACCTGGGGGGGGGGGCGCTAAGACCACCGGGACCTGGATGCAGAGCCCTTGACGATGCTGGAGACAGAGGGGGGCCCTCCAAGCTACCCCAGAGGTAGCCAGCGGTAGCGGAGTCAGGATCACTCCGGTTCCCCCGATGCTATTACCATATGGGACTTGCCCTCCTGAGACCCGGCTCTGGCCACAGAGTCACCGATGTCTGCGCCCTTTATGGCAGCACCATCGGGCATTGAGGTCCAGATGCTGGCCCTCAAATGCAGCTTTGCAGCATTTGTCGAGGCTCACAAGGGCCAGACTCCCAGTTATTCCGGGTTATCGTCCCCCTGACCAGCAATCCTCGTCCAGGACATCCCCGGAGAATGCCCCTCCCATCTTGGAGAGGTTGGCTCAATCTGTTGACATCGTTGGCATCCGAGTCTAGGGCCACTCTGTCGTCGGGCACAGTGGCGCTGGAGCCCCTACAAAGTGTGTCAGTGCCGAGTCTGTCCGAGCACAGTGGTCCTGGCCAATTCCTCGGACTTGGAGTCTGCATGGGAGACTGAAGTCTCCCGACACCGTTCTCCACCAGGATGTCCCTTTCGAACTGTCCCTGCCACACCATCAGCAGAGGTTGCCCCGGGAAGACTTGCCTTTGCTGAAGTTTGTCAAGAGATTCCCAGGCACCTCACCTTTGTGGCGGTACCCAAAGACAAACCACGTATGGAGGATCTTGAGATTCTCCAGTATGAGGCTCCCCCCTCAAGAGGGCAGTGACCTCCATGACCCCATTCTCGAGCGGTGGTGGTTCAGGATGCGGATGACCCTGATGACAGTGCCAATTGTGAACCGTTGATGCGATTCACAGTATCGAATTGGCTGGAGCCCCGGCTTTAAGAAGACACAGCTGCTACATAATTCCATGGACATGGAGTCAGCAATGCGTTGCATCAAAAGCCAGAAGACTTGCTTCTCAGCACCCCCAGGCAGGGAGGTGCACACTATGGATGTTTTTGGCCGCAAGTGTTTCCAAGGCTCTGCGCTCGCAGCTTGGATCCAGGCTTACCAGCTGTAGATGGGCATGTACTTGCAGGACCTGACTAAGGAACTTGCAGGTTCTCTGCTGGATTAGGAGTTGAACCTCTGGAGTGCTTCAGGACTCTGGTATCTGTCAGAGTGCTCCAAGTTTCAAACTCGAGCAGCCTTCAAAGGCTTAGAGAAGGTGACTCGAGTAACTGTGATGGGCATTAGTGCCCGATGCCTTGCCTGGCTACAGTCCTCTGACTTGGAGCAGTAGGTCCAGGACAAGTTTGCTGATGTCCCATGCTGAGGGGAAAATCTCTTTGGCAAGCCCATGACGGAAAAAACTAATGAGCTGAAGAAGGAATTCATGACCAGAACCAGGCTGTCTAAGAAAGTGTTTGAACCTTTCCGAAAGAAGGCTTCAGGGAAAAAAGCCCTTCCACCCGAAGACCAAGAAAGCTTACAGGAACTTCCCCATATTTCAGGCCTATCATGCTTCCCCATAGGCCAGCAGGCCAAGGGCCAGGAGCATGGGCCCTGTAAGCCAAAGGCCCCCAAAAAGTGCCCCAGCTTCAACCTGGGGGATGTGTGCTTTGACTCTTTGGGCATAGTCTCTCTCCCCCAGGAGGTGCAGGGCCCAGGATTTACAGGATGGCTGGCTCACTTTGTCCACCAGTGACCAAACATCACCACGGACACCTGGGTGCCACAGGTAGACTGATAAGGTTATCTCCTCCCACTTTGCTCAACTGCCTCTTCACTTCTTCCATGGGGAATTGTCAATGGACCACTTTCACAGGGAGCTTCTGCTGAAGGAGCTCGAGGGTTTGCTTGTAGATCAAGCGGTGGAGCCTGTCCCCCTGCACCTCCAGGGCAGGGGGGTTCGACTCCTGCTATCTCCTTGTCCCCAAAAAGATTGGGGTTTCCGGCCCATCCTGGATCTACAAGACCTCAACAGCTTCCTGGTCAAGGAAAAGTTCAAGATAGTATTCCTTGGAACTTTGTTGCTCTACCTGCTGCAGGGAGATTGGCTATGCTCCTTGGATCTCAAAGATATCTACATTCATATCCTGATCCACCCGAGACACTGTCAGTACCTCCAGTTTGTCGTCAGACAGCATTTTCAATACCAGTTACTTTTCTTTGGCCTTGCCTTGGCTCCCAGATTATTCACAAAATGCCTGGTGGTTGTGGCCGCCTGCCCCGCCTCCTGGGAGTATTCGTATTCCCTTATTTGGATGATTGGTCTCATTTGAGACACCACGCTGGGGGGAAGCCCACAGTGCTGCACATCAGCCCTGATCCTGGGCTTTGTGGTGAACTTTTCGAAGTGCCTTCTTCAGCCAACCCAGCAGCTGGAGTTCATCGGCACCCTGCTTGATTCAACTTGAGCGACGGCGTTTCTGCCTCCCGATTGAGCCCAGCGGCTATCAGTCTTGACCCAGGTTGTTCAGGACAGTCCAGTGAGGACAGCCAGGCAGGCAAATGCTCTGTCTCCTGGGGCACATGGCCTCCATTGTCCACATCGCCCCATTTTCCTGCCTTCACATGTGAGAGTGGCCGCCATCGTCCAACAGCTGCAAGTACTGCCATGCTGAGGGGACCCTGTCCTCCAAAAATTCCTGCACCAACTGCCGGAGCTTTTGGATCCTGAGCTGTGGCAAGAATACTCTGCCCTTGCCCGTGTCGAATCTGGCCCCCAAATACTCCAACTCTTGAGATGGGCTGCAAGCTGCTCTTTGCTACATTTACTACCCATCCTAGGGTCTGCAACAACTGCACTACCCGGCGGGTCGCAATCTCGCTTTCCTCCTTTGACTTTGCTCGACTCAACCAATCGTCTAGATAAGGGTGAACCAACACACCTTCCTTTCGCAGTGCTGCCGCTGCCACCACCACCATGACCTTGGTGAAGGCCCTTGGCGCTGTTGCCAACCCAAACGGTATTGCCTGGAATTGAAAATGACCCATGGGCACCACAAAACGAAGGAACCTTTGTTCGCCTCTGATCGGTATATGTAAATATGCTGCCGTGAGGTCTAGAGACGTAAGATACTCTCCCTGCCTTACCGCCACAATAACTGATCGCAGCGTCTCCATGCGAAAGTGTGATACCTTGAGACTTCGGTTTACTTTTTTGAGATCCAGAATCAGCCTCCAGGTGCCCTCCTTTTTTGGCACCACAAAATAAATGGAGTACCAACCGCATCTGCATTGGTCTGCTGGCACCGGCACCACCGCTTTGAGTGCTAGCAATCTGTCCAACGTTGCTTGTACTGCTCTCCGCTTTACTTGCGTTCTGCAGGGAGAGGCCACGAAAGCTTCTTTCACAGGACCCTGGAACTCGAGTGCATAACCCCTCTGCACGACTTCCAACACCCACCGATCCAAGGTCAATTGGGCCCAGGTAGGAAAGAACTCCCTTAAACGACCCCCCCCCACGGGTACTATTCCTGCCTGGACCCCCGCCTCACATCATTGTGCCTTCTTAATGTTCAGGGAGGAAGAGGCCTCAAACCCTCTGCCCGCTCCCTGGAAACCTCAAAACCCTGATGATCTATACTGCAACCATCCTCTCTGAAATGTACTGAATCGTCCTTGCCGGAACCAACGACATTCTCTTTGCTGACTCCTGGAAGGCGCCATCAGGCGTCCCTGCTTTTGCTTGTCCTCTGGCAACCTTCCCTCTTTTGACTCTCCTAAATCCTTCAACTTCTCCAGATCCTCCCCAAAGAGAAGCTTACCCCTAAACGGAAGTTTTCCTAACCTGGCCTTAGAGTCTGCATCTGCCGCCCAATTACGCAGCCAGAGGTATCTTTGCGCGGCCACCACCGACGCCATACTTCTTGCCAGACTGCGAATCGGGCCATACTGACTGCCAAGTATGCCGCTGCAGATTCCATCCGAGCCGCCTCTTCTACCGCCTCATCTACCTGTAATCCTCTCAGACTTTGGGACCATCTAAGACATGCCCTTGCCACCCACGCTCCACAAATCGATGCCTGCATGGAAAGAGCATTAGCCTCAAACCTGCTTCAGAAGCGAGTCTAACCTCCTGTCCTGTGCATCCTTAAGTGCCGCACTGCCTTCGACTGGGATCGTAGTCTTTTTGGTAACCGCTGAGACCGCCGCATCCACTCTAGGAGATT
The DNA here is from genome assembly GCA_033557465.1 of Ichthyophis bannanicus. Taxonomy (NCBI): domain Eukaryota; kingdom Metazoa; phylum Chordata; class Amphibia; order Gymnophiona; family Ichthyophiidae; genus Ichthyophis; species Ichthyophis bannanicus. Next base: position 211,459,303 of record CM066040.1, read on the forward strand.
TAAACAGCTCCTTATCCGGCTCTTGCAACGGGTACAATCGATTGATCACTCGGGATCCCTTTAGGCTAGCCTCCGGCGTATCCCACTCTTCCTGAATCATCTCCTTAAATACTCTGTGAACCGGGAACACCCTCTGAGACTTTCTAATCGCCTGCAATAAAGGATCCTCCAAAGAGGCATCCTCTGCCTGATCCACTGTTGGCATATTCAAAGCCTTCAGCGTGTCTGCAATCAACGCTGGTAGTGCCTCCCTTCGGAACACTCTGACCACCCTTGCCTGGTCCTCCGGCTCCAGTAATTCACCTTCCTCCAACTCCGGCTCCATGTCCGAGTCCTCTAAATTCTCCGACTGCTCATCCAAGAGCAAGTCCAGCTCTTCCTTTTCTGCCCGGAGCTTAGCCTTTTTAACAGATTCTCCAGCAGCACCCAGGTCTGATGAACCTCCTGGTCGCTTGGCTGCCCTAACTGCCTCTGCCGGTGGCACTACGCCGCTACCTGCCCCGCCAAGAGCCTGTTGCAGCAGTGCCACCATATGCTGCGAAAATATTGCCATGGCCGCTGGTGACAAAAGCCCTTCCGGCCCTGTAGAAGGCCCTGGTACTGGCTCTAGCGGCAACACCTGAGGAGAAAGGGCCTCCTCTGCCCCCACAACCTCCTTTGTCGCCTCAGCCCCACTTTGCCCAGCCATGTCTGCCAGAGTGGCCTTGTGTGTACACCCTTTACACACACCCGCCTCCAAAATGGAGCCTCTATGGACCCCACACAGGAGGCAGTGGGGTCTAGCCGGCATAAAAGAGAGCCAATTGACAGTGCCCTGCAATCCCTGAAACAGCCCTCTTTTTCTCTTCCTTCCTTGCCTTTTTTCTTTTTTAATCCTTATCAGACAAGTTCCTACACTGCTTCCACCACCGAATCGACAGTCGGACTCTTCCCGCGGCCCAAAATCTCCCTAGGAACCCCTGAAGCGCCAAAAACAGTTGCCCCCGGGTTCCCGTGCAAAAGCCACGTGGTCTAGACCTGACCGTCAAAAACGACACGGGGCTAAAGCCGACAACCAACTACATAAAAGAAACCACTGCCATACCTCAGCGCTGAAGATCCCCGTTCTACACAGCCGTGCTCCCTGTCGTTCCTCTCAGCGGGTGTCGAACTGAACACCGCCGGCTGCCAACAGGCCTCCGAGTCTCCGCCTCCCCGCACTGCAGCCTGAGCGGCTTACCTCAACGGCCCTTCACCCACTTTGTCAGGATGAAGTCCGGAGGTCCCCTGCACAGCTCCCCCACTCTTCCCTGAGGTACCAGCTCACTTCAGAGAGGGGGGCGAAGTGGGGGAAAAGCATCCCTTGAAACTTTACAAATTCTCTTGACCCAAATTACCGCCAATTTAAAGACAGAGGCCTCTTTAAACTTCCAAACTAACCAGCTACTCTAAACTGCTTAATTGCTCCAGTGAGTCGAGGACATCTGGACTCACACCTCCTGCTGCTGCTTGGAGACTGAGAGCTGGAACAAGGGGGCGGTCCCTGGACTACTTATCCTGGTCTCATCAAAAGAGTGACATGCTCAGTCTCCAAGCTGCCGGAGGACATGCAGAACCCAGAAGGTTCGGGACTAGACTGGAGGTACGATAAGGAATCTGCTGATTGTCTTTGCTTAATAATCTTGGTCAAGCAACTACTCTCAATAGTTATACATAGCCTGTTTATATGCTGTACAAACATTTGCCAGGTACCCTCTAACTCTAAACTTATCACTTAAATGATCTGCCTGCAGACTATATTCTGACACTGATGAGCATTCTCAAAAATCTCAAAAACTGAGCAAATCATTCTCCCTGTAGAAAATCTAGATCTCCTTACTTCTAGATGACACTGCAGCAGGGATGTGCCAAACATCCGGCATATTAAAATCGCCTATTAGTAGCACTTCTTTCATGGCAATACTGCATGTGTATTAAATCCCTGTCCACTTCTCCCTGTGAAGCAGATCTGTATGCAACACCAATGCAAATGGTTCCCCTTTCCCTCTTTCTAGTTAAGCCCACAGTGCCTCCTCACCCCCTTTCAAGCCCTGTAATTCTATAGTTTTTATTTATTTATTTAACTTATAGCGCTGCCACTGCTCCCCTTCCTACTCTGTCCTTTCTGAACAAAGTACAGCTCGGTATAATTAAATCCCAGTAATGGTTGTCCGTGAACCATGTCTCCGTTACCACCACTAAATCCAAGTAAGCCTCTTCCATTAAAGCCGCAACATCTATACAGCTTCTTTCACCATCCTTCAAAACAACTGCAATACAACAGAACTCCTTTGCTAATTACAATAGCTCTGATACATTGACCCCTTCAGTTGTCTTTTGTTACCCCTTCCCTCCCTTTCCCACTCCCTTTCTTCCAACTTTACCCCCTCCCTCACATCGCTAACCATCCCAATCGGATCAAATCAGAACTAACCCTCCATTCTACTACATAGATTACAGTGATCAAGTCTCTTTTCTCCAATCCCAATACCACAGCCAAATGTTGCAAAAGAATCCACCTTATTGTGTTTATAAGCAGCAGTCTCACTTATGCAGAACAGGAAATGCAACCTCTTCCTTACCATACTATCTTTGGGTACATGTTTTTTCCCCCCCATTATACAGCCACAAAAATCCCAGAAACTTGCCCAGCTTACCTTCCCACCCTTCCTACACTTCATTCAACAGCGCCTGTTCCGGCTCCTGTTCCGGTTGTAATTTCTTTAAACAACCTTTCAGTCTCTTCCTATAGCTTCCTCACCTTGGTGAGGTCTAATAGATATTTCAAATCTCCTACTGCCCCACATCCGTTTCAGCATTCAGCCCTGTACTTTTTGTTAATCATATGCAGCTGTGGAGGCGTCCAATACATCCTCAAGTGCACTTTCAGACTGCTCTCCAACTGAATTGTTGTGGTGCCAATTTATGAGTTGCAACATAAATGGCCTCCCACCTACCTTTACTCCACACTCCCTCGGTAGCTCCTCTTCCTATCGTCTTATATGTAGAGTTCTCTGTTCCTCTCCCACTAACAGTAGACCATAAAAAGCTAACAGCACCCCCCCCCCCATTTTGCCCCCATCCCATCAATATCTCAAAGGGTGTGGGGCTTTTGCACTAAATCGTGCTGTACCCTCTGTTGTCCTAGGAAGTGGCTCAGTTGCAAATAGGTATACCTATCCTCCTCCCCCAACTCATAAATCTCTTTAGCAACTTCAAAGCTCAGCACACCCCCTCACCGCCACTCATTTAACACCTGCCCAATCCTTCACAGCCCCTTATATCGCTACTGAACAAACTTGCCTCTATCCCATCCTCGTGGGAAATCCTTTATACCCATAATAAAGACATACCTAGAGTACGCTCCCCCCATCCACGCCTATTCTACACCTCCAGAATTGTCCACATCATTGTTAGTGACATTGCGGAAGGGCTGCGGGGTAAGGTTTGCCTCATTGCGAATGATACCAAAATCTGCAATAGAGTAGACACCCAGGAAAGAGTAGATAACATAAGGAGGGATCTAGTTAAGCTTGAATAATGGTCTAGAATTTGTCAATTGATTATACTACCAAGATTAGAACAATGCTGGTGACGGACAATCTAAAACAACCCAGGAGCCCTACCAAGCAAAGCAAAGAATACAACCACCTCATTAACCAATGAAAAAGAATCACACAAACCTTGTACTCAAATCCGCCAGTAGACCCAGAAAACTATTCAAAATAGTGTGTACACTCACCAATGATCCTAATCACAGTGATGAGGAATTGATACAACCACAGACGTTTGCAGACTTCCTTCAAGCTAAATTCATGACTTTCCTACAACATACTCAGATTAACACTCCCAAACCTTCATAATTCAAATATTGGACAGATTTAGCATACCATCTGCTGAGCAGATTGTTCAAATTTCCTCCTTGCTCAACACTAGCACTGCCCCTACAGATCCAGGCCCAGTGGCCTGGATTAAATCAGCAAAGGATGATCTCAGCCACATCATACACAATATTCACCAATCCATTACTCAAGGGTTCATGCCAAACACTCTAAAAGGTAGCAACCATCCACCCTATACCAAAGAACTCTACATTAAGCAAATCGGATCCAGTCGCCTACCGGCCTATCTCTGGCTTCCCGTTCCTGATGAAGATCATTGAAAAAAATTGTACATCAACTCCAGGACCATATTGACTTTAGACCCACACCAACACGGCTTTCAACCTAACCATAGCATCAAAACCCTCCTGATCTTCCTTTTTGACAAGCTGATTAGAGTCATTGATACTGCCAAGATGGGACGACTAATGATTTTCATTGATATCACCTCAGTTTTTGACAGTCTCACACAGCATACTACTGAGAAGACTAGAAGAGATTGGACTCCATGGCACCACTATGAAATGGTTCACCTCCAACTTAATAGCCAACTTCAGGTTAAATGTGGCTCCTACACCTCCCTACCATTCATAGCTAAGCATGGCATCCCTCAAGGTTCCTCCCTTTCCACGCTGTTTAACATATACATACAACCCATCTGCTCCATCATTAATAGCCACAAGATCAACTACACAATTTACGCAGACATAATGATCTACACGTCAATCAACCTTGAGAACCCAAATTACACAAAAATAGTCAACTACCTTCAACAGACGTACTGGCTACTCCAAAACAATCTAAGGATAAACTACAAGACAGAAGTGCTCATTACACGATACCTAGAAATAACCCTAGACAGAAATTGAAACCTCCAGTCACACATCAGCAAAACTACCGGGAACACCTCTCAAGATGCGAGTCATCGGACGTCTCAAACCATTACTCTGCCAAGATCACTTCCACACTGTTAGCCAAGCTTTAATCACCCTCATCCTCGACTACTACAATCCCATATACCTTGGGCTGCCGAAAATGGGCATTCCGCCCCTTACAGATTGCACAAAACACTGCCACTCGAATTATAACTGGTTCCTCTAAGAATGCACACATCACCCCCATATTGGACCACCTCCACTGGCTCCCCATTAAGTCACACATCAAATATAAAACAATATTAAACATCTTCAAAATCAAACAATCTCTTGGCAAACAGCCTGCAAACTCATCTCTACCGACTCAGGCACCAGACCCAGGAGGAGGCACACCATTACCATCATCTTAACCCCCAGTGCCTACACAAAAGTGAGGTAAATATCTGGAAGAGCATTATCTCCAGGAACAAGCAGGAATGAGTCTTCACATATGGGTACGTCGGTACCGACGGAGCCTGCGCGGGAACGCTCCCCAGCTTCCCAGAAGGAAAGCTTTTGGGAGCATCCCACTGCGCCTGCGTGCTGCCTTCCCGCCTTTCCTGACCAGCTCGCCTCAGTTTTTCTTTGCCGCGGAGCCAGCAGGTCGAGCCCTGTCACCGCTGAAGAAGTTCTTTATTTTATTTCTTTGGTCGCGTGTCTGCCTTCCCCGACTCTGGACCGGTACCGCCGGTCTTTTCTTTCTTTTTAAAAAAAAAAAAAAAAAATCTATACTTTTCCCCACTTAGTGTAATTTTTCTTCTAGGCCTCAGGGCCCAAGAGAAAATTTCCCTCATGGAAAAACCAGCCTCCGGGTTCAAGAAATGCACTAAGTGTAGCGGTACTATTTCTGTTACAGATACCCATGAATGGTGCCTTAAATGTTTGGGTCCTGAACACTCCATTCCGGATTGTCCGTCCTGCTCTCTAATGTCTAAACGGGGTTTACAGAACCGAGCAGCTAAGCTCCATGTGCTGTTTCCCGCTGATGCAGCATCGGTGGCATCGACCTCTTCCCGGTCGTCTTCTCCTGATGGATCTCAGGTAACCATACATAAGTCTAGCAGGTCCTCGAAGGGTAGATCTCCCTCTAAACATCGAGATGCCTCCGGGCTTGCCCTCGAGGACCCTGCACCAGCCAAACAACCCTGGCAGGAAGCTCCGGCTTCCAAAGCTGCTCCTATGGTGTTACAGGTTGACATCGATGGCTCGGCCTCGACCGATCACCTGTTAGAATGCTCTGGGGTACTGGCACAATCTCCCGGTACCGATCTCCAGGCATTCATGGCGTCGATGGATCAGAATGTTCTGTCCATGCAGCAGGCTATTTCAGCCTTCATTCAAGCTGCGATGCCAAAGGTACCGCAATGAGCTCCGTTGTCGGTATCGGCTCTGGTACCGGCACCAGCGCCAGTACTGACCGCATCGACATTGACTAGGACAGCGGTTCCTTGTCCAGGGCTGTTTCTCGGTACCGATCCGGTTCCGAAAATGCCCGATGTCGATACCGCTCGATAGCGTATCGAGTGCTGGAAGAGCACCCTGACAGGCGGTACTTCGATTCCTCTGGTGATTCTGATTCATCAGATGAATCGCCTGAAGTATCCATAGCCCTTCCTGAAGAGCCGCCTTCTCCAAAAAAGAATGTCTCCTCCAGAGGACTTGTCCTTTCAAGACTTCATAAGAGAAGTAGCTAAAGGACTATCTATCTCAGTAGCCTCTGAATCAGAGCCTAGAGCAAAAAAATTGGATATTTTTGGATACCCTAAGGCTCCTAGAGAGGCAGTCACCTTACCAATTTATGAGATTCTTTATGAACACATGATTGATTTATGGGAGACTCCTCTCACTTTCTCTCCTCATTCTCGCAGGTTGGACACTATGTACAGTGTCCCTCCCTGTCCTGGCTTTCAAAAAACTCAGCTTCCTCGCCATTCCATTGAGGTGCAGTCAGCTATGAAGAGGATAAAGAGTACAAAGAGACACACTTCTGCTCCTCCAGGAAGAGAATGCAGAACCTTGGATGCTTTTGGTAGGAAAATTTTCCAGGCCAGTATGCTTATTGCCAGAATCAACTCATATAGCCTCTACATGGGTATGTTTCTAAAAGAAGTGGCAGAAAAGCTGCACACTTTCCTCCCTTTTATTCCAGAAGATAAAAGGGAAGAATTCCGCATGTGGCTTAAGCATACTCAAGACATCTCCAAGTTTTCAAACAGGGCAGCCTTTGACGGTGCCAGTAGAGCCTCAGGCATTGCCATAGCTGCTCGCAGAATTGCTTGGCTCCAGGCTTCTGATTTAGAACCCTGGGTTCAAGATGGCTTAGGAAATCTGCCCTGTACAGGTGAAAATCTATTTGGCAAAGAGTGGCAAATTAAAGCCACTCAAATGGATGCAGAGAATTCTGCTCTGGATAGACTTTCAAAGTCTACCTCCATTCCTGCCAAGAAAGACTTTTAGAAGTCTTTTTTTCAAAAAGGGCAGGTTTCCTTCCACTTCTGGCCAACAATCTTCTACAGGTCGCTTTACCGCTAAGCGTCAGCAACCTAAGCAGGCCAGGCCTAAGTCTACAGGGGCTGCTGTAACTCAGCAGTCCCAACCCCCTCAGGGTTTTTGACTTGATGCTAGAGAACTTAGCCTTTCTGGCTTTAACACAGCCAGAACCTCTCACCATTCCAGGAAGGTTAGCTCATTTTGCTCCCAGATGGGAGCAAATCACATCAGAGCAGTGGACCCTCTCCATCATAAGAGAGGCCTACAAACTTGATTTCTCAGACCTTCCTCCCCACACCATGGTGAGACACTTCAATTCTCCCACATCTCTTCTCGACCTTCTAGGTCAGGAGATAACTACCCTTCTTGCCCAAGGGGCAATAGAAGAAGTTCCTCTTCTTCAACAAGGGTCAGGGTTCTACTCCCCCTATTTTCTCATTCCAAAGAAGACAGGGGGATACAGACCCATTCTAGATCTCAGAGAATTGAACAAATTTCTATGCAAGGAGAGGTTCAAGATGCTTTCTCTGGGCACTCTCCTTCCATACCTTCAAAGTCAGGATTGGCTTTGTTCTCTAGATCTCAAGGATGCGTACACACATGTTCTCATCCATCCATCTCACAAAAGATTCCAGCGTTTTTTCTTTTCCAAGGAAAACATTACCAATACAGAGTGCTTCCTTTTGGTCTGGCCTCTGCCCCAAGAGTGTTCACCAAATGCATGGCAGTAGTTACTGCATTTTACGCACTCTGGGAATATTTGTCTTCCCATACCTGGATGACTGGCTCATCTGAGCCCTATCTCAGAGGCCCAGATTTCCTTAGACCGCACAAGGCGCATTCTGCAGTATTTGGGACTTGTGGTAAACCTCCCAAAGTCTCAGTTCACCCCTACTCAGTCCCTAGAATTCATTCCCTGTTCATTGTAAACTCAATGTTGCTTGTATTCATTGTAGTATGTTTCTTGTTCAATGTACACCGCACTGATTGTAATAGCGCGGTATAGAAGAAATGTTAAATAAATAAAATAAATAGGGGCCTGGTTGGATACCACCACTTCAAGGGCCTACCTTCCTCAGGCCCGTTGCCAGCGTCTAGTGCAGTTAGCCTCCCAGATTCAGTCAGAGAGCCACTTAACTGCCCGGGAGATGCTGCATCTGCTAGGCCACATGTCTTCCACAGTACATGTGGTACCCTATGCTTGCCTACACATGAGAGCAGCTCAGTGGACCTTGTCCACCCAGTGGACTCGAGCATCAGGAGCTCTCTCAGACCAAATAGCAACCTCCAAACGTCTCATTTGGTCTCTCCAATGGTGGATGTCCACTCAAAATCTGTTGCTGGGGTCTCCCTTCCAACAGTTGTTGCCCCAAACAACCCTCACAACAGATGCCTCCCAAACAGGTTGGGGAGCTCATCTACAGGACCTCTCCACTCAAGGCACTTGGTCCCCTCAGGAGACCTCTTCATATCAACCACTTGGAGCTTCGAGCAGTTTTTCTAGCTCTCAAGGTCTTCCATACCCTCCTCAGCTACAAGACAGTCCTCATCCATACGTACAATCAAGTAGCTATGTTTTATATAAACAAGCAAGGAGGAACTGGCTCTCTGTCGCTTTGCAACGAAGCTCTAAGATTGTGGGCCTTCGCCAGAGAGCATCAAATCCATCTCCTGGCAGTATATCTCCCAGGAATCCCAAACTCTTGGGCAGACAGACTCAGTCGAGTTCTGCTTCCACACGAATGGTCCCTGCACATGGATCAGGTACTCAGAATCTTTCAAGAATGGGGAACCCCGGACATAGACCTCTTTGCAAGTCTGTGGAATGCCAAACTTCCCCGGTTCTGTTCCAGAATTCCGTGTCAGGGAGTTCAGGCCAAGGATGCCTTCCTCCTCCATTGGGGTCAGGGCTTCCTGTATGCCTTTCCACCCATTCCCTTGATTCCCAAGACTCTGTTCAAACTCCAGAGGGATCAAGGATCTATGATCCTCATAGCTCCACGCTGGCCACGCCAAGTGTGGTACCCTCTACTTCTGCTTCTCTCCCAAGCCCCCTCCCTGGACTTGGGAGCTGCTCCAGACCTTCTGTCTCAGGAGGAAGGGACTTTGTGGCACCCAAACCCCAAGTCCCTTCACCTCAGAGCTTGGTTACTGAAGGCCTAAACCTTCACGGCTTGAATCTTTCTCAGCAAGTGAAGGATATCCTCCATGCTTCCAGAAAACCTTCCACCAGGTGTTCCTGTGCTTTTAAATGGAAAAGATTTTCCATTTGGTGTGCTGAAAAGGGTCTTGACCCTTTAGCACTACCTTTAAATTCTCTGTTAAACTATCTCCTGCATCTTTCTGATGCAGGACTTAAGACAAATTCAGTAAGAGTCCATTTGAGTGCTATTGCAGCATCCCTTAAGCCCATCAATGGACAACCTATTTCCTCTCATCCTCTCATTGCAAGATTCATGAGAGGCCTAACTTTAACTAAACCTCCCATTAAGCCTCCTCCGGTGGCATGGGACTTAAATTTGGTTCTTGGTCAGCTTATGAAGCCACCTTTTGAACCCTTAGCCACTACCTCCCTGAAGTTTCTTTCCTGGAAGGTTATTTTCCTCATTGCAGTCACTTCAGCTCCGCCGCATCAGTGAACTGCAGGCCTTAGTGGCTAATCCACCTTATACAAGGTTCCATCATGACAAGGTGGTCCTTAGGACAAATCCACATTTTATGCCTAAAGTGGTCTCACCTTTTCATCTTAATCAGGAGGTATATTTACCTGTCTTTTTTCCAGTTCCTCATGCATCCAGTGCAGAGAAGAGTCTTCATACTCTGGATTGTAAAAGAGCTCTTGCTTTTTACTTACAAAGGACACAGCAACATAGAAAGTCTTCCCAGCTTTTTGTTGCTTTTGATCCTTCTCATTTGGGACTTCCAGTCTCTAAGAGAACACTGTCCAATTGGATTGCTCAGTGTATTTCTTTTGCCTACCAGAGTACGAACCTTTCTCTAGAGAGCCATGTCACAGCTCATAATGTGAGGGCCATGGCCACCTCTATGGCTCATCTAAATTCTGTGTCCATCGACCAGATCTGTCGAGCAGCCACCTGGGCCTCGGTTCATACCTTCACAGCCCATTACTGCTTGGACAAGGATTCCCGCCGGGATGCCTTGTTTGGTCAGGCTGTCCTCAGACACCTGTTCCATTCTTAAACAACTCCTGCCCTCCTTCCCTGGATGGATGCCTGAGATCCATAGGAGAACGCAGACCCTTTCGTGAGAAACTAGCTCAACTTAAAGTAGACAAAGCGATGGGACCGGATGGGATACACCCTAGAATACTGAGGGAACTTGGGGACATTCTAGCAACTCCACTGACTGACCTTTTCAATGCCTCGTTGGAGTCGGGAGTGGTGCCAAAGGACTGGAGAGAGGCTCATGTGGTGCCTTTACACAAAAGCGGAAGTAAGGATGTGGTTGAAAACTACAGGCCGGTTAGTTTAACTTCGGTGGTGAGTAAATTAATGGAAACGCTGTTGAAAGAGAAAATAGTGAGGTTTCTGGAGTCCAGCGGATTACAGGATCCGAGGCAGCATGGATTCACCAGAGGCAGGTCTTGTCAGACAAATCTGATTGATTTCTTTGACTGGGTGACCAGGGAGTTGGACCGAGGGAGAGCTCTAGATGTGGTGTATTTAGATTTCAGTAAAGCCTTTGACACTGTTCCTCACAGGCGACTTATAAACAAACTGAGCACCCTAGGGATGGACCCTAAAGTTACTGCTTGGGTTAGAAATTGGTTGGGTGGGAGGCGACAAAGAGTACAAGTAAATGGAGCTCACTCTGAGGAGAAGGATGTTACCAGTGGTGTGCCCCAGGGATCTGTCCTTGGTCCGATTCTTTTTAACATCTTTGTTAGTGATATAGCGGAAGGGCTGTCTGGTAAGGTTTGCCTCTTTGCGGATGATACCAAAATCTGCAATAAAGTAGACACCCAGGAAGGTGTAGATAACATGAGGAGGGATCTAGCTAAGCTTGAAGAATGGTCTAGAATTTGGCAGCTGGGATTTAATGTTAAAAAATGTAAGGTCATGCATTTGGGCTGCAGCAATCCAAGGGAGCAATACAGCATAGGAGGTGAAGTACTTTTGTCCACTAAAGAAGAGCGGGACCTAGGCGTAGTTGTGTCCGATGATCTTAAAGTAGCTAAACAGGTAGAAAAGGCGACGGCAAAAGCTAGAAGGATGCTTGGGTGCATACGGAGAGGAATGGCTAGCAGAAAAAAGGAGGTGATAATGCCTCTGTATAAGTCTTTGGTGTGACCTCATTTGGAGTATGGTGTGCAATTCTGGAGACCGCACCTTCAAAAGGATGTGAACAGGATGGAGTTGGTGCAGAGGGTTGCTACTAAGATGATTAGTAGTCTTCATTATAAAGCATATGAGGACAGACTGAAGGATCTTAATATGTACACCTTAGAGGAAAGGCGGGATAGAGGTGATATGATTGAGATGTTTAAATACCTCCGTGGCATAAATGTTCAGGGAGAGAGCCTCTTTCAATTGAAAGCAAGTTCTGCGACGAGGGGACATGGGATGAGGTGAAGGGAGATAGATTCAGGAGTGATATGCGGAAATATTTCTTTACGGAAATAGTAGTGGATCCGTGGAATAGTCTCCCAGTGGAGGTGGTAGAGATGAGGACAGTAACTGAATTCAAAAAAGCATGGGACCAACACAGAGGATCTCTAAAGGTAAAAAGTGGACTGTTGTAGTTGTTATGGAAGGACAGACTAGATGGGCCTTGTGGTCTTTTTCTGTCATCATGTTTCTATGTATCTCCAGGAACAAGCAGGAATAAGTCCTCACATATGGGTACGTCGGTACCGACGGAGCCCGTGCGGGAAAGCTCCCCAGCTTCTTAGAATAGAAGCTTTTGGGACCTCCCACTGCACATGCGCACTGCCTTCCCGCCTTCCTGAACAGCTCTCCTCAGTTTCTCTTTTTCCGCGGAGCCAGCAGGTCGTGTTCCTGTCACCGCTGAAGAAATTGTTATTTTATTTGTTTCTTTAGACCGCGTACCTGCCTTCCCCATACCGATACCGGTATCGCCGGTCTTTTCTTTCTTTCTTTAAAAAATTATAATTCTTTTTTCTTATTTTTTAGCTTTTTGGTCACTTCAGAGAGGCCTCTCGGCCTACTCAATTTCTCCTCATGGAGAAGCCAGCCCCTGGATTTAAGAAGTGTACCAAATGTAATGCTGTTATTTCAGTCACAGACACCCATGACTGGTGTCTGAAATGTTTGGGGCCTGACCATTCCATACCGGACTGCCCATCTTGCTCCCACATGTCTAAACGTGGGCTGCAGAACCGGGCCAACAAATTCCATGTGCTGTTTGCTTCAGAGAATACAGCATCACAGTCATCCAGGTCTTCTTCTCCGGATGGATCTCAGGTAACCAAACCTTCTGTGGGCAAGTCCTCAAAGAGCAAATCTCCTTCAAAGCATCGAGAGGCTCTTAGCTTAGAACTTGAGGACCCTGCCCCAGCCAAACAACCCCGGCGGGAAGTCCAACTTCCAAAAACGCCAATTCAGGGGTTTCAGGTTGATATCGATGCTACGGCCTCGACAGATCACCTGTTAGCCTGCTCTGGGGTACCGGGTCACTCCGGTACCGACATCCAGGCAGCTATGGCGTCCATGGGCGATACTGTACAGTCCATGCAGCAGGCCGTCATGGCTTTCATTAAAGCTGCAACGCCATCGGTTCCGCTTTCAGCGGTTCCGGACCCGATACCGGTATCGTCCGCCATGCCGGTATCGAGGCCGTCCACCTCTAAACGCAAGTCGATACCGTATGGGCTTTCGCTCCATACCGGTTCCATACCCGATACGCCCGATATCGATACCGATCGGTACGCGTATCGTGCGTTAGAGGAAAGCACCGATTCCTCTGAGGATTTTCACTCCTCTGATGATTCTGCTGAGTTTTCACTCAACTTACCTGAGGAGCCCTCTTCTCCTAAAAGGAGAATGTCCCCTCCAGAGGATTTGTCCTTCCAGGACTTTGTTTTAGATATGGCTACAGCCCTTTCTATTACCACATCCTCTGAAAAGGAACCCAGATCCAAAAAACTGGATATTTTGGGATACTCAAAGGCCCCTAAGGAGGCAGTTACCCTGCCTATCCATGAAATCCTTCAAGAACAACTGATGGATTTCTGGGAAAATCCTTTGACTTTGTCTCCTTATTCCCGTAGGTTGGACACCATGTATAGGGTCCCTCCTTCTCCTGGTTTCCAAAAGACTCAATTGCCCCACCACTCTATTGTGGTGAAGTCTGCAATGAAGAAGATTAGGAGTACCAAAAGGCACTCTTCCACCCCTCCAGGACGGGAATGTAAGACTTTGGACTCTTTTGGTAGGAAAATTTTCCAGGCTAGTATGCTTATAGCCAGGATTAATTCCTACAGTCTCTATATGGGCATGTTCCTGGAGGAACTTGCCAAAAAGGTGCGGCATTTTGCCCCCTTTATCCCTGAGGATAAAAAGCAGGGATTCCTTTCCCTAGTGAAACAACTCTTAGAGGTTTCTAAGTTCTCTAATAGGGCAGCATATGATTCCTTTGAGGGAGCCAGTAGGGCTTCGGGCATTGCTATTGCAGCCCGACGTCTTGCTTGGCTCCAGGCCTCTGATCTGGAACCTTGGGTTCTAGATGGCTTACGGAATCTGCCCTGTACAGGTGAGAACTTATTTGGGGAAGAGTGGCAAATCAAAGCCACCCAGATGGATGCTGAAAATGCCACCTTGGAAAGACTTTCAAAGTCCACTTCAATTCCTACTAAGAAAAAGTCTTTTAAAAGGCCTTACTATAAGAAGGCCAGAGTTGCTTCAAATACTGGCCAGCAGTCTTCTCAACCTCGCTATACTGCTAAGCGTCAGCAATCCAAACAAGCACGAGCTAAGCCTGCAGCAGCTACTGTAGCTCAGCAGGCTCCAACCCCTCAGGGGTTTTGACTTGCTCCTAGGGAACTTGCCACTTCTGGTTCTAACACAACCAGAACCTCTCACCATACCCGGAAGGTTGGTTCACTTTGCTCCCAGATGGGAACAAATCACAACAGAACAATGGACCCTCTCTATCATTCGAGAGGGTTACAAACTTCATTTCTCCAGCCTTCCTCCCCATCATATGGTGAGACCATTCAATTCTCCCCCATCTCTCCTAACCCTGTTGGGTCAAGAGGTTTCCTCTCTTCTTGCCCAAGGGGCCATAGAAGAGGTTCCTCTTCCTCAACAAGGGTCCGGTTTCTACTCCCCTTATTTTCTCATTCCAAAGAAGACAGGGGGATTCAGACCAATCCTAGATCTGAGAGAATTGAACAAATTTCTCTTCAAGGAGAAATTCAAAATGCTGTCTCTCGGCATTCTCCTTCCTTACCTCCAGGGTCAGGACTGGCTTTGTTCTCTAGACCTACAGGATGCGTATACACATATACTCATCCATCCATCCCACAGAAAGTATCTTCGCTTTCTGTTTCAGGGAAAACATTTCCAATACAGAGTACTCCCCTTCGGTCTAGCCTCTGCTCCAAGAGTATTCACAAAATGCATGGCAGTCGTAGCCGCATTTCTAAGAGGCATGGGAATCTTTGTCTTCCCATATCTGGACGACTGGCTCATCCGAGCTCCAACTCAGTCACAGGCCCAGATTTCCCTGGACCACACAAGGAGCCTTTTGCAGTATCTGGGACTGGTAGTAAACCTTCCCAAGTCCCAACTCATCCCTACTCAATCTCTAGAATTCATAGGGGCCCAGTTGGACACCATCACTGCAAGGGCCTACCTTCCACATGTTCGAGGCCAGCGCCTCCTGAGTTTGGCCTCCCAAGCTCAGTCCAGCACTCACTTGACAGCCAGGGAAATGCTACGCCTACTGGGTCATATGGCCTCCACAGTGCATGTGGTGCCCTATGCTCGTCTTCATATGAGAGCAGCTCAATGGACCCTGGCCACTCAGTGGACTCAGGCGTCAGGAGCGCTCTCAGACCAAATACAAACCTCCGATCGTCTGTTTTGGTCCCTCCACTGGTGGACTTCCACCAAGAATCTGTTGTTGGGGGCTCCATTTCAACCATTGCTACCCCAAGCAACCCTCACAACAGATGCCTCCCAAACAGGGTGGGGAGCCCATCTGCAAACTCTCTCCACTCAGGGCACTTGGTCTCTACAGGAGACCACCCTTCATATCAATCTTCTGGAACTGCGAGCAATTTACCTTGCCCTCAAGGTCTTCCACTCCCTCCTAGCCAACCTCACTGTCCTAGTTCAGACGGACAATCAGGTGGCCATGTTTTACATAAACAAACAAGGAGGGACGGGCTCTCTGTCGCTTTGCAACGAAGCTCTAAGACTATGGGCCTTCGCCAGAGAGCATCAGATTCACCTGCTAGCAGTGTATCTCCCAGGAGTTCAAAACTCTCGGGCAGACAGGCTCAGTCGAGTTCTGCTGCCACACGAATGGTCCCTACATTTGGACCAAATAAACCGAATCTTTCAGGAATGGGGGACCCCGGACATAGACCTCTTTGCAAGTCCGTGGAATGCCAAACTTCCCCGGTTCTGTTCCAGAACTCCGTGTCAGGGAGCTCAGGCTACGGACGCCTTTCTCCTGAATTGGAATCAGGCATTCCTATATGCCTTTCCACCCATTCCTTTGATTCCCAAGACTCTGTTCAAACTCCAGAGGGATCATGGAACTATGATCCTCATAGCTCCACGCTGGCCACGCCAAGTGTGGTTCCCTCTACTTCTACAGCTCTCCCAGGGATCCTACTTGGATCTGGGAGCTGCGCCAGACCTCCTGTCTCAGGAGGAGGGGACTTTGTGGCACCCAAACCCCAAATCCCTTCACCTCAGTGCTTGGTTACTGAAGGCTTAAGCCTTCAAGACTTTCATCTTTCCCAACCAGTGAAAGATATCCTTTCTGCCTCTAGGAAACCCTCTACCAGGCGTTCCTATGCTTTCAAATGGAAACGTTTTTCCATTTGGTGTGCTCAGCAGGGTCTTGACCCTCTGGCACTTCCTTTGAATTCTCTTCTTGATTATCTCCTGCATCTATCCAATGCAGGCCTCAAGACGAATTCGGTAAGAGTCCATTTAAGTGCTATTGCAGCATCCTTGAAACATATAAATGGACAACCTATCTCCTCTCATCCTCTTGTTGCAAGATTCATGAGAGGCCTGACTCTCACTAAACCTCCCATCAGACCACCCCCGGTCGCATGGGATTTGAATCTAGTGCTCGGTCAACTTATGAAGCCACCTTTTGAGCCAATGTTTTCCACCTCCTTGAAATTTCTTTCCTGGAAGGTCATCTTCCTCATTGCAGTCACTTCGGCTCGCCGCATCAGTGAGCTGCAGGCTTTAGTGGCTAATCCACCTTACACAAGATTTCATCATGATAAGGTGGTCCTTAGGACGAATCCCCACTTTATGCCTAAAGTGGTCTCGCCTTTTCATCTTAATCAAGAGGTATATCTACCTGTCTTTTTTCCAGCTCCTCATGCATCCAATGCAGAGAGGAACCTTCATACTCTGGATTGTAAAAGAGCTCTCGCTTTTTACCTTAATAGGACTCAGCCACATCGAAAGTCTTCTCAACTTTTTGTGGCCTTTGATCCTTCCCATTTGGGACTTCCAGTCTCCAAGCGTACACTTTCCAATTGGATTGCTCAGTGTATTTCTTTTGCTTACCAGAGCAAAAACATTTCTCTGGAAGGCCATGTCACTGCTCACAATGTGAGGGCCATGGCAACTTCTATGGCTCATCTGCACTCTGTTTCCATAGATCAGATCTGTCGAGCCGCTACCTGGGCCTCGGTTCATACCTTCACAGCCCATTACTGTTTGGACAAGGACTCCCGCCGGGATGCCTTGTTTGGCCAGGCTGTCCTCAAGCACCTGTTCCATTCCTAAACAACTCCTGCCCACCTTCCCAGAATGGATGCCTGAGATCCATACGAAGATGGCGAACCTTTACAGGGGATCCCATGCATCTAAGCTAGGGAGTCCCCATATGTGAGGACTTATTCCTGCTTGTTCCTGGAGATAGCACAGTTACTTACCTGTAACAGGTGATCTCTGGGAACAGCAGGAATTAGTCCTCACAACCCACCCACCTCCCCTAGGAGTTGTATCTTTTATCTATCTATCTTCCTGTCCTCTCTCTGTTGACTCAGCTATAAACTCGAAACTGAGGAGAGCTGTTCAGGAAGGCGGGAAGGCAGTGCGCATGTGCAGTGGGAGGTCCCAAAAGCTTCTATTCTAAGAAGCTGGGGAGCTTTCCCGCACGGGCTCCGTCGGTACCGACGTACCCATATGTGAGGACTAATTCCTGCTGTTCCCAGAGATCACCTGTTACAGGTAAGTAACTGTGCTTTCTTTCCAGGGTCTCATATCCTTGGGGATCTCCCAGGCATCTTAGCTAGGGAGTCCCCATATGTGGAGACTTATTCCTGCTTGTTCCTGGAGATAGCACAGTTACTTACCTGTAACAGGTGATCTCTGGGAACAGCAGGAATAAGTCTTCACAACCCTCCCACCTCCCATAGGAGTTGTACCTCTTTTTTTCTGTCTTTCCTTTCCTCTCTCTCTCTATTGTCTCAGCTTTAAACTCGAACTGAGGAGAGCTGGTCAGGAAAGGCGGGAAGGCAGCATGCAGGCACAGTGGGATGCTCCCAAAAGCTTTCCTTCTGGGAAGCTGGGGAGCGTTCCCGCGCAGGCTCCGTCGGTACCGACGTACCCATATGTGAAGACTTATTCCTGCTGTTCCCAGAGATCATCTATTACAGGTAAGTAACTGCTATCTCTGGCTGCTCCTGCCCTATAGAACTCCCTCCCAAATCACCTAAGAACCACTGAATATATCAAAGACTTTCGAAAAATGCTCAAAACCACACTCTATATAGAACACTCTGGTGACATTACCTGGAAGTAATTGTGTCTGAGTAGCTAAACAGGTAGAAAAGGTGGCGGCAAAAGCTAGGGGGATGCTTGGGTGCATACGGAGAGGAATGGTCAGCAGAAAAAGGCGGCGATAGTCTTTGCAGGAAGAAGGAACCGGTCTCAACATCACCCTATCCATGTGACCGAATTAGAAAGGGCTCCTTGCACGGCAGGGTTTGCAGCTTTGGAACATGCCTAGCAAACAGCCACCAAAAAGACTACCTTTAGAGTCAGATCCTTCAACATAGCTCCCCCCAGGGGCTCAAACCAGCACTGCTAGGGCCAACAAGACCAGGTTATGATACCAGCTAGGCACAGAACAGAGCGGAGGATGAATGTGATGCACTGCTTTGAGGAAGCGAAAGATATCTGGCAAAGCTGCCAAGGAAAGACAACGGATACAACCCCTGTAGCATGCTAAGGCTGCAACCTGAACCTTAAGGGAATTCAAGGCAAGCCACTTATCCGCACCAGCCTGTAAGAATGACAAGATCTGTGGCACTGAGGCCCACAAGGCCTGAGCGCACCGCTCTTAATACAAGTGTTCGTTCAAAGAGTCTCCAGACCCAAACGTAGGCTAAGGATGTTCGGCGCTTTCGAGCCTTCAGATGGGTAGCAATCACTGCTGGCACGTAGCCTCTTCTCCTCAGCAGAGCCCTTCCAAGAGCCAAGCTGTGAGAACCGATCAACTTGAGGCATGCAGAGAGGCCTCTGTGAGTGGTAGTCAGCCGTGGCTAGGAGCCTCCATGGCATCTCCACTGAGAGCTGCACAAGATCCGCATACCTGGAGCTACCAGCACCACTATAACCCCCTGTGAGACTCCACTCACCACACCAGGCGACCGATCAGAGGCCATGGTGGAAATGCATACAGGAGCCCCGTCACTGGCCATGGTTGCATGAGGGCACTAAGGCCCTTGGATGTGGGCTATTTGGCGACTGAAAAAAAGAGAGCCTTTGCATTGCGACAGGTCGCCATGAGGTTTAATCTCCAGGAAAAAGCAGGAATGAGTCTTCACATATGGGTATCGTCGGTACCGACAGAGCCTGCGCAGGAACGCTCCCCAGCGTCCAGAAAGAAAGCTTTTGGGAGCATCCCACAGCGCCTGCGCGCTGCCTTCCCGCCTTTCCTAACCGCCTCTCTCCAGTTCGTCTTTTCTGCGGAGCCAGCAGGTCGTGTTCCTGTCACCACTGAAGAAGTTCTTTATTTGTTTTTTTATTTGTTTGGTCGCGTGTCTGCCGCCTTCGACGTCGGACTGGTACCGCCGGTCTTTTCTTCTTTCTTTTAAAAAACAAACAAACTACCGTTTCCCACTTCTGTGCAACTTTTCCTTTTGGGCCTTAGGCCTAGCAAAATTTTCCTCATGGAAAAGCCCGCTTCCAGGTTTAAAAAGTGCACGAAGTGCAGCGGTACTATTTCTATCACCGACACCCATGACTGGTGTATAAAATGTTTGGGCCCTGACCACTCCATCACCGATGGTGAGTCCTGTTCCATGATGTCTAAAAGAGGTCGACAGAATCGAGCGGCCAAGCTCAGTACCCTGTTTCCCTCTGATGCAGCTTCGGTGGCATCAACATCTTCCAGGGCTGCTGCTTTCTCCCATGGATCTCAGGTAACCAAACATAAGTCCAGCCGGTCCTCGAAGGGTAGATCTCCCTCTAAGTATCTAGATGCCTCCGGGCTTGCTCTCGAGGATCCTGCACCAGCAAAATTACCCCAGCGGGAAGCTCCAGCTTCCAAAGCTTCATCTATGGTGTCACAGGTTGACATCAATGGCATAGCCTCGACCGATCACATGTTGCCATGTTCTGGGGTACTGGTGGTTTCCACTGGTACTGACATCCAGACATTGGCGTCGATGGATCAGAATATTCTGACCATGCAGTGTGCCATTACGGCATTCATACAAGCTGCGACGCCTCCGGTACCGCAACAAACTCAGTTGTCGGTACCGGTTCTGGCACCGCCACCGATATCGGTTCTGGTACCGGTACCAATTGCATCGACATCGGCTTCGGTGTCGACTGCAGCAGTACCCTGTTCTGTGATGCCCATCGGTACCGAATCGGTACCGATCACTCCCGATGTCGATACCACTCGGTACGCATATCGGGCTCTGCAAGAGCATCCAGACAGGCAATACTTCGATTCCTCCGAAGACTCTGATGAATCAGAGGCTTCTGTCGAAGCATTGGTACTCCTTCCTCAGGAGCCCTCTTCTCCAAAAAGAAGAATGTCTCCTCCAGAAGACTTGTCTTTTCAAGACTTCATTAGGGAAGTGGCCAGGGGCCTCTCTATTTCAGTGGCCCCTGAACCAGAGCCTAGAGCCAAGAAATTGGATATTTTACAATAAACTAAGGCTTCTAAAGAGGCAGCTACTTTACCAATTCTTGAGATCCTTTATGATCACATGTTGGGCATATGGGAGACACCTCTTACTACCTCCCCTCATTCTCGCAGGTTGGACACCATGTACCGTGTTCCTCCTTGTCCTGGCTTTCATAAGACTCAGCTTCCTCACCACTCTATTGTGGTGGAGTCTGCTATGAAGAAGATAAAGAGTGCAAAAAGACACTCATCTAATCCTCCAGGAAGAGAATGCAGAACCTTGGATGCTTTTGGCCGGAGAATCTTCCAGGCCAACATGCTTACTGCCAGAATCAACTCCTATAGTCTCTATATGGAGATGTTTCTAAAGGAAGTTACAGATCATCTGCAAACTTTATCTCCTTTTGTCTCAGAAGATAAAAGGGAGGAGTTTCTCACCTGCTTAAACATGCCCAGGATGTTTCCAAATTTTCCAACTGTGCAGCCTTTGACTCTTTTGAGTGTGCTAGCAGAGCCTTGGCTATCGCCATAGGTGCACGCAGACTTGCTTGGTTACAAGCTTCTGATTTGGAACCCTGGGTCCAGGATGGATTAGGAAATCTTCCTTGTACAGGTGAAAACCTTTTTGGCAAGGATTGGCAAGCAAAGGCCACTCAGATGGATGCTGAGAATTCTGCCTTCGATAGACTTTCAAAGTCTACTTCTGCTCCTGTTAGAATAAGGTTATTCAAAAAGGCTTTCTTTCCCAAAAAAGGGAAATATTATCCTGGTTATGGTCACCAGGCATCTTCTGCAGGTCGTTTTGCTGCAAAGCGTCAGCAACAACCTAAACAAGCCAAGCCTAAGGCTGCAAGGACTGCTACAACCCAACAGCCTCAGCCTCCTCAGGGCCTTTGACTTACAACTAGAGAACTTAGCCTTTCTGGCTCTAGAAGAACCAGAGCCTCTCACCATTCCTCACTTTGCTCCCAGATGGGAACAAATCACAGCAGAGCAATGGACCCTCTCCATCATAAGGGAGGGGTACAAGCTTCATTTCTTAAACATTCCTCCTTACACCATGGTGAGACAGTTCAATTCTCCAACATCTCTTCTCGACCTTCTGGGCCAGGAGATTGCTACCCTTCTTACCCAAAGGGCAATAGAAGTACCCCTTCAACAGGGTTCAGGTTTCTACTCCCCCTATTTTCTTATCCCAAAGAAAACAGGGGGCTACAGACCCATATTAGATCTCAGAGAATTGAACAAGTTTCTATGCAAGGAGAAATTCGAGAGGATTTCTCTCGGTGCTCTCCTTCCATAACTTCAGAGTCAGGATTGGCTTTGTTCTCTAGATCTCAAGGATGCGTACACCCATGTCCTCATCCATCCAACACACAGAAGGTTCCTTTGGTTCCTTTATCAGGGAAAGCACTACCAATACAGAGTGCTTCCTTTCGGTCTGGCCTCTGCTCCAAGAGTGTTCACAAAATGCATGGCAGTGGTAGCTGCATTTCTATGCACTCTAGGAATATTTGTATTCCCATATCTGGATGACTGGCTCATCCGAGCTCCATCCCAGACAGAGGCCCAGGCTTCCCTAGCCTGCACAAGACGTGTTCTTCAGTATCTGGGACTGGTAATAAACATCCCAAAATCACATCTCACCCCTACTCGGTCATTAGAGTTCATAGGGGCCTTGCTGGATACCACAACTGCAACGGCCTATCCTTCCCCAAGCCTGTTGCCTCCGATTGGTGCAGTTAGCCTCAGAAGTTCAGTTAAAGTCCCATTTAACTGCTCGAGAGATGTTACAACTGTTAGGCCACATGGCATCCATCGTGCATGTGGTTCCTTACGCTCGCCTTCACATGCGAGCAGCTCAGTGGACTCTGTCCACCCAATGGACCCAGGCATCAGGGTGCCTGTCAGACAAAATAGCAACCTCCAGTCGCCTCTTTTGGTCTCTCCAGTGGTGGAAGTCCACTCAGAATCTGTTGCTGGGGGCCCCCTTTCAACAGTTGCTACCCCAAGCAACCCTTACAACAGATGCCTCTCCAAGGGGTTGGGGAGCTCATCTACAAGATCTCTCCACCCAGGGCATCTGGTCTCCACAGGAGACATCTCTACATATCAACCTCTTGGCGCAAAGAGCAATTTTTCTAGCTCTGTCTTCCACGCCCTGCTCAGCTACAAGACAGTCCTCATCCACACGGACAACCAAGTAGCCATGTTCTACGTGAACAAGCAGGGCGGGACTGGCTCTGTCGCTTTGCAACAAAGCTTTGAGATTGTGGGCCTTCGCCAGAGAGCATCAAATTCATCTCATGGCAGTGTATCTTCCAGGGGTTCAAAACTCTTGGGCAGACAGACTCTGTCGAGTTCTGCTTCCACACAAATGGTCCCTCCATGGGGACCACCTAGCCAGGATCTTTCGAATTTGGGGTACCCCGGACATTGACCTGTTTGCAAGTCTGTGGAATGCTAAACTTCCCCGGTTCTGTTCCAGGATTCCGTGTCGGGGAGTTCAGGCCAGGGATGCCATCCTCCTCCATTGGGGCAAGACTTCCTCTATGCCTTTCCACCCATTCCCCTAATTTCCAAGACACTGTTCAAGCTTCAGAGAGAGAAGGGGTCTATGATCCTCATAGCTCTACGTTGGCCACCCCAAGTGTGGTACCCTCTACTACTTCATCTCTCTCAAGCTCCCTCCCTGGACTTGCTATCTGCTCCAGACCTCCTGTCCCAGGAGGAGGAAACGTGGCACCCAAATCCCCAGTCTCCATCTCAGGGCCTGGTTGCTGAAGGCCTAGACCTTCAAGATTTGCATCTTTCTCAGCAGGTGAAGGATATCTTTCCTGCTTCCAGAAAGCCTTCCACTAGACGTTCCTATGCTTTTAAGTGGAAAAGGTTTACCATTTGGTGTGCAGAGAAGGGTCTTAACCCTCTTGCAATACCTCTGAATTCTTTACTAGAGTATTTACTGCATTTCTCCCATGCTGGCCTTAAAACGAGTTCAGTAAGAGTCCATTTGAGTGCTATTGCAGCATCCCTTAAGCCTCTCATTGGCCATCCTATTTCCTCTCATCCTCTTATTGCAAGCTTCATGAGAGGCCTTCTTTTAACTAAACCTCCCATTAGACCACCTCCAGTGGCATGGGATTTGAATTTGGTTCTTGGCCAGCTCATGAGGCCACCCTTTGAACCCTTAGCCACTACCTCCTTGAAATTCCTATCCTGGAAGGTTATTTTTCTCATTGCAGTCACCTCAACTCGCCGTATCAGTGAGCTGCAAGCCTTGGCTAATCCTCCTTATACAAGGTTCCATCATGACAAGGTAGTCATCAGGACTAATCCAGACTTTATGCCTAAAGTGGTCTCACCTTTTCATCTGAACCAGGAGGTGTATTTACCTGTCTTTTTTCCTGGACCTCATGCACCAAGTGCAGAGAGGAATCTTCATACCCTGGATTGTAAGAGAGCACTTGCTTTTTACTTACAAAGGACACTGCAACATAGAAAGTCCTCTCAACTATTTGTTGCTTTTGGTCCCTCATTTAGGACTTCCAGTCTCTAAGAGAACTCTGTCCAATTGGATTGCTCAGTGTATTTCCTTCGCCTACCAGAGTAAGAACCTTTCTCTGGAGGGCCATGTCACAGCTCACAATGTGAGGGCCATGGTAGCCTCTATGGCTCATCTAAACTCTGTGTCCATCGACCAAATCTGTCGAGCGGCCACCTGGGCCTCGGTTCATACCTTTACAGCCCATTACTGCTTGGACAAGGACTCCCGCCAGGATGCCTTGTTTGGCCAGGCTGTTCTCAAACACCTGTTCCATACCTAATCAACTCCTACCCCCCATCCCTGGTTGGATGCCCGAGATCCATGGGGGGAGGTAGAGCCCTTCTCAGGGACTCACAGCCTTGGAGATCTCCCTGGCATCTCTAGCTGGGGAGTCCCATATGTGAAAACTCATTCCTGCTTGTTCCTGGAGATAGCACAGTTACTTACCTTGTAGCAGGTGATCTCTGGGAACAGCAGGAATAAGTCTTCCCAACCCACCCACCTCCCCTAGGAGTTGTATCTCTCTATCTTTCCTTTCTTTTCCTCTCTCTCTCTCTGTCTCAGCTTAAAACTCGAACTGGAGAGAGGTGGTTAGGAAAGGCGGGAAGGCAGCGCGCAGGCGCTGTGGGATGCTCCCAAAAGCTTTCTTTTTGGATGCTGGGGAGCGTTCCCGCGCAGGCTCCGCCGGTACCGACAATACCCATATGTGAAGACTTATTCCTGCTGTTCCCAGAGATCACCTGTTACAGGTAAGTAACTGTGCTTTACCAGCTGGCCCCACTAATGCATGAAACCCCAGAAGATAGGATTCTCCGGAGTCCATTCTCCTGGATCGATTCTGTGTTGGCTGAGAGAGTCTGCTTTGACATTCTGAACTTCAGTCACGTGCTTCACCAAGATGGCTAGCAGATACCTCTCTGCCCACTGAAGAAACAGGGCACTCTCATCTGCCAGGGTTGCAGTCCCTGTGCTGCCCTGGCGATTTATGACAACACGG
This sequence comes from Ichthyophis bannanicus, assembly GCA_033557465.1. Lineage (NCBI taxonomy): Eukaryota > Metazoa > Chordata > Amphibia > Gymnophiona > Ichthyophiidae > Ichthyophis > Ichthyophis bannanicus. The sequence goes on from CM066040.1 coordinate 211,484,476, forward strand.
TCATTGCATTGTCCAATGGGACCCGAACCGTCTTGTACTTCAGAAGAGCCTGGAAGGCTTCAAGACCACAGCCTTCATTTCCAGACAGTTGATGGACCAGGTCTGCTGCTCCGCCAACCACATCTCCTGAGTTAATTGACCCCAACAATGCGCTCCCCAGGCCAAAAGGCTGGCATCTGTTGTGAGGAGCATGCCATCTGGAGTCTCCAGAGGCATCCCCCAGCTCAGAGGGTCTTGCCCCGGAATCACAATTGCAGACTGTTCCCATACCTCTGAAAAGTAGATCAACAGGCGAGTGAGTGCCATTGTGGTGACCATCTCGACAGCAGCGCTTTTTGAAGCAGTCCACAGCACCATGTCAAGTGTCACCGCCATGGTCCCCAAGACCTGGAGGTAAGCCAACACCGATGGTGCCCTTTACCCCAGGAAGCAGGCTATCATTCTCTAACTTGCAGATAGGATCCTCCAGCAGAAACACCATTCCTGCCCATGTATCGAAGTGGGCCCCCAGGTAGACAGTCAATCTTCTGGACCGGGTTGAGCTGACTCTTCATCCTGTTGACCACCCAACCGAGTTCCTGCAGGAGTTAGAGGATGCGACCAGTGGCCTTTTTGCTTTCCAGCAGTGACTTGGCATGAATGAGCCAATTGTCCAGATAGGGGTGCACCAAGACCACCTCCTGCCAAAGCGCTGCTGCTGCCATTACCACCATAATCTTTGTGACAGTTTGCGACACCATTGCCAGCCCAAAGCAAAGTGCCCCATGGGCACCGCAAACCACAGGCAACACTGATATTCCAGTCAAATAGGAATGTGCAGGTGCACCTCTAAGATCCAGAGTTGTGAGAAACTCCTCCCCCCCCCCCCCCTTTTGTGGACTGCCGCAATAATGGACCGCAGGGTCTCCATGCAAAACAGAGGGACCCATAGCGCCCGGCTGACATACTTGAGATCCAGAATAGGACTAAAAGCACTGTCCTTGGAACCATGAAATAGATGGAATATTGACCATAACTTAACTGTTCATCGGGTACCGGCACCACTGCCTGAAGCTGGAGCAGATGTCACAGCATGTGCTCGACTGCCACCCGCTTCGTCGGAGCTCTGCAAGGGGAGATGAGGAAGATCTGAGGGGACACGTGAACTCCAAGGCCTAGCCCTCGCAGATTATCTCCTGCACCCATTGGTCTGACATCAAATCGACCCAGGTGGGATAGCATAACGGTCCTCCGACCGGCACCACTTCCACCTGGGCCTGCAGACTTTCATTGGCCGTGTTCCAGATCCTGGAAGGGAACAGGAACCACAACTGGCGCCATGGCCACCTTGATGGGGTTGACCTGAAGAGGGATACCTCAGTCGTTGGTAAAGAGAGAAGCACGAGCCCCGATAGCAACAGAACTCTCGTGGCTGCCCCCAGCTGGATGTTCCTGCTTCAACTCTCTGGGCCTATCCTCAGTTTGCCGAACAGGCCAGGTCTTTTATGAGTTTGAAGAGGTCTTCACCAAGGAGAGGTTTCCCACGAAAAGGTAATTTACTCAGCCGCGCCTTAAACGAAACATCCGCTGACCAGTTACACAACAGGAGGCACCGAGACACCACCACCGAGGAATACTGTTAGCCGCCACCCACATGTCATTGTACGTGTCTGCCAAATAGGCTAACCTGGAATCTAGCCAAGCCACCTCCTTGAGCTGTGTGGTCCCTGACTCAGTCCGATCCGGAAGAGCCTGCGCTCATCTAAGACAAGCTCTGGTGACATAAGCCCCACAGACCGCTGCCTTCAGGGCCAGGGCATTCATCTCAAAGGCCTTCCTCAGGAGCATCTCCCTTAGGCCAGGCTGGAAATCCTTCTAGCTTTATCTGTGCAATCTGGTGTCTTTGAGAATTGGTGCCCACAGTCAAGCTAGTCCTGAGACGGCCGACTTATTGTCCTTGCTTGCCTTTCTTCATAAGGGTCTAAACGAAAGGCCTTCCTCTTAGTTCCCTGAAGGTTCAGGAGATGACCCTTCATGCCTCAGGAGGCCATTGGTAGGATGGACTATTGCCTTACATCCTGATTTTTCCTGTTTTTCACTAAGAGCATGACATTTGTATCCCTCCCCTCTGTCACTTATTGCTCTATGGAATCTCTGGGCCTTGATATCGGAAGCCTTGAAGTGGCCTGTGTTTGAAGTTCTGACTCTCAAGACTGGTTGCTATATGTTCAGCAAGAGAGGGCTCCAAGCTGTAAGCCTTATCATGCAAGAATCCTTACTTATCAGTCTTGGGGGAGGCCATATGCATTCATCCCCTGCCTTCCTGCCTTGCCCTCTTTCCTTCCATGAGAATCAGGTAATTTGTTGCCCTCCTTTTTGAAGGAGCAGTGCCACAGAAAAGACAAGGTTCTTTGCTCGATGCATGCCCGAAGAGTGTTTTCTCTTCTGCTTGAAGATTGCTAACTCTTGTTGCAAGTCAGGCCATCTATTTGTGGTGTTTGTGAGACCGCATAAGGGTGATGCGGTCACCTAGTCTATTTTGTGGTGCTGGATCGAGGAGATTTGCCTCCAGATAATCTGTTGCAGAACTGACGAGTTTGTGTGCACATTCCACTTTGGAGCAGTGTTCCGGTGGGTGGAGCACAGCTTGGTAGCCCCCTTAGACATTATTGGGCATCATCGTGGGCATCGCTTTCTACTTCTGTCAGGTGTTGCTGCACGGATGTCCACATTTAGGCAGGCAGAGCCTTGGCCCAAAGGTCTTGAATGTTGCAATGCCTTTCCCATCTAGTGGTGGTGTAGCTTTGGTACATCTCACTTGTCTGGACTGGTCTAGCAGGGCGATATAGGTGGTGACATTTTACTTACCAAATGTCCTTTCCTTGAGTCCTGCTAGACCAGTTCAGGACCCACCCTGGAAAGCTGATTGGCCCTGTCGGCTCGTACCCTTTTGACAAGCCTTCTGTGGAAGTTGGTTTTGTATGTGGTTAGGTTTGTTCTTCCCACGTCATCTTTGGCTGGAATCGACAGATCGGTACCGGATCAACTCTGTACCGACTTCGATCGATACCGGGACCGTGCTTTGCATGAGCATAGTGGTCAGGAATACTTAGAATCCTCCGATTCCGAAGACTTTGACAATTCTGCTGGTACTAAAGGGTTTCTCCCAGAACATCCGTCTTCTCCCCAATGCAGAATGCCACCTCCAGAGGACATGTCTTTTCAGGATTTTATTCGTGATATGGCCAAGGGCCTTTCAATCGCGGTGGCTCCTGAAGAGGAACCCAGTGCAAAGGAATTGGAAATTCTCCAATATCCTAAAGCTCCAAAGGAGGCAGCCACTCTACCCATCCATGAAATTCTGCGTAACTTGATGCTCAGAATGTGGGAGACACCTCTGACTACATCTCCTCATTCTAGGAGACTTGATACTATGTATCGAGTTCCGCCATGTCCTGGATTTCAAAAGACTCTACTGCCACACCATTCAATGGTGGTGGAGTCAGCCCATGCGTAGGATGAAAAGTGCAGAGGCATGCATCCAATCCCCCAGGTCATGAATGCAGGACTCTGGACGCTTTTGGGCGCCAAACCTTTCAGGCTTCCATACTTTCAGCTAGAATCAGTTCATATATACTATATATGGGAATGTTCCTCAAAGAAGTTACAGGAGACTTGGAGCTTATGAGCCCATTTCTCCCAGATGACAAGAGACCAGACTTTCTTGCTCTAGTTAAGCATGCTCAAGATGTTTCCAAGTTTGTGAATCGTGCAGCCTTTGACTGCTTTGAGAATGCATCAGCAGAACCTCTGCTATTGCTATTGGCGCACGATGGATTGCCTGGCTTCAGGCATCAGACTTGGAGACTTGGGTACAGGACAAGTTAGGCAATATTCCTTGCACGGGAGAGAATCTCTTTGGCAAGAACTGGCAGGAAAAGGCTAACGAGTTAGATGCTGACAATACTACTCTAGATTGTCGAAATCTACAGCCACTCCAGCCAAAAAGAAGCCTTATTAAAAAAAACCCCTCTTTCAGCAAAAAGAGGAAATTTTATCCTTCCTATACCCAGCAGTGTCAGACTCAGGGTCAGGTTGCCCAAAAGGGACAAACTAAACAGCAAAAGAAGCCAAAAGGCCCGAGAGCCCAACCAGCTCTGCAGGTTCAGCCCCCTCAAGGGCTTTGACTCCTTCCTAGAGAGCTTAGCTTTCCTGCCTCTGAGGGGTCCCACCCCCCCAATATCCCAGGCAAGTTATGCCACTTTGCCAACAGATGGCATCAATTAACAGCAGAAGATTGAACTTTGTCAATTGTAGGAGAAAGGGTACAAGCTTTATTTTTACAGCATGCCCCCTCCTACAATTCTAAAACAATTCAATTCTCAAACCTCCACAGACGATCTGCTGGATCACGAGGTCTCAACACTTCTTGCCCAAGGGGCAATAGAGTAGTTACCCATTCTTCAACGGGGTGCAGGGTTCTACTCCCCCTATTTTCTTATTCCAAAGAAAACAGGAGGACACAGACCTATTTTAGACCTCAGAGACTTGAACAAATACCTGTTTCGAGAGAAGTTCAAAATGATTTCTCTAGGAACCCTTCTGCCATACCTTCAAAGCCAGGATTGGCTGTGCTCTCTAGACTTAAAGGATGCATACACTCACATTCTGATCCATCCAGATCACAGGAAATTCTTACGATTCCTTTTCAGGGGAAAACATTTCCAGTACAGGGTTCTTTCCTTTGGTCTGGCTTCAGCACCAAGGGTATTCATGAAACGCATGGCAGTAGTAGCTGCATTTCTGCGAACCCTGGGGATATTCGTCTTCCCTTACTTGGATGACTGGCTCATTCGAGCCCCTACAGTTGCAGAGGCCAGCACTGCACTGTCTCGCACAATGCGAATCCTCCAATACTTGGGGTTGGTAATAAACTTCCCAAAATCCCAACTTGTTCCTTCCCAATGCCTGGAATTCATAGGGGCCTGTCTATATACCAGACAGGCAAGGGCTTTCCTTCCACAGGCCCGGTGTCTTCGCATAATGCAACTAGCTTCTTAAGCAGCGGGGAAATCCTCCCTAACTGCTCGAGAGCTACTACAGTTGCTGGGACATATGGCATCCACAGTTCATGTAGTCCCATATGCTCGCCTCCACATGCGAGCAGCTCAGTGGACCCTATCCACACAGTGGTCACAGGCCACAGGTCATTTATCAGACAAAATAATAAACTCTACGACTAATGTTGTCCCTCCAATGGTGGCAATCATTAGAAAATCTGACGGTGGGGTCTCCTTTTCATCAACCCCTCTTTCAGGCCACCCTAACAGATGCATCACAGGTGGGTTGGGGAGCACACCTGAATCATCTCTCTACCCAGGCACCTGGACTCCACAGGAGGCTGGTCTACACATAAACCTCCTGGAATTAAGAGCAGTCTATTTAGCTCTTCGAGTATTCCACACCCAGCTCAGCTACAAGATAGTCCTAGTCCAGACGGACAATCAAGTAGCCATGTTCTATGTGAACAAGCAGGGCGGGACAGGCTCTCTGTCATTATGCAACAAAGCTTTATGACTGTGGACCCTCGCCAGAGTATCAAATTCACCTTCTAGTGGTATATCTTCCAGGCATTCAAAACCTTTGGGCAGACAAACTCAGTTGAGTACTGCTGCCTCACGAGTGGTCCCTCCACCTAGACCAGGTGGCAAAGATATTTCATCTCTGGGGCACTCCAGACATAGACCTCTTTGCAAGTCCACTGAATGCCACACTTCCCCAGTTCTGTTCCAGGATTCCGGCTCACAATTGTCAGGCAAGGGATGCCTTCCTCTTTCTCTGGGGTCAGGACTCCCTTTTTTGCCTTCCCACCCATTCCCCTCATCCCCAAAACACTCTTCAAGCTTCAGAGAGACAGGGGTCTCATGATTCTCATAGCGCCACGATGGCCACGCCAAGCGTGGTATCCCCTGCTTCTACAGCTCTCTCAAGCTGCACCTCTGGAGTTAGGGCATGTTCCAGATCTCCTTTCCCATGAGGACGGGACACTATGGCACCTGAATCCCCAGTCCCTGCATCTCACGGCCTGGTTGTTGAAGACTTACACATCCAGATTTTCAACCTGTCCCAACAGGTAAAGGATATCCTTTAGGCTTCTAGGAAACTTTCCACAAGAAGATCTTATGCCTTCAAGTGAAAACATTTTACTATATGGTGCTCCAAGAAGGGATTAAACCCCCTTGTCATACCTTTAGAATTTATACTAGAGTATCTCCTTCACTTATCGAATTCTGATCTAAAGACCAATTTGGTAGGAGTCCATCTTAGTGCAATTGCAGCTTCTTATAAGTCTCTGGACAACCAATTTCCTCTCATCCACTCATATCTAGATTTATGAGAGGTCTTCTATTAACCAAACTTCCAATTAAGCCACCACCGATGGCAAGGGATCTAGATCTAGTTCTTGAGCAGCTCATGAAGCTGCCTTTTGAGCCTTTAGCCAATACAACCCTTAAGTTTTTGACCTGGAAGGTCATCTTCCTAATTGCAATCAACTCTGCACGTCGCATTAGTGAACTGCAAGCTTTAGTGGCTGATCCTCCTTAGATTTCATCATGATGAGGTGGTTCTTAGAACTCATCCACACTTTATGCCAAAGGTAGTTTCACCTTTTCATTTGTGTTTAAATCTTTTTATTTCTCACAACAAAAGAGACAATACAGCAAACCGATAAAACAAGCATCTCAAACAACGAGAAATACATAATCAACATTTGTAAGAGAAGGAAAGGAGAGACCCCCCTCTCCCCCCCCCCCCGCCCTCCCTCCTTCAAACCTTGTTAATCGTTCTGGGACAGCAAAAACATCAATAACCTAGCCACCCTAACCCCCCCGGTGGATGAATACAGGAACAGTAAAGATGCCATGGCCCCAGTGTAAATATGGAAAATACAGTTGCTATGGCCCCCCCCTACCCTATGCTGCGGCCCCATGGGCCAAAATGCATCCCTGAAAGGGGACTCCAGCAAGTAATATAAAAAGATCCCCAATCAGTTCAGCCTCGCAAAACCATTCAGCAAATAGCAACCCCCACAGGCATACCCCCCCTTCCTCTCACCAATTATAGCCCCCCCTGTTTTGTTGCCAGGGTGACCCCCGGGTTCCGGGGGGGCACCCCCTAAACATCCCCCCCCCTAGCTGAGCGAACCTCCTTCCGCCCACCCCCATCCTCTATAACCCAGTAAGATTGTCGCAAACAGATCCAGGGTGTATTCTTCTCCCAGATCTGTCCCTAAACTAGGGACCGGTGGGCCAAACCACTAAATAGAGGTAGGAGATCTGGTAGACAGAGACACCCCCCCCCCGACTAACCCCTTTCCCCCCCACCCCCCTCCCTGATCCTTGCCATACAGAGAATGAAGAATAATAAAGAAGAAGAGGAAGAAGAAGAGGGCCCCGTAGCTGACCAGGACTCCCTAACTACCATACTAGGCCCGAAGAGGGTAACAGACCTATAGTGGAAAGCGTTCCCCAGTATAAGAGATCCCCTCCTCCCCTTCGTGCCTCCAGGCCCGCGGCCAAGGTGGGCTTACTATAGTTGCCTCCAATAAAGTCTGCTGACTCATGAGCCCCCCAAGACGCGGCGGCGGACCCCAGCGGGCAATAACTGCAGGTGAGGTCCCCAACCCTGAAGAAAACATACCCATCGACGCTCGTTCCTGGCCGCCGATAGTCGTTCCATAAGGAGGAGCTTATGAAGTCTGACCTTCCAAATCCCAGGAACCGGGCCCCAAATGTCTATCCATTGCTGCAAAACTGTCATTCGTGCAGACATCAGCACCAAACGCAGCCATCGCAACGTCCAGTCTCCTAGAGAGGTCCCCCAGGTATCCTCCCACATGTCCAAAACTAGATGGCGTGCAGTAAGGGTTTCCAAGTGCGGCACGCAGCGGAGGAGATATGTCACCCGCCCCCAAAACAGCTGGACCTTGGGGCAATGCCAAAAGATATGGCCCAGTGTCGCCCTATCGGCACCACACCTGGGACAGCAATGACTCATCATAATCCCTGCTTTCCACGCCCGGACAGGGGCAAAATATAGACGACGCAGAAGGCGGTATTGAGTGTCACTATGCAAGACCTGTATACTGACAGTAGGGATGGCCGCCAGCCCCCCCAAGAGGGATTCTTCTCCGATCTCCTCACCTAAATCTGCCGTACAAGCCGCCGCCAGAGTGCCAACAGCAATAGGTGACAGCCCCTCCCACAACACCTTGTAAAGTACCGACACCTGGGTTCCCAGGGTACCTCCCAAAAGAGCCAATTCAAGCTCCGAACATACTTCCCCACGCAACGACCCTCCCGGGATCGTACGGAGGTAGCTACGGAGTTGCGTGTATTGGAACACATCCCAGTGCCCTAAGGAGTACTGCCGACGAAGCTCAGCGAAGGCCACCAGCTCACCTCCCGGAGTCAGCACATGCTCCAGGTTCACCAAACCCAAATCCTCCCAGAGTTGGAAGCGGGACCGCCCAATGCCTGCCGCGGAATCGGCATTACCCCGAAGAGGAAGATAGGGTGTGTAATATGCTGAGATCCGGCGCCCCGCACAGAAAAACTGCCACTCCCTCCGAAAGGGGACTAAAAAAAGGCCTTGGAGGATCGGTGAAACCTCCCGGAGCGTTTGAGCATGCAATAAGTACCGGGGATGAAGGGGCGCCAGCATGGCCTCGAACATCTCCTTCGGAGTCCAGTCTGATAGATCCCACAGCCAGTCCCGAACGTATCTTAACAAACAGGCCATATTATACCGTCGAACGTCGGGAAAGCCCATTCCTCCTAAGGACCCAAGGCTGTTGTAGTATGGCCAGGCGAACTCTGGGTTTGCGGCCCCGCCACAGGAATCGGTTAAAGTAACACTCTAGTTGCCGGAGGTCCGCACACCGAAGAGCCAGCGGGAGAATCTGAAGTGGATAGAGGATCTTGGGGAAAAGTGCCATTTTACACAAAGCAACCCTGCCCCCCAGTGACAGCGGTAAATCCCTCCAGCGGTCTACACAGGTCGACACCCCTCCCAAGATCTTATTAACATTCAACTGATATAGATCATCTAGTCGTGCCGGCAGATAAATACCCAGATATTTAAAGTGTCCTGTCGCCCATCGCAAAGGGAACGGACCCTGCCAGTCCGGCTGTCCCTCAGGGGTCAAATATAGCGCTTCCGACTTATCTAGATTAAGCCGTAGACCAGAGGGTTCGCCATATTCCTTGATAAGGTGTAACAAATTAGGCAAGCCAGTCCGAGGGTCCCCCAGATGCACAAGCAAGTCATCGGCGAAGGCCGCGACCCAAAATTCGCCGCCCCCCAGCCGGATACCCTGAAATTGAGAGGAGGCCCGGATACAAAGAAGGAGGGGCTCCAGCGAGATCACAAAAAGAGGCGACAACGGGCAACCCTGACGGGTCCCCTTTTGAATAGCAAATGTAGAGGACATAACTCCATTAACCATAATTGCCCCTAAGGGTTCCGCATACAACAGTTTGACCACGTCTACGAAAAAGCCTGCGAATCCCATCTCTAAGGTCTGGTGCATAAAACCCCAGCTGACTCGATCGAACGCCTTCTCGGCGTCGAAACTGATAAGCAGCGAAGTCTCCCCAGCCAATCGCCCAGCACTAATGGACAGTAGGATCCGCTGTAGGTTATAGGCAACCTGGCGCCCCCGAACAAACCCCGCCTGATCTTGGTGGATTAAGGATGGCAAAAAATTTGCTAATCGATCCGCCATGATCTTAGCCAAAAGTTTGATATCAATGTTAAGTAAAGAAATAGGGCGGTAAGAACCCGGTGAAAGGGGGGGTCCCTCCCTGGTTTGGGCAAAATAGTAATCAAGGCTTTATTAGGTTCAAATGGAAACTTTCCATGGCTCACTAGATCTTCAAAGTACCCAATAAGGGGAGCAACAATTGCATCACTCAGGGTTTTGTAAAATTCGCTCCTGAAACCATCGACACCTGGGGCTCGCCCATTCTTAAGGTGCCGGATTGCTGCTTGGACCTCCTGGCCGGACAAGGGCAAGTTAAGGGTCTCCAGTTGCTCCGCTGTCAACTTAGGGAGCCCACAACCTTCAAGGAAAGAGCGCCCCACCGTGGCCTCCGCCTCCTCGTCGGCATATGGCTGCTGAAAAAAGTCGGTGAAAACCTTCTCAATAGTGGCAGAATCACGAGTGACGGTTCCATCAGATTGCCTAATGGCCTCTATCTGTCGGGATCCACCCGAAGGTCTCAATAGCGAAGACATCAGCTTGCCAGCCTTGTTCCCAAACCTATAAAGTCTATAGCGGTAATGCAGCGTCGACTTATGCGCTCGCTGGTGAAGAAGCGTCTCCAATTCCGTTTGTACCTCCCGGAGCCTACATATGTGTACCCCCATTCGGAAGCCCGCCGCCCTCCGGCGTGCCCGACCCATCTCTCTCTCCAGCAATATGATCTGCTGATTCAACTGCCGGCGCCGATGGCTTCGATTACTAATGATGTCCCCCCCGGAGCACCGCCATACCAGCTTCCCAAAAAAGCACGGGAGAGATATCCGGCGATGTGTTTAAAAGTTCGTACTCCTTCCAACGATCCCGCAGAAAGGACTCGAACCACGCGTCACCACAGAGCTCCAGGGGATACCGCCAGACCTTGCTTAAAGGAGGGCAACTCCCCTGCAGATCCCAGTCTCCAGGGTGCAGCACCCTCCAAATGTCGAAGATTGTACGCTTCACAAAGGCCCCATAGCCTACGGCACGCCCGAGGGTTCCCGCTTTCCGAGGGGCCTGATCGATCGAGATCACTATCCATGGCAACATTGAAATCGCCGCCTATGATTACCTCATACCCACTAGCCTCAACCAACATCTTGGAGAGGTCCTGAAAGAAGATAGCCTCATATACATTGGGTCCATATACAGAGCAAAGAAACACCTTCCGCCCGTCCAGCCTCCCCCACACACCAACATATCGGCCCTGTGGGTCAGAAACAACCTTTTCTTCCTCCCAAGAAATAGACTTGGCCACAAGAATAACCACTCCCCGCTTCTTCCCCACCGCCGGGGCCCCATAAACATGAACTTTAAATCCTAGGCCTAATTTCTGGTGCTCCACCCCTGATTGATGCGTCTCCTGCAGTAAAATGACATCTGCATGGTGACGCCTCAAGTGCTGCAGGACCTTGGAACGTTTCACCGGAGAGCCCAATCCACACACATTCCAGGAAATTACTCGTGTGATTTTATCCATAACACTTTAGGGAGCCAAGGAACCAAAACCCATTAGTCAAATGCTCAACAATGGAAGGGCCCCCCCAGCCAAGAGCCCCCTCTCCTACTCTTCCAAACCACCCATTATTAAAACCCCGAGCTCTCTTCTCTTGCCAGCCAATACGCATTAAGCTCCCATACACACTTTCTACCCAGTCATCTAAGCCCCTCCCCCTCCCTTCCATGCACACTATTAAACTCAGCTTTCAACCCCCCCGCCCCCTCCCATCCCCCCCACCTCCCCTCCCATCCCCCCCACCTCCCCCTTGGCCCCCCCTCCAACCCCCTCCCCCCCCCCCATTCCCCCCATTACCTCTTCCAACCCCGCACCAGCTTGAGCTGGCCCCACCTGGACTTCTGTAGCATGTAGGCTCCCCCGCCCCTCCCCATCCTCAACATTGCATCTCAACCCTCTACGCCCACACAGCCACCACCCCAATTCTATCGCACGAGCATGGAGATAATTGTAACCATGATAATCTATCAGAAGGTATCCCAGTGGGTGGAGCTATCCACTCCTAGGGAGCAACCACGGCCCCCACCAGCTCCCCCAGTCGCATGGCATTGTAGGGGAAACCTGTGCAAAAATAAAAATTAGCCCATCTTACAATGTGCCATCCCGTCCAACCCTGCCCCAGCCTCATTCCATCTACTGGACTGCCACTAGAGAAGCAATAGTAGCATTTGGGAACCAGGGAGCATCTCAGTACCACCACCCCAACACACGAGACCACCCACCTGTGAAGGAGCAGCGAATTGGCCTGCCAAACACATAGTACACTGTTCCTCCACTGCCAATCATTCCATAAAGATATGTCCATGTACTAACATGACCAAAGCACAGAGCCACAGAGCGCTTGGAGTTCCCATCTGCACTTCCCCCAGTATTAACGCGTGCTGCGCGTCTGCGCTCCGGTGGGCGAAAGCATTCTGCAGGTGATATGCAAGTGATATCGGAGGAGCAGCGGCCCCACCATCACGCCGCACCCATTCTCGACAGGGTCGCTGCCCCCCTGACACCCACATCCAGGAAGCCCACAGAGCACAGCACCAAATTCCTGGAGCGCCCCCCCCCCCACCTCCCCTCCTCGCACCCAAATGTGAAGTCATTCTCCCCCCCCCCCCCCCCATTGTATCTTATACTAAACATCTCCCAGGAGTCCAGAGCTCCCTCATAGGCAGTCAGAAACGTTTCGCCCCATGTAACATGAAGCAGGAAACATGTAACAAGTTAAACATTTAAGAATGGCAAAACGTGGCCAACCATTAACACATGCACAAGTAGCAAAACCTTGATACAGAATAACACAGTAGGTCCTTTGCGTTACGATACAGCATCCCCGGGTTCACCCACTCTCCTTGGGCGCCAGGGAGTTGTTGCAGACATCCATGTAATGGGTTAGCTGAATATGACAGAGTTCCAGGAGGACCCAGACGTGGGCACGGCCCCAATCCGTCAATCTCCTCTCCTCAGCAGAATCGTCAAGGCTCAGGCCCCAGGCTCCGACAGAACCAGGAAAATGGAGTCCTCAGCTCACAAAGGTATAGCAGTGTGCCCATACCAAATCTTAACCCAGACTATTACAGTAGTCCCGGGCCTCTTCAGGGGAAGCAAATACTCGATTCCCCCTGTCACTGTAAATCCGTAGGATCGCCGGATATGCAAGCGTGAAACGAACGCCTCTTTCAATGAGCTTGCTGCACGCGTTTTTGTATGCCCTGCGCTTCAAAGAAACACCGGCTGAGTAATCTTGAAAGATTAATATCGGGTTGTTGGAGGCGCCATTCCACCTCATCTGTCGCGAGGCCTTCAGCACCTCATCCTTTTGTGCGGTATTAAGGAATCGGGCGATCACCGCCCGAGGCCGTCGGTCACCAGCCCGAGAGGGCCCCAATCTGTGAGCACGCTCCAGCACTATCCTCCCGACATCCTCGGGCCAAGGACAAGGTATTTTTTATCCATTGTTTCAGGTGCTGCCTCAAATCTCTTTCGGGAATGGATTCCTCAACACCAATAAACCGCAAGTTGTTTCGGCGGCTGCGGTTCTCAAGGTCCTCCAGTTTTTCTTGGTGCTGAGTGAGTGTCTCTTCCAGACTCTTAATCCTTGCAATGTCCTGCACACGCTGGTCTTCCAAGGACCCTATGCGGTTTTCGGCGTGCTCGACTCTTTTAGTAAAGTCGGCTACTGCCTGAGCCACCTCCTGCATTTGGGTGGACAGGCCCCCCAATCTCTCCTCCAGGGCACCCACCACCGCTCTCGAGACTTCTGCCACCAGCGCTGGAGCTTCTAGCGGTCTCATGGGCTCCTGTCCGCCTTCCGCCATCTTGTCCTCCCCACCACGTGCCCGTGCTCGGCGGGGGATTTTTGTGGCCATACAACAGACTCCGATCAAAGGAGATCGTTGTGAGAGTTCTCCAATCTTTCACAAAGCTGCTCCCCCACTTTATCACAAAAAATGGTTAAGTTGGCTCAAATATTCGGCAAAGGGGAGGGAGCGGGCTCCGGAGCCGAGACGAACACGTCCTCTCAGCTCACCATGCCACCGGAAGTCCTCTTCACCTTTTCATTTAAATCAATCAATTAATCTTCCTGTATTTTTTCCGAGGCCTCACGCCTCTAATGCAGAAAGAAACCTTCGTACTTTGGATTGTAGAAGAGCCTTAGCCTTTTATCTACAGAGAACACAGCAACATAGAAAGTCCTCACAACATTTTATAGCTTTTGACCCTAGTCATTTGGGACTTCCAGTCTCCAAAAGAACTTTATCTAAACGGATTGCCCAATGCATATCCTTTGCTTATGAGAGTAAGGGTCTTCTTCAAGGCCATGTCACAGCTCATAATGTGAGAGCCATGGCAACGTCCATGGCTAATTTCCACTCTGTGTCTGTCGATGATATTGTCGAGCAGCCACCTGGGCTTCAGTACACATCTTCACAGCCCACTACTGCCTGGATAAAGCCTCCCGTCGGGATGCCTTCTTTGGCCAAGCTGTTCTTCAAAATCTCTTTCAAACCTAATTCAACTCCTACCCACCAGCCCTGGTGGAATGCCAGAGATCCATGGGAGGAAGGATTCCCACCTTTCTAGGGTGGCACCTTCCTGGGGCTATCTCCCTGGCATCTTCAGCTAGGGAGTCCCCATATGTGAAGACTACATTCCTGCTTGTTCCTTGAGATAGCGTAGTTTCTCACCTGTAACGGGTGATCTCCGGGAACAGCAGGAATTTAGACTTCACAACCCATCCACCTCCCCTAGGAGTTGTCTCGCTATCTCTTTCTCTTTTCTCTCTCCCTCTAACCTTTCACTCGGCTACAAACTTAACTGAAGAGGGACAGTTGGAAAGGCTGGAAGGCAGCGCGCATGTGCTGAGGGATGCTCCCAAAAGCGTTCCTATTGGACGCTGGGGAGCGTTCCACACAGGCTCCGTCGGTACCAACGATACCCATATGTGAGGACTAAATTCCTGCTGTTCCCAGAGATCATCTGTTACAGGTGAGTAACTATGCTATCTCCAGGAACAAGCAGGAATGAGTCTTCACATATGGGTATCGTTGATACCGACGGAGCCTGTGCGGGAACGCTCCCCAGCGTCCAAAAGGAAAGCTTTTGGGAGCATCCCACAGCGCCTGCGTGTGCTGCCTTTCCTAACCGCGCCTCTCCAGTTCTTCTGTTCCGCGGAGCCAGCAGGTCGTGTTTCCTGTCACCGCTGAAGAATTTTTTATTTTCTTTTATTTTTCTTTAGTCGCGTGTCTGCCTTCTCGACTCCGGACCGGTACCACCGGTCTTTTTTCTTTTTTTTTTTAAAAAAAACCCCCAAAACTACTCTTCTTACTTCAGTGCATTTTTTCTTCTGAGGCCTTGGCCTACAGATATAATTTTCCTCATGGAAAAACCAGCCTCCGGGTTTAAAAAGTGCACTAAGTGCAGTGGCACTATTTCTGTCACTGACACCCATGACTGTTGTCTATTATGTTTAGGTCCTGACCACTCCATTGCGGATTGTGAGTCCTGTTCTATGATGTCTAAAAGAGGGTTACAAAATCGGGCAGCCAAGCTCAGTACCCTGTTTCCTTCCGATGCAGCTTGTGGCATCGACGTCTTCCAGGGCTGCTGCTTCATCCCATGGATCTCAGGTAACCAAACTTAAATCCGGCCGGTCCTCAAAGAGTATATCTCCCTCTAAGTATCGAGATGCCCCCGGGCTTACTCTTGAGGAATCCACACCGGCAAAATTACCCCGGCGGGAGGCTCCGGCTTCCAAAGCTCTATCTATGGGGTCACAGGTTGACATCGATGGCTCGGACTGGACCGATCACCTGTTACAATGTTCTGGGGTACCGGCGGTTTCCACCGGTACCGACATCCAGACATTGGTGGCATCGATGGATCAGAATATTCTGACCATGCAGCGGGCCATCACGGCATTCATACAAGCTGCGACGCCTACGGTACTGCAACAAACCCTGTTGTCGGTACCAGTACCGATTTCCGGTACTGGATCCGATACCAGTACCGCTTGCATCGACATCAGCGTCGACGGCAGCGGTACGCTATCCAGTGATGCCCATCAGTACCGTCCCGGTACTGATTACTCCCGCTGTCGATACCCCCCGGTACGCGTATCGGGCTCTCCGAGAGCATCCAGACAGTCGATACTTCGATTCCTCTGAAGACTCTGATGCATCAGAGGCCTCTATTGAAGCATCAGGGATCCTTCCTCAGGAACCCTCTTCTCCAAAAAGGAGAATGTCTCCTCCTGAAGACTTGTCTTTTCAGGACTTCATCAGGGAGGTGGCCAGAGGCCTGTCCATTTCAGTGGCCCTTGAAACTGAACCTAGAGCCAAAAAATTAGATATCCTTCAATATCCTAAGGCTCCTAAAGAGGCAGCCACCTTACCAGTACATGAGATTCTTTATGATCACATGTTAGGCATATGGGAGACTCCTCTTTCACCTCCCCTCATTCTCGAAGGTTGGACACCATGTATCGTGTTCCTCCTTCTCCTGGTTTTCATAAGACCCAGCTTCCTCACCACTCCATTGTGGTAGAGTCTGCTATGAAAAAAATCAAGAGTACAAAAAGGCACTCCTCTGCTCCTCCAGGAAGAGAATGCAGAACCTTAGATGCCTTTGGCAGGAAGATCTTCCAGGCCAGTATGCTTGTGGCCAGAATTAACTCCTATAGTGTCTATATGGGGATGTTTCTGAAAGAGGTTACAGATCATCTGCAAACCTTATCTCCTTATATGTCAGAAGATAAGAGAGAAGAATATATCACCTGGCTTAAACATGCACAGGATGTATCCAAGTTTTCCAACCGTGCAGCCTTTGACTCTTTTGAGGGTGCCAGTAGAGCCTCGGCTATTGCCATAGGTGCACGCAGAGTTGCTTGGTTGCAAGCCTCTGATTTGGAATCCTGGGTACAGGATAGTCTAGGTAACCTTCCCTGTACAGGGGACAACCTGTTTGGCAAAGATTGGCAAGCAAAGGCCAACCAGATGGATGCTGAAAACTCTGCTTTAGATAGACTTTCAAAGTCTACTACTGCTCCTTTTAAAAAGAGGTTGTTCAAAAAAGGATCTTTCCCAAAAAAAGGGAAATTTTCTTCTGGTTATGGTCAGGCCTCTGGTTATGGTCAGGCCTCTTCTCAAGGTCGTTTTGCTACAAAGAGACAGCAACAACCAAAACAGACGAAGCCTCAGGCTGCGAGGACTGCTACGGCCCAACAGCCTCAGCCTCCTCACGTTCTTTGACTTTCCACTAGGGAGCTTAGCCTTTCTTGCTCTAGAACAGGGGTCTCAAACTCAAATTGCTTTGAGGGCCGAATGAGGACTTGTAAAGTAACCCGGGGGCCGCATAAGACACGGGGGGCTCATTTGCATAAGGGGCCTCATTTGCATAAATATTTGCATAATGTTGCATAATGAGTGCATGGATAAAGAAAGACTAGAAAATTACTATAATCCAGTGCCAACCGCCAGGCACATTAGGAACTACTACTAACACTGCCCATTTAGAACCCATAGCAAACCCCCCGTATCATAACAGCACTACCAGGACTCACAAAGCACCAGACCCTACCTATCAAAAGGCAACACTGCAAATATTAAATCAATACATTTCAGAGAACAATACATGACCTACCCCCCAGCCCACAGCACACTGGTAATGTGCTGGGGGGTTTAGAACTGGTAATGTGCTGTGGGGCTGGGGGGGTTCAGAAATGGTGATGGTTCTGACCCCCAGCCCACAGCACATTACCAGTTCTGACCCCCCCCCCATCCATCATCAGCAGCAGCAGCAGCAGCAAATATCACAGCCCCCCCCCATCCATCCATCCATCCATCCTCCCTCCCTCCCTCAGCAAAAATCACAGCCCCCCCCATCCATCCATCCATCCATCCTCCCTCCCTCCCTCAGCAAAAATCACAGCCCCCCCCATCCATCCATCCATCCATCCATCCTCCCTCCCGCCCTCAGCAAAAATCACAGCCCCCCATCCATCCATCCATCCATCCTCCCTCCCTCAGCAAAAATCACAGCCCCCCCCATCCATCCATCCATCCTCCCTCCCTCCATCAGCAAGAATCACAGCCCCCCCCATCCATCCATCCATCCTCCCTCCCTCCCTCAGCAAGAATCACAGGCCTCCCTCAGCAAGAATCACAGGCTCCCTCAGCAAGAATCACAGGCCCCCCCCCCCGCAGAGCCATCCCTCCCTGCCTCAGTCTCTCTCCTCTTCGGCTTAGAACCGCGAAGGGAGAGTTCCTCCCTTGGGACTCTGTTAAGCCGGCTGAAATTTCCTCCCTTCGCGGTTCTAAGCCGAAGAGGAGAGGGACTGAGGGAGGCAGGGCTGGCTTAATTCTGGGCAGACTGCTTCCTTACCTGCCGAGAGCTGTGCAAGCAGGCGATCCTTCCTCCAAGCAGGCGATGCTTCATAAACCGCTGATACCTCGTGGCTGCTCAGACTGCTTCTGGGCCGGGCCCCCCCCTCCTCCTTTTTCTCCTCCTTCTGCCTGTCCCTGATTGGTGGAGGGCAGGCGCGTGACGCGGTCATGCAACCCAACTTTGTATGCAGCCCCGGGAATCGCGCTAAGCCGGAAAACAGTGAGTAAAAGTAGCAAAAATTGCAGAAAGGATACTCGCGGGTCGCGGGCCGCACAAAATGCTCTCGCGGGCCGCATGCGGCCCGTGGGCCGCGTGTTTGAGACCCCTGCTCTAGAACATCCAGAGCCTCTCACCATCCCAGGAAGGTTAGCTCACTTTGCTCCCAGATGGGAACAAATCACAGCAGAGCAATGGACCCTCTCCATCATACGGGATGGGTACAAGCTTCATTTCTTAAACCTTCCCCCGCACACCATGGTGAAACAGTTCAACTCTCCAACATCTCTCCTCAACCTTCTGGGTCAAGAGATTGCTACCCTTCTTGCCCAAGGGGCAATAGAAGAAGTACCTCTTCTTCAACAGGGCTCAGGGTTCTACTCCCCTTATTTTCTCATCCCAAAGAAAACGGGGGGCTACAGACCCATATTAGATCTCAGAGAATTGAACAAGTTTCTGTGCAAGGAGAAATTCAAGATGACTTCTCTCGGAACTCTCCTTCCATACCTCCAGAGTCAGGACTGGCTTTGTTCCCTAGATCTCAAGGATGCGCACACCCATGTACTCATCCATCCAACACACAGAAGGTTCCTTTGGTTTCTTTACCAAGGAAAGCACTACCAATACAAAGTGCTTCCTTTCGGTCTCGCCTCTGCTCCAAGAGTGTTCACAAAATGCATGGCAGTAGTAGCTGCATTTCTGCGCACTCTAGGGATATTCGTATTCCAGTATCTGGACGACTGGCTCATCTGAGCTCCATCCCAGTCAGAGGCCCAGGCTTCCCTGGCCTGCACAAAGTGTGTTCTTCAGTATCTTGGACTGGTAATCAACATTCCAAAATCCCATCTCACCCCCACTCGGTCCCTAGAGTTCATAGGGGCCTTACTGGATACCACAACTGCAAGGGCCTATCTTCCCCAGGCCCGTTGCCTACGCTTGGTGCAGTTAGCCTCCCAGATTCAGTTAAAATCCCATTTAACTGCTCGAGAGATGTTGCAACTCTTAGGCCACATGGCATCCACGGTGCATGTGGTTCCTTACGCTCGCCTTCACATGAGGGCAGCTCAGTGGACCCTATCCACCCAATGGACCCAGGCATCAGGCTGCCTGTCAGACAAAATAGCAACCTCCAGTTGCCTCTTTTGGTCCCTCCACTGGTGGAAGTCCACTCAATCTGTTGCTGGGTTCCCCCTTTCAACAGGTGTTACCCCAAGCAACCCTTACAACAGATGCCTCTCCAAAGGGTTGGGGAGCTCATCTACAAGATCTCTTGACCCAAGGCATCTGGTCTCCACAGGAGATATCTCTACATATCAACCTCTTAGAGCTCAAAGCAATCTTTCTGGCTCTGAGTCTTCCACACCCTGCTCAGCTACAAGACAGTCCTCATCCACATGGGACAACCAGGTAGCCATGTTCTACGTGAACAAGCAGGGAGGGCCTGGCTCTCTGTTGCTTTGCAACGAAGCTCTGATATTGTGGGCCTTCGCCAGAGAGCATCAAATCCATCTCATGGCAGTGTATCTTCCAGGGGTTCAAAACTCTTGGGCAGACAGACTCAGTCGAGTTCTGCTTCACACGAATGGTCCCTCCATGGGGACCAGATGGCCAGAATTTTTCAGATTTGGGGTACCCCAGACATAGACCTGTTTGCAAGTCTGTGGAATGCCAAACTTCCCCGGTTTTGTTCCAGGATTCCATGTCAGGGAGTTCAGGCCAGGGATGCCTTCCTCCTTCATTGGGGGCATGACTTCCTCTATGCCTTTCCACCTATTCCCCTCATCCCCAAGACTCTGCTCAAGCTTCAGAGAGACAAGGGGTCTATGATCCTCATAGCACCACATTGGCCACGCCAAGTGTGGTACCCTCTACCTCTGCATCTCTCTCAAGCTCCCTCCCTGAACCTGGGGTCTGCTCCAGATCTCCTCTCCCAGGAGGAGGGAACCTTGTGGCACCCAAATCCTCAGTCTCTTCATCTCAGGGCCTGGTTGCTGAAGGCCTAGACCTTCAGGATTTACACCTTTCTCAGAAGTGAAGGATATCCTTCATGCTTCCAAAAAGCCTTCCACCAGACGTTCCTATGCTTTTAAATGGAAAAGGTTTTCCGTTTGGTGTGCAGAGAAGGGTCTCAACCCTCTTGCAATACCTTTGAATTCTTTACTAGACTATTTGCTGCATTTATCCCATCAGGCCTTAAAACAAATTCAGTCAGAGTCCATTTGAGTGCTATTGCAGCATCCCTTAAGCCTCTCAATGGACAACCTATTTCCTCTCATCCTCTTATAGCAAGATTCATGAGAGGCCTTCTTTTGACTAAACCTCCCATTAAACCACCTCCAGTGGCATGGGACTTGAATCTGGTTCTTGGCCACTACCTCCTTGAAATTCCTATCTCCAGGAACAAGCAGGAATAAGTCCTCACATATGGGTAAGTCGGAACCGACGGAGCCCGCGCGGGAAAGCTCCCCAGCTTTTCAGATGAAAAGCTTTTGGGGCTTCCCACAGCGCATGCGTGCTGCCTTCCCGCCTTCCTTACCAGCTCTCTTCAGTTTCTCTTTTTCCGCGGAGCCAGCAGGTCATGTTCCTGTCACCGCTGAAGAAATTATTTTAATTTGTTTCTTTTGACCGCGTACCTGCCTTCCCCATACCAAAACCGGTACTGCCGGTCTCCCTTTCTTTCTTATAAAAAAAAGATGATTTTTTTTTTTTTTAAATTTCTCAGCACAGCTTGGTAACTTTTGTTAGGCCTTCAGGCCTACACAAATTCTCCTCATGGAGAAACCAGCTCCTGGTTTAAAAAAGTGTACCAAGTGCAATGCTTTTATTTCTCTCACAGACACCCATGAATGGTGTCTTAAATGTTTAGGACCTGACCACTCCATACCGGACTGCCCATTCTGCTCCCAGATGTCTAAACGTGGTATGCAGAACCGGGCCAACAAGTTCCATGTGCTGTTTGCTTCAGATAATCCAGCATCACAGTCATCCAGGTCTTCCTCTCCGGATGGATCTCAGGTAACCAAACTTTCTGTGGGCAAATCCTCTAAAAGCAAATCTCTTTCAAAAGATCGAGAGGCTCTCAATCTTGAGTTCGAGGATTCTGCCCAGACCAAAAAACCCCGGCGGGAGGCTCCGGCCTCCAAAGCATCACCTATGGGGTTACAGGTTGACATCGATGGCACGGCCTCGACTGATCACCTGTTAGACTGCTCTGGGGTACCAGTACCGACATCCAGGCAGCAGTGGCGTCCATGGGCAATACTGTCCAGACCATGCAGCAGGCCGTTTTGGCTTTCATTAAGGCTGCGACGCCCTCGGTACTGATTCCATCGGTACCGACCCCGGTTCCGGTATCCACACCGGAACCGAGACCATCGACTTCCAAGTGTCGATCAGTTCCGCTTGCTGGATTCAGGCTTTTGCCCGATACCAATCCCATGCCCGATACGCCCGATGTCGATATCGATCGGTACGCGTATCGTGTATTGCAAGCACAGAGAGAATACTCAGATTCTTCTGATGAGTTCAATTCCTCTGATGACTCTGCTGAGTTTGATCTTCCTGAGGAGCCCTCTTCTCTAAAGAGGAGGATGTCTCCTCCAGAGGATTTATCCTTTCAGGATTTCATTGTTGATGTAGCTAAAGCACTTTCTATTGCTACATCTGCTGAAAAGGAACCCAGATCAAAAATATTGGATATTTTAGGATACTCTAAACCTCCTAAAGAGGCAGTTACTCTGCCTATCCATGAAATCCTTCAAGAACACTTGATGGATTTGTGTGAGACTCCTCTAACCCTGTCTCCTCATTCCCATAGGTTGGACACCATGTACCGGGTCCCTCCTTCTCCTGGGTTTCAAAAGACTCAGCTGCCTCACCACTCCATTGTGGTGAAGTCTGCTATGAAGAAAGTCCTAAAAGGCATTCCTCTACCCCTCCAGGGCGAGAATGTAAGACCCTCGACTCTTTTGGTAGAAAGATCTTTCAGGCTAGTATGCTTATAGCCAGGATCAATTCTTACAGCCTTTATATGGGCATGTTTCTCAGAGAACTTGCCCTAAAGGTACGGCATTTAGCCCCCTTTATCCCTGAGGATAAAAAGGAGGACTTCACTACTCTGGTGACACAACTTTCAGAGGTCTCCAAGTTTTCCAACAGGGCAGCCTTTGATTCCTTTGAGGTTGCTGGCAGGGCTTCGGGAATCGCTATTGCAGCCCGACGTCTTGCTTGGCTCCAGGCTTCTGACCTAGAACCCTGGGTCATGGATGGCTTAAGGAATCTGCCCTGTACAGGAGAGAACTTATTTGGTGAGGACTGGCAAATTAAAGCTGCTCAAATGGACGCAGAAAATGCCACTCTAGATAGACTTTCTAAGTCTACTTCTACTCCTGCCAAAAAGAAACCTTTTAAAAGGCCGTACTACAAGAAGGCCAGATTTTTCCACAAATACTGGCCAACAATCTTCTCAGCCTCGCTTTGCTGCTAAACGTCAGCAATCTAAGCAAGTAAAGTCAGTCTGCAGTGTCTGCTACACCCCAGCAGGCTCAACCCCCTCAGGGGTTTTGACTTGCCCCTAGAGAACTTACCATTTCTGGCTCTGGAACAACCAGAGCCTCTCACCATACCGGAAGGTTAGCTCACTTTGCTCCCAGATGGGAGAAAATAACATCAGAGCAATGGACCCTCTCTATCATCAGAGAGGGCTACAAACTTCATTTCTCCAGCCTTCCTCCCCATACCATGGTGAGGCAATTCAGTTCTCCCCCATCTCTTCTGACCCTGTTGGGTCAGGAAGTCTCCTCTCTCCTTGCCCAAGGGGCAATAGAGGAGGTTCCTCTTCCTCAACAGGGGTTAGGGTTCTACTCCCCTTATTTTCTCATAACAAAGAAGACAGGGGGCTTCAGACCTCTCCTAGATCTGAGAGAATTGAACAAGTTTCTATTCAAGGAGAAATTCAAAATGCTCTCTCTGGGCATTCTCCTTCCATACCTTCAGAGTCAGGATTGGCTTTGTTCTCTAGATCTCAAGGATGCGTACACTCATATACTCATCCATCCATCCCACAGAAAATATCTTCGATTTCTGTTCCAGGGAAAACATTTCCAATACAGAGTACTTCCCTTCGGTCTCGCCTCTGCTCCAAGAGTATTCACAAAATGCATGGCAGTCGTAGCCGCATTTCTAAGAGGCATGGGAATCTTCGTGTTCCCATATCTGGACGACTGGCTCATCCGAGCTCCATCTCAGTCAGAAGTCCAGATTTCCTTGGACCGCACAAGGCGTATTCTTCAATATC
Organism: Ichthyophis bannanicus; assembly: GCA_033557465.1. Taxonomy (NCBI): domain Eukaryota; kingdom Metazoa; phylum Chordata; class Amphibia; order Gymnophiona; family Ichthyophiidae; genus Ichthyophis; species Ichthyophis bannanicus. The sequence goes on from CM066040.1 coordinate 211,508,161, forward strand.
TGGGACTTGTGGTAAACATTCCCAAGTCCCAACTCATCCCTACTCAGTCCCTGGAATTCATAGGGGCTTATCTGGATTCCACCACTGCAAGGGCCTACCTTCCTCTGGTCCGAGGCCAACGGCTAATAAGCTTGGCCTCCCAGGCTCAGTCCAGAAGTCACTTGTCAGCCAGAGAAATGCTGCAACTTCTGGGCCACATGGCCTCCACGGTTCATGTGGTGCCCTATGCTCGTCTCCATATGAGAGCAGCTCAATGGACATTGGCCACCCAGTGGTCTCAAGCATCGGGACTGCTGTCAGACCAGGTACTCACCTCAAAACGTCTGTTTTGGTCTCTCCAGTGGTGGACATCCTCCAGAAATCTGTTGTTGGGGACCCCCTTCCAACCTTCGTTGCCCCAAGCAACCCTCACAACAGATGCCTCCCAAACAGGGTGGGGAGCTCATCTTCAACATCTCTCCACTCAGGGAACCTGGTCTTCCCAAGAGACCACCCTTCATATCAACCTTCTGGAACTGCGAGCAATCTTCCTTGCCCTCAGTCTTCCATACCCTCCTTGCCAACCTGACTGTCCTAGTTCAGACAGACAATCAGGTGGCCATGTTCTATGTCAACAAGCAAGGAGGGACGGGCTCTCTGTCGCTTTGCAACGAAGCTCTCAGATTATGGGCTTTCGCCAGAGAGCATCAAATTCATCTTCTGGCAGTGTATCTTCCAGGAGTTCAAAACTCTCGGGCAGACAGACTCAGTCGAGTTCTGCTTCCACACGAGTGGTCCCTGCATATTGACCAGATACACAGAATCTTCCAGGAATGGGGGACCCCGGACATAGACCTCTTTGCAAGTCGGTGGAATGCCAAACTTCCCCGGTTCTGTTCCAGGACTCCGTGTCAGGGAGCTCAGGCCAACGACGCCTTTCTCCTGCATTGGGGTCAGGAATTCCTGTATGCTTTTCCACCCATTCCTTTGATTCCCAAGACTCTGTTCAAACTTCAGGGGGATCACGGGTCGATGATCCTTATAGCTCCACGCTGGCCACGCCAAGTGTGGTTCCCTCTACTTCTACGGCTCCTCCCTGGACCTGGGAGCTGCGCCAGACCTTCTGTCTCAGGAGAAAGGGACTTTGTGGCACCCAAACCCCAAGTCCCTACATCTCCGAGCTTGGTTACTGAAGGCTTAAGCCTTCATGAGTTTAATCTTTCTCAACCAGTGAAAGATATCCTTCATGCCTCTAGGAAACCCTCTACCAGGCGTTCCTATGCTTTCAAATGGAAACGTTTTTCCATTTGGTGTGCTCAACAGGGTCTTGACCCTCTGGCACTTCCTTTGAATTCTCTACTAGACTATCTCCTGCATCTTTCCAATGCAGGCCTCAAGACGAATTCAGTACGAGTCCATTTAAGTGCTATTGCAGCATCCTTAAAACCTATAAATGGACAACCTGTCTCCTCTCATCCTCTCGTTGCAAGGTTCATGAGAGGCCTGACCCTAACTAAACCTCCCATCCGACCTCCGCCGGTAGCATGGGATTTGAACCTAGTTCTAGGTCAGCTTATGAAACCACCTTTTGAGCCTTTGGACTCTACCTCCTTGAAATTTCTTTCCTGGCAGGTTCTTTTCCTTATTGCAGTCACTTCGGCTCGCCGCATCAGTGAACTGCAGGCTTTGGTGGTTAATCCACCTTATACCAGATTTCATCATGATAAGGTGGTCCTTAGGACGAATCCCCACTTTATGCCCAAAGTGGTCTCGCCTTTTCATCTTAATCAAGAGGTATATCTACCTGTTTTTTTCCTGGCTCCTCATGCATCCAGTGCAGAGAGGAACCTTCATACTCTTGACTGTAAAAGAGCTCTCGCCTTTTACCTCAACAGGACTCAGCCACATCGAAAGTCTTCCCAACTTTTTGTGGCTTTTGATCCTTCTCATTTGGGACTTCCAGTCTCCAAACGTACACTTTCCAATTGGATTGCTCAGTGTATTTCTTTTGCTTACCAGAGTAAGAACATTTCTCTGGAAGGCCATGTCACAGCTCACAATGTGAGAGCCATGGCTACTTCTATGGCTCATCTTCACTCTGTATCCATAGATCAGATCTGTCGAGCAGCCACTTGGGCCTCGGTTCATACCTTCACAGCCCATTACTGTTTGGACAAGGACTCCCGCCGGGATGCCTTGTTTGGTCAGGCTGTCCTCAAACACCTGTTCCATACTTCAGCAACTCCTGCCCACCTTCCCTGAATGGATGCCTGAGATCCATACGAAGATGGTTTACCCTTGGAGGGGGATCTCCCAGGCATCTTAGCTAGGGAGTCCCTATATGTGAGGACTTATTCCTGCTTGTTCCTGGAGATAGCACAGTTACTTACCTGTAACAGGCGATCTCTGGGAACAGCAGGAATTAGTCCTCACAACCCACCCACCTCCCCTAGGAGTTGTATCTTCTATCTACCTTCCTTTCCTCTCTATTGTCTCAGCTATAAACTCAAACTGAAGAGAGCTGGTAAGGAAGGCGGGAAGGCAGCGCGCATGCGCTGTGGGAAGCCCCAAAAGCTTTTCATCTGAAAAGCTGGGGAGCTTTCCTGCGTGGTCTCCGTCGGTTCTGACTTACCCATATGTGAGGACTAATTCCTGCTGTTCCCAGAGATCACCTGTTACAGGTAAGTAACTGTGCTTTCCTGGAAGGTTATTTTTCTCATTGCAGTCTCTTCAGCTCGCCGTATCAGTGAGCTGCAATCTTTAGTGGCTAATCCTCCTTATATAAGGTTCCATCATGACAAGGTAGTCCTCAGAACTAATCCACACTTTATGCCTAAAGTGGTCTCACCTTTTCATCTGAACCAGGAGGTGTATTTACCTGTCTTTTTTCCAGGACCTCATGCATCAAGTGCAGAGAGGAATCTTCATACCCTGGATTGTAAAAGAGCACTTGCTTTCTACTTACAAAGGACACAGCAACATAGAAAGTCCTCTCAACTTTTTGTTGCTTTTGATCCTTCTCATTTAGGACTTCAGTCTCTAAGAGAACTCTGTCCAATTGGATTGCTCAGTGTATTTCTTTCACCCACCAGAGTAAGAACCTTTCTCTGGAGGGCCATGTCACAGCTCACAATGTGAGGGCCATGGCAACCTCTATGGCTTATCTAAACTGTGTCCGTCGACCAAATCTGTCGAGCGGCCACCTGGGCATCAGTTCATACCTTCACAGCCCTTTACTGCTTGGACAAGGACTCCCGCCGGGATGCCTTGTTTGGTCAGGCTGTTCTTAAACACCTGTTCCATACCTAATCAACTCCTACCCTCCATCCCTGACTGGATGCCTGAGATTCATGAGTGGAGGTGGAGCCCTTCCCAGGGACTCACAATCTGAGTGATCTCCCAGGCATCTCTAGCTGGGGAGTCCCCATATGTGAAGACTCATTCCTGCTTGTTTCTGGAGATAGCACAGTTACTTACCTGTAACAGGTGATCTCTGGGAACAGCAGGAATAAGTCTTCACAACCCACCCACCTCCCCTAGGAGTTGTATGTCTCTATCTATTTTTCCTTTTCTCTTTCTGTCTTTGTCTCAGCTTTAAAACTGGAACTGGAGAGAGGCGGTTAGGAAAGGCAGGAAGGCAGCGCGCAGGCGCTGTGGGATGCTCCTAAAAGCTTTCCTTTTGGACGCTGGGGAGCATTCCCGCGCAGGCTCCGTCGGTACCGACGATACCCATATGTGAAGACTTATTCCTGCTGTTCCCAGAGATCACCTGTTACAGGTAAGTAACTGTGCTTTCCTGGGGTGTGGTGTGGTGGGTTTTTTTTGCCATGTCAATTTATCAGCCAGGTGGCCATGCCCATTGAAAAGATCCTAGGGAGAACAGTCTGGATCTGCCTTGTCTCTGTGCCTCATCTATTTTTGTGCGTTTGTGTCCATTTTGTTTGTGTTTGCATATTTTCCTGGGTGGTATGTCTATGGTTTATGTGCATCTGCACATGTTTGTATGTACATGAATGCTTGTATGGGGATGAGTTGCATGTGCGTGCGTTTGTGTTGGTTCTCTGTTATCATGAGAGTAGATGAGTGACGAAGGCCCTTTTTGAAAGGTGCAGTACTGTGAATGTGTTACTTCCTTGCAGGTTTTAGAACTTTGTTTCCTATAGAAATGCATTGAGACACACTTTTGGGGGTGTGGGGTGGTGGCTTCGTTTTTCCTTATGGTAAGAAATGAAAGTTACATTTTACAGCCATAAATTTTACACACGTGTATGTTAGTGGAAATTTTACTGAATTTGCCACCACCTTTTCTATTAAAAGAGCACCTCCAATGCTCTCACCTCCACAGCCTCATATTGGCAGGGTCCTAACTACAGTTTTTGTAACTAGAGCTACCTACCTTCCACTGTTTCAGTCTCCCAGATCCTAGCCACAATTTCTTCTCTTTACAGCTACTACTACTACTACTACTAGTACTGATATTTGCTTAGCACTACAGGGTGGACACATTGCTGTACATATACCCATGGTGGCAGTCTCTGCTCGATAGAGCTTACATTATAAGCCTGTTTAGCGTGAGCAAGCTCATTAACAGAGGGGGAGGATTAGAGAGTGACAGACATTTTAAACTGAAAAATGTGCAGAAAATGCTATAGAAGCATGAGTAATGTGAATATTGAGGTAAAAATCTGTAGCATCCTGACTGGATTGACCACTGTCTGGCTTTTAACATCCTGAGTTCTGATCACATTTATTCTCCAGGAACAAGCAGGAAGTCAATCCTCACATACGGAGCCTGCATGGAGCAAATCTCCAGCTTTCAAAGAAAGCCTTTGGGATTGCTACCACACATGCATGGTCCCCTTCTCGTCCAAGGGTGCCATCTTGCTCAGTCCCCTTTTTTCCGTGGAGCACACCAGATGTCTGTTGTCCCCCAGAAAAAGGTTTTTTTCTCGAGTTCCTACTCGTTTCTGGTTGGACACCCTGAACTCGGTGCTTCAGTATCGGGGTCGACTTCTTTTTACTTAGTTTTATTTTTCTTTTGGCATCTTCACGCCTTTTTTGTTTGCTGGCTGCCCGAAGGGTCTTCGACCTCACTGGGGTTCTTTTTCCCCCTATGGTGATCAGCAGCTTTAAAAAGTGTGATCGCTGTGCTAAAATGTCTCTCACCAACACACATGACTGTTGCCTCCGGTGCCTCGGTCCGGACCACGATCCGGCGGTCTGTGGCCTTTGCAAGAAGATGTCTTCCAAGGTCCTGAGGAGGCACCAGCAGCAGCATGACATGATTTTTCTTGAGTCCCCGATTCCTCCGAGAGCAAGGACCTCCTCTGAGGCCTCACCTCTGGAGGAGCACTCCAAACCAGAGCGTCGTCGTGGGCCCTCGGAGAGGGGGTCTCCCTCGAGGGAACCGAAGAGGAGGAAGAACTCAAATGGTGTCCTTGGACAGCTCTGACCGACCAGGGTCCTCCCAGGCCCTGTTGCGGAGCCCCGGGCATCTGCTCGAGCAGTTGGAGAGGAAGCGGCTGGCCAAGGATCCGGGTGCAGACCGGCCTTGGCAGTTGCACAGTCCTCATCGAGGATTCCTCTCCTGGGGAGCCGATGTTGGGCCAGAGTACCTCTGTGCTCATGCTGAAGGCCGTGGAGCCATTGCGACTGGAGTCCAGAATGTTGACCTTGGAGAGCAGTGTACTGCCACCTTGGACCAGCAGCGGGCGCTGATGTCCAGCATGTCCATTCCTCCACCCTGACCACTGGACGTTCGACTTTGAAGACGTCCATGGAGGCCGAGCCCGGGTAGATCCTCAGCCGAAGTCGCACTTGGTCTCCTGCTTGATAGGGCCGAGGTCATCCCCGACAAGCCTTCCAGGTTCGGGTCATACGGCTCCAGGCCCTTTGAAGCCCGAGGAACAACATCCCCTTGAGTTGTCCCTGGAGTATTCCAATTGGGAGACCGAGGACGAGGCGTTCCCGGTCAACTGTCAGCACTGAGATGTCCCTTCCGATACCCCAGTCTCTGAACCTTTGAGAAGGTCCCCACCAGAGGATATGGACTTGGACTTTGTTAAAGATATGTCCAAGGCCTTGGCATTCCCCACAGTGTCTGAGGAGGATCCTTGGGCCAATAAGCTCTAGATCCTCCAATAAGGGGCTCTTCCTCTGCAATCTCTCATGGTGCCCATTCCTCCCAGACTGGAATGGCTCATATTCCATATGTGGGAGACACCGGCATCAGTGCTGGTGACCAGCAAGCGGCTCGACTCGATGTACTGAGTCCTCCTGAGCCCTGGGTTTCAGAAGTCGCAGCTGCCGCACAACCAGTTGGCCATGCATCGGCTGAAGAACCAGATGATGCACTCCTTGGTGCCCCCCTGGCAGGGAGGCCTGCACCTTGGATGCCCTCAGCAGAAAGTGCTACCAGGGCTCAATGCTGAATTTCCGGATCCAGGCCTACCAGCTGTACGTGGGCATGTACCTGAGGAACCTGGCGAAAGAACTCGCCGGGTACTCATCTGGTCTCTCCGAGGAACCTTTGCAGCGCTTCAAGAGCCTGTCCAAAGCCGTCCGAGAGTGCTCCAAATTTGTCTCGGGCATCCTATGATGGTTTCCAGTCAGTGGCCTGGTAAGCCATGGTGGGCATCGGTGCGCGCCACCAAGCTTGGCTCCAGTCATCCGACCTCGAGCAATGGGTATGGAATAAGTTGGTCGATGACTCATGTAAAGGGGAAAACCTCTTTGGCAAATTCATGACCGAGAAGGCTGCAGAGCTGGAGATCAAATTCATGAAGAGGACTAGACTCTCCAAGAAGACCACTGCCCCTCCCCGACAGAAGGAATCGGGTAAAAAGCCCTTTTACCCAAGGAAGTCCACTGCTTACCGAAACTACCCACCTTACCAGGCCTCCCCGGCTCCCCAGCAAGGGCAGCAGGCCAAGGGACAAGGGCATGATCCACGTAAGCAGAAGGTTCCCAAGCCCCAGGTTCTGGCTCAGACGCAGCCAGGAGGGAGCTTTTGACGCCTTCAGCATAACCCCTCTCCCACACAGAGATCAGCAGCCTACAGGAGGTTGCCTCACCCTTTATGCCGACAGGTGGAAAGCTATAACCACCGATTCCTGGGCATTAAAGGTGATCAGGGAGGGTTACCACCTCTACCTGAGCCAGGTACCTCCTCAGTACTTCCTGGGAAAGCCCCTCAGGTCTCCCCTCCACTGGGACCTTCTCCTGAAGGGAGTTGGCAGGGCTTCTCGAGGACCGAGTGGTGGAACCGGTGCCCCACCACCTCAAGGGCAAGGGGTTCTACTCCAGGTACTTCCTCATGCCAAAGAGGACAGGGGGGCCTAAGGCCCATCCTTGACCTGTACAACCTCAACAAATTCATGGTGAGGGAGAAGTTCAAGATGCTCTCCCTTGGAAAATTGCTGCCTTACCTCTGGCAGGGAGACTGGCTGTGCTCCTTAGATCTACAGGATGCCTATACACACATCCTAATCCATCCAAACCACAGACAATACCTACGCTATCTCCAGGAACAAGCAGGAATAAGTCCTCACATATGGGTACGTCGGTACCGACGGAGCCCGTGCGGGAAAGCTCCCCAGCTTCTTAGAATAGAAGCTTTTGGGACCTCCCACTGCACATGCGCACTGCCTTCCCGCCTTCCTGAACAGCTCTCCTCAGTTTCTCTTTTTCCGCGGAGCCAGCAGGTCGTGTTCCTGTCACCGCTGAAGAAATTGTTATTTTATTTGTTTCTTTAGACCGCGTACCTGCCTTCCCCATACCGATACCGGTATCGCCGGTCTTTTCTTTCTTTCTTTAAAAAATTATAATTCTTTTTTCTTATTTTTTAGCTTTTTGGTCACTTCAGAGAGGCCTCTCGGCCTACTCAATTTCTCCTCATGGAGAAGCCAGCCCCTGGATTTAAGAAGTGTACCAAATGTAATGCTGTTATTTCAGTCACAGACACCCATGAATGGTGTCTGAAATGTTTGGGGCCTGACCATTCCATACCGGACTGCCCATCTTGCTCCCACATGTCTAAACGTGGGCTGCAGAACCGGGCCAACAAATTCCATGTGCTGTTTGCTTCAGAGAATACAGCATCACAGTCATCCAGGTCTTCTTCTCCGGATGGATCTCAGGTAACCAAACCTTCTGTGGGCAAGTCCTCAAAGAGCAAATCTCCTTCAAAGCATCGAGAGGCTCTTAGCTTAGAACTTGAGGACCCTGCCCCAACCAAACAACCCCGGCGGGAAGTCCAACTTCCAAAAACGCCAATTCAGGGGTCTCAGGTTGATATCGATGCTACGGCCTCGACAGATCACCTGTTAGCCTGCTCTGGGGTACCGGGTCACTCCGGTACCGACATCCAGGCAGCTATGGCGTCCATGGGCGATACTGTACAGTCCATGCAGCAGGCCGTCATGGCTTTCATTAAAGCTGCAACGCCATCGGTTCCGCTTTCAGCGGTTCCGGGCCCGATACCGGTATCGTCCGCCATGCCGGTATCGAGGCCGTCCACCTCTAAACGCAAGTCGGTACCGTATGGGCTTTCGCTCCATACCGGTTCCATACCCGATACGCCCGATATCGATACCGATCGGTACGCGTATCGTGCGTTAGAGGAAAGCACCGATTCCTCATGAGGATTTTCACTCCTCTGATGATTCTGCTGAGTTTTCACTCAACTTACCTGAGGAGCCCTCTTCTCCTAAAAGGAGACTGTCCCCTCCAGAGGATTTGTCCTTCCAGGACTTTGTTTTAGATATGGCTACAGCCCTTTCTATTACCACATCCTCTGAAAAGGAACCCAGATCCAAAAAACTGGATATTTTGGGATACTCAAAGGCCCCTAAGGAGGCAGTTACCCTGCCTATCCATGAAATCCTTCAAGAACAACTGATGGATTTCTGGGAAAATCCTTTGACTTTGTCTCCTTATTCCCGTAGGTTGGACACCATGTATAGGGTCCCTCCTTCTCCTGGTTTCCAAAAGACTCAATTGCCCCACCACTCTATTGTGGTGAAGTCTGCAATGAAGAAGATTAGGAGTACCAAAAGGCACTCTTCCACCCCTCCAGGACGGGAATGTAAGACTTTGGACTCTTTTGGTAGGAAAATTTTCCAGGCTAGTATGCTTATAGCCAGGATTAATTCCTACAGTCTCTATATGGGCATGTTCCTGGAGGAACTTGCCAAAAAGGTGCGGCATTTTGCCCCCTTTATCCCTGAGGATAAAAAGCAGGGATTCCTTTCCCTAGTGAAACAACTCTTAGAGGTTTCTAAGTTCTCTAATAGGGCAGCATATGATTCCTTTGAGGGAGCCAGTAGGGCTTCGGGCATTGCTATTGCAGCCCGACGTCTTGCTTGGCTCCAGGCCTCTGATCTGGAACCTTGGGTTCTAGATGGCTTACGGAATCTGCCCTGTACAGGTGAGAACTTATTTGGGGAAGAGTGGCAAATCAAAGCCACCCAGATGGATGCTGAAAATGCCACCTTGGAAAGACTTTCAAAGTCCACTTCAATTCCTACTAAGAAAAAGTCTTTTAAAAGGCCTTACTATAAGAAGGCCAGAGTTGCTTCAAATACTGGCCAGCAGTCTTCTCAACCTCGCTATACTGCTAAGCGTCAGCAATCCAAACAAGCACGAGCTAAGCCTGCAGCAGCTACTGTAGCTCAGCAGGCTCCAACCCCTCAGGGGTTTTGACTTGCTCCTAGGGAACTTGCCACTTCTGGTTCTAACACAACCAGAACCTCTCACCATACCCGGAAGGTTGGTTCACTTTGCTCCCAGATGGGAACAAATCACAACAGAACAATGGACCCTCTCTATCATTCGAGAGGGTTACAAACTTCATTTCTCCAGCCTTCCTCCCCATCATATGGTGAGACCATTCAATTCTCCCCCATCTCTCCTAACCCTGTTGGATCAAGAGGTTTCCTCTCTTCTTGCCCAAGGGGCCATAGAAGAGGTTCCTCTTCCTCAACAAGGGTCCGGTTTCTACTCCCCTTATTTTCTCATTCCAAAGAAGACAGGGGGATTCAGACCAATCCTAGATCTGAGAGAATTGAACAAATTTCTCTTCAAGGAGAAATTCAAAATGCTGTCTCTCGGCATTCTCCTTCCTTACCTCCAGGGTCAGGACTGGCTTTGTTCTCTAGACCTACAGGATGCGTATACACATATACTCATCCATCCATCCCACAGAAAGTATCTTCGCTTTCTGTTTCAGGGAAAACATTTCCAATACAGAGTACTCCCCTTCGGTCTAGCCTCTGCTCCAAGAGTATTCACAAAATGCATGGCAGTCGTAGCCGCATTTCTAAGAGGCATGGGAATCTTTGTCTTCCCATATCTGGACGACTGGCTCATCCGAGCTCCAACTCAGTCACAGGCCCAGATTTCCCTGGACCACACAAGGAGCCTTTTGCAGTATCTGGGACTGGTAGTAAACCTTCCCAAGTCCCAACTCATCCCTACTCAATCTCTAGAATTCATAGGGGCCCAGTTGGACACCATCACTGCAAGGGCCTACCTTCCACATGTTCGAGGCCAGCGCCTCCTGAGTTTGGCCTCCCAAGCTCAGTCCAGCACTCACTTGACAGCCAGGGAAATGCTACGCCTACTGGGTCATATGGCCTCCACAGTGCATGTGGTGCCCTATGCTCGTCTTCATATGAGAGCAGCTCAATGGACCCTGGCCACTCAGTGGACTCAGGCGTCAGGAGCGCTCTCAGACCAAATACAAACCTCCGATCGTCTGTTTTGGTCCCTCCACTGGTGGACTTCCACCAAGAATCTGTTGTTGGGGGCTCCATTTCAACCATTGCTACCCCAAGCAACCCTCACAACAGATGCCTCCCAAACAGGGTGGGGAGCCCATCTGCAAACTCTCTCTCCACTCAGGGCACTTGGTCTCTACAGGAGACCACCCTTCATATCAATCTTCTGGAACTGCGAGCAATTTACCTTGCCCTCAAGGTCTTCCACTCCCTCCTAGCCAACCTCACTGTCCTAGTTCAGACGGACAATCAGGTGGCCATGTTTTACATAAACAAACAAGGAGGGACGGGCTCTCTGTCGCTTTGCAACGAAGCTCTAAGACTATGGGCCTTCGCCAGAGAGCATCAGATTCACCTGCTAGCAGTGTATCTCCCAGGAGTTCAAAACTCTCGGGCAGACAGGCTCAGTCGAGTTCTGCTGCCACACGAATGGTCCCTACATTTGGACCAAATCAACCGAATCTTTCAGGAATGGGGGACCCCGGACATAGACCTCTTTGCAAGTCCGTGGAATGCCAAACTTCCCCGGTTCTGTTCCAGAACTCCGTGTCAGGGAGCTCAGGCTACGGACGCCTTTCTCCTGAATTGGAGTCAGGCATTCCTATATGCCTTTCCACCCATTCCTTTGATTCCCAAGACTCTGTTCAAACTCCAGAGGGATCATGGAACTATGATCCTCATAGCTCCACGCTGGCCACGCCAAGTGTGGTTCCCTCTACTTCTACAGCTCTCCCAGGGATCCTACTTGGATCTGGGAGCTGCGCCAGACCTCCTGTCTCAGGAGGAGGGGACTTTGTGGCACCCAAACCCCAAATCCCTTCACCTCAGTGCTTGGTTACTGAAGGCTTAAGCCTTCAAGACTTTCATCTTTCCCAACCAGTGAAAGATATCCTTTCTGCCTCTAGGAAACCCTCTACCAGGCGTTCCTATGCTTTCAAATGGAAACGTTTTTCCATTTGGTGTGCTCAGCAGGGTCTTGACCCTCTGGCACTTCCTTTGAATTCTCTTCTTGATTATCTCCTGCATCTATCCAATGCAGGCCTCAAGACGAATTCGGTAAGAGTCCATTTAAGTGCTATTGCAGCATCCTTGAAACATATAAATGGACAACCTATCTCCTCTCATCCTCTTGTTGCAAGATTCATGAGAGGCCTGACTCTCACTAAACCTCCCATCAGACCACCCCCGGTCGCATGGGATTTGAATCTAGTGCTCGGTCAACTTATGAAGCCACCTTTTGAGCCAATGTTTTCCACCTCCTTGAAATTTCTTTCCTGGAAGGTCATCTTCCTCATTGCAGTCACTTCGGCTCGCCGCATCAGTGAGCTGCAGGCTTTAGTGGCTAATCCACCTTACACAAGATTTCATCATGATAAGGTGGTCCTTAGGACGAATCCCCACTTTATGCCTAAAGTGGTCTCGCCTTTTCATCTTAATCAAGAGGTATATCTACCTGTCTTTTTTCCAGCTCCTCATGCATCCAATGCAGAGAGGAACCTTCATACTCTGGATTGTAAAAGAGCTCTCGCTTTTTACCTTAATAGGACTCAGCCACATCGAAAGTCTTCTCAACTTTTTGTGGCCTTTGATCCTTCCCATTTGGGACTTCCAGTCTCCAAGCGTACACTTTCCAATTGGATTGCTCAGTGTATTTCTTTTGCTTACCAGAGCAAAAACATTTCTCTGGAAGGCCATGTCACTGCTCACAATGTGAGGGCCATGGCAACTTCTATGGCTCATCTGCACTCTGTTTCCATAGATCAGATCTGTCGAGCCGCTACCTGGGCCTCGGTTCATACCTTCACAGCCCATTACTGTTTGGACAAGGACTCCCGCCGGGATGCCTTGTTTGGCCAGGCTGTCCTCAAGCACCTGTTCCATTCCTAAACAACTCCTGCCCACCTTCCCAGAATGGATGCCTGAGATCCATACGAAGATGGCGAACCTTTACAGGGGATCCCATGCATCTAAGCTAGGGAGTCCCCCATATGTGAGGACTTATTCCTGCTTGTTCCTGGAGATAGCACAGTTACTTACCTGTAACAGGTGATCTCTGGGAACAGCAGGAATTAGTCCTCACAACCCACCCACCTCCCCTAGGAGTTGTATCTTTTATCTATCTATCTTCCTGTCCTCTCTCTGTTGACTCAGCTATAAACTCGAAACTGAGGAGAGCTGTTCAGGAAGGCGGGAAGGCAGTGCGCATGTGCAGTGGGAGGTCCCAAAAGCTTCTATTCTAAGAAGCTGGGGAGCTTTCCCGCACGGGCTCCGTCGGTACCGACGTACCCATATGTGAGGACTAATTCCTGCTGTTCCCAGAGATCACCTGTTACAGGTAAGTAACTGTGCTTTGTGGTAGGAGGCAATGATTTCCAATACAAGGTGCTACCCTTTGGCCTAGCCTCGCCCCCCCCCCCCTCCTTTGGCAGTGGTCGATGCCTTTCTCAGGCTTCAGGGGATATTTATCTTCCCTACCTCGACGACTGGCTCATCAAGGGCACCACAGCCCCCGAGGTGCAGCAGGCCACTTCACACACCACCTATGTTCTGCAACACTTGGGCTTTGTTATAAGCTACCCAAAGTCAAACCTTTGCCTGACGCAAGGGCTGGAGTTGATTGGGGCAAGAATCGACACCCTTCGGTCTAAAGCCTTCTTGCCCATGGACTGGGCAGCCAGGCTCATGTCTCTGGCCCAGGACATGCAGCACCGTACCTCTGTGCTGGCCAGGCATCTTCTGTGCCTTTTTGGGCACATGGCCTCCACAGTCCACGTCACTCCAGATGCCAGTCTCCACATGCGAACAGCACAGTGGTGTCTCCGGGACCAATGGTCCCAGGCCATGGGCCACATCCAGGACAGAGTCCGAGTGACCCGCCAGTTGGCAAAGTCCCTGGTCTGTTGGCGGGCATGTCTTTCCAGACCCCCAGCCACGTGAGGGTCCTCACCACGGATGCCTCCTTGCTGGGCTGGGGAGCCCATTATGAGGGCTACCGCACCCAGGGCACTTGGTCCCATGATGAGAGTGCTCAGCAGATAACCTCCTGGAACTGCGAGCCATTCATCTCGCCTTGAAGGCTTTTCATCATTACCTGGGCCACTGGTCAGTTCTAGTCCAGATGGACAACCAGGTGGCCATGTTCTATGTGAACAAGCAGGGAGGCACGGGGTCCCGTGTCATCTGTCAGGAAGCCCTAGATCTGTGCTCTTTTGCAAGCCAACAGGGCACCTCAGAGCAGTGTACTTGCCGGGCCAAGACAACTTGCTGGCCGACAGACGAGTGGCAGCTGGACCCAGGGGTAGCCAGCAGGCTTTTCCAGACCTGGGGGGAACCGATGATGGACCTATTTGCAAGCCTGGACAATCACCAGTTGCCCTGCTTCTGCTCCCGGCAGCCTCACCATACCAGGGTGGCTGCCGATGCTTTCCTGGTCTCATGGTCGGAGGGAGTTCTGTACGCCTTCCCTCAGACGCCACTAATTGCCAGGACTCTGTTCAAGAATCTCCACAACAGGGCCTCGGTCATCTTGGTAGCTCCACGATGGCCCAGGCAACCGTGGTTTCCACTGCTCCGGCAACTGGTTGTGGAGGACCCCATAACCCTGGGGTCCGCCCCCCTGATTCCTGTCCCAAGAGGGGGGCACTCTCCTGCACCCCAAACTCTGCTCCCTTTTGCTGATGGCGTGGCTGCTGAGAGGGTGATTCTAGCCCCACTCCACCTCCCTAGAGAGGTGGAAGATGTTCTGATGGCCTCGCGCAAGCAATCTACCAGACGTGCCTACGCCTTTAAGTGGTGCAGATTCTCACTCTGGTGCACTAAGGGGGGGGGGGGGGCTGACCCCTTCTCTTGCCCGGTGGTCATGGTGTTGCAATACCTGCTCCACATCTCTCATTTGGGACTTGAGTCTAATTCTGTTAGGGTACACCTCAGTGCCCTAGCAGCAAACCACTACTAGGTTAGACGGGAAGCCCCTCTCGGCCCACCCAGTGGTGTCCTGCTTCCTAAGGGTCCTGCTCCTATCTAAGCCCTGTCAGACGGATGCCTGGGTGAGAATGTTCACAGTCTTGGCAAAGGCATATATCAATATGATTTGCAAGGGATTGTGGGAAATGCAGTCCATTCACACCAGACACAGCCGCTCACAATAATTAGTTGTGCTTGAGAGTAAAGCCAATAAGATATTTATTTATGGGGTTATTTCTCCCACCACAGATATGCTTGGTAGCACATAAAACAGGATACTTGCTTTCAGTGTTAAACTTAGAAAAACAAAATCAGGAAAGCAACAGCTGAACTTGTCAGGCAATCAAAGCAAAAGAATAAAGACCTGGTTGGTAACAAACTGGTCTTTTCTGTAGGCTCTAGCTAATATTTTCTTAGCAGTGCTTTAATCAAAAAACAAAACCCACAAAGTAGGGAAAAAACTGTTCTTTTCAGGTTAACTTCTTATATCTTCACACACAGACTCAGAAGTGATTTCCTCAGAGCTCACAGGTAATTAGGTAAGGCTCAATTGCTAGCAATTACCCAGCTGAAACCCCTTAGCTGGCTTGCTTTCTACTGCGTGGCTCAAATCCTTGAGTAGATTAAAGAACAAGTTTGTATTTCTTTGTGATGGTTGTACTTTGTAACAGTAAATTACCAAAGGAGTTTAGACAAAGAGCAATCCATGTATTCACAGCCTGCATCTGCAACCCCTCCCCCTTCTTCAACAATCATGGGTTCAATATCATGGATTGGTACAGAGGAATTTCTCAATGGAGCACTCTCAGGAGAATACTTGTTTCCCTGCTGTCTTTCAAGGGTATAGCTAGGGCATAGATCAGTGTTCATACCTGAGCTTCCATTGCTGTTAGAGTTCCTCTCTAAATAGCCTGGCCAGTATGTAGTCCAGTTCTTATGTCCAGCCTTCCAATCCAGATCCCTGGACACTGGGTCTCTCTTCACATACCTTCTGGCAAGGGTCCTAGGGTCCCTTCCAAGTGCAGCCGTCTCCCTCACAGGTACCGTCTGGAGATTCCTGGCCCTGCAGCACCACTCCTCTGGCTTCCCCCAGTCCAATGGTGTATGCTTGCCTTTTGAATGCCTTCCAGTATACGTACTGCTATGGACTCCTTTAGACCTCCCTCCTCCCTTTTCTCCTCTTTCTTCCAAAGGGTTTCTTGCCCCCTCTGTCTGTCCGCTCTGGCTTCTGCTTCTGATGATCCTCCAGATAATGAAGCTGTCCAAGACGAGGATCTCCAAGATCATGAAGATAATTCTCTGTAGAATAAACTCTATCTTTATTCTGCTTAGATGAGTGCTCCACCCTAGCACAGCACAGCTGTGCTGAATCAGGCCCTGCCCTTTGAGATGAGTGCTTGGGGATTACCTCATAGCCCTCTTGATTGAACACATGTTTCCCCACTTCAGCTCCTCTAATGGCTGCTGGAAACCTGGTGCATTCTGGGACTGGTAGTCTTATGGAAAAATTCTGTTTTCTTATTTCTACCAGAACTGACAGGTTGCTTGTTCAGAGTCACTTCACCTTTACTATAGCTCCTTCCTGAGCTATGATAAGCTTCCTTATCACAGCCCCTGGTTTGCCCCCCGGTGACCGAATGGGATCTCCATATGGTGACCAGGTAAGCTGCTCCAGCACCACTTGAGCCCCTGGCTACTTGCCACCTTCGCTATCTCTCCTGGAAGGTGGTTTTCCTGGTGCTCACTTCTGCCCGCAGGGTAAGCAAGCTCCAGGCCCTAGTGGCTGAAGCGCTTTACACCAGGTTTTACAGTAATAGGGGGGTGCTTCGCGCGCACCCTAAATTCCTTTCAAAGGTGTAGTGTTCTCCTTCCACCTCATTCAGGAGGTGGTCCTTCCTACCTTCTTTCCTAGGCCGCACGCTAGTCGGGCAGAGACGGTCCTCCATACTTTGAAGGCCTTGTCCTTCTACATACAACACACTCAAGGCCACCGAAAAGTCTCAGCTTTTTGTTTCCTACTACCCCAGTAGGTTGGGGGAGGTGGTGTCCAAACGTACACTGTCCACGTGGGTGGCGGACTATATTGCTCTGGCCTACGAGGAGGCGAGGCTTCCGTTGGAAGGCCGGGTCACCGTGACAGGGCTATGGCGACCTCAGTAGCCAACCTGCGTTCGGTCCCGCTAGCAGACATCTTCTGGGCCGCCACCTGGTCTTCCATGCATACCTTCGCATCTCATTACTGCCTGGATAGTGTGTCCCAACAGGACAGTGCCTTTGGCCAGGCCGTGCTCCGTGTCCTTTTTGGGGTCTAGGGAACTCCTACCATTTTGTGTTCAGGCTACCGGAGTGCTGGTTTCATCGGACACAGGGGTCCTGTTGGTCTGTCTATTCAAACTCTATTGCTGCTGCTTGTGGCTCCCCACGAGGGAGCTCTTATTTTTGCTATGGGTTTTTGGTAGCCTTTAGCTGGGGAGTCCCATATGTGAGGAATGACTCCTGCTTGTTCCCAGAGAAAGCGTAGGTACTCACCTGTAACAGGTGTTCTCCAGGGACAGCAGGAATCAGTCCTCACAACCCTCCTTCCTCCCCTTGGAATTGCAGTTGTACCATCTTATTTGTTTTTGCTGTCTTTCATTTGACTGAGCAAGATGGCATCCTTGGGCAGGAAGGAGACTGTGTATGTGTGGTAGCAATCCCAAAGGCTTTCTTTGAAAGCTGGAGATTTGCTCCATGTGTGCTCCGTTGGCACCAACGTCACCCATATATGAGGACTGATTCCTGCTGTCCCTGGAGAACAACTGTTACAGGTGAGTACCTACGTTTTAGGGCTCCTTCCTAATCTTTGTACTATGTCTCTGCCTAGTGTGCCAGTACTTTAAGCTATCCCTGCCCATGGCAACAAATATTAGCTGTAAGTACTACTCCTACTCCTACTACTTCTTATTTGTATGGTGCTACAAGGCATATGCAGCACTATACACATACAGATGTGAGAGACACTCCCTGCTCATCAGAGCGTACAATCTAATTTAATGCAAAGAAAATCTCAAACCTGGGGACTAGAGCAGTGGTTCTCAACCCAGTCCTCTTCCATTGTATGCAGATCTATCTCATGCATATTCATCGTGGATACTCTGAAAACTTGACTGGACTAGGGGTCACAGGACTGGGTTGAGAATCACAGGACTAAAGTATGGTAAGATAACATAAGTGGTGAACAAGTGAGGAGCGTCAGGATCCAAAAGCTACCTTGAAGAGGTGTGTTTTTAGCCTGGATTTGAATCGGGCTAGAAAAGGAGCCTAATATATTAACTTGGGTAGTTATGTTCTAGGCATATGGAGCAGCAAGATGGAATGAACAAAGTCTGGAGGTGGTAGTGGCAAAGAAGGCTACAGATAAAAAGGGATCTGCCAGAGGAATGGAGTTCCTGAGGAGGAGTGTAGGGAGAGTTGAGGAAAGGTTGTGAGCCTTTCATTGACCAAGGTCCTAAGGCAGCATAGAGAGGGGACTTCCAAGAAGCAGGTTTCTGACTGAGTGGAAGTGAACATTAGCAACCAATAAGAATACTGTATGATCGAAACACTGTTTTTCATAGTAGAATTAATTGCAAAACGGACATACATCTGAATAACTTGAAATACAGCAGATGAGAACGAGGGAACTTTGTAATCTTTATATGTGTATCTGGTGTGTGTGTTGTGTGTGCGTGCATACATTGTGGAAGGAAAAGTTGGGGTGTAGATTCTATAAATTGTGTGTGGTTAAAAAAAAAATCTTTTTATTAGCTGAATGGTGTTTCCTTGTCCGTTCCCTCCCCCCCCCAAAAAAAAAAATTTGAAAGGTGAAACAACCTGATATTGTTGCCATATTTTATACCCTTGATATAAAATAGCTATAGCTAACAATTACTATCCATCTTTTATTCTGTGAAAATAAGTCAAAACATTGTATCGCAGAAAAATGTTTTCGTTTGATTGGGTCCTGCGGGTAAGTTTGAGAACTACTGGGTTTCTGCAACCAACTTCTGAGTTAACATTATAAAAACAATTATATTTACAGAGTGAGACAATAAAGTAAAGGTTATGGAGCACAAAGGGTTAGGAATACCCAGCAGGATTAGAAGATAATAAATAGTGCTGGTTGTATATCAGATTTGCTCTTCTCCCTTTTTCTTTTTCAGTGATCACATTACCCCCACCCCTTGTTTATGCACAGCTGGAATTCTGCATAACTTTGAAATTAAAGCATTTTAATTATATATTTTTTACTTAGGTCTGTAATAGCAGAGGAGTATAAAGTTCCAGATGGAATGGTTGGATTCAGTAAGTACCATACCATAATTCATTGTGTAGTTATTAAGGAGGTTGCCATACTTAAGGCTTTGACCAGAGAACATGAGTTTGCTTAAATTGTCAGGGAAACAGGAAAGTGCTGGATTTTCTGGACTGCCTTCTGCTCCATTCTTGTCCCTCCAGGCACCATGTAGGACTCAGGAGTGGAAGAATTGTGGAAGGGAGCAGAACAAAGCAATTGTGTTGAGCTCAGCCACATATGTACCTGTCTTGTCCTGTTTCATGTTAGCAAGCAGCATGAGAGGAGAAACTGGAGCAGAAAGAGCTCTGTGATGCCAATAATTAGTTGAGAGCCGAGTGGGAAGGAGGGGGTCCTGAGTGATTTATTGTGGAGATGAGAGGGGGAAGTGAAAGGGAGCCTTTGAGGGAAAGGGAGAATGAGGATTGGGCCTGGGAGAGAATGGTGATTAGTGAAGGGGAGAGAATGGTGGTCACCACCCAATCTCGAGGTGACCATAACTCAGATACAGAGATTCTCCAGGAACAAGCAGGAAGTCAGTCCTCACTTATGGGTGACGTTGGCACCGACGGAGCCCCCGCGGAGCAATTCCCCAGCTTTCAAAGAGAGCCTTTGGGATTGCTGCCACGCATGCGTGGTCCTCTTCCCGCCCGAAGATGCCATCTTGCTCAGTCTCCCTTTTTCCACAGAGGCCTTCGAATGCATGTCCTCGTCCCTTGGAAAAAGTGTTTATCGTCCCTCTAGTCCAGTCCCGCACCTCTGGGTAGTGCACCTCCTCCAGCAGCTTGGAGACTGAGTGTGTCATCTTTTTGATGACACTAGGGTGCATATGCAGCTGGCACCGCCCACCAGCCCCAGTAAGCTCACTCTCCAAGCAGCTGGAGGAGGTTGTGAGCCAGGGTGCTGGACTCACTGAAGAGACAACTAAAGAGAGGTTTAAAACGCAGGTAAGTTTAATTTCTCTTTTTTCGGCCTCTGGCCCGATAGCACCGGTCCTCTTCTGTCCTTCCCTTCGCTCCTTTTTCCCCGGACAAAGGAAAGCCTTATTTGGCAAAAATTTTTCTTACGGGCCTTTTCACACCCTTTTCAACCGCTGGCCTCGGATCTTTGACCTAGCAGGGGCCCTTTTTGTCCCAATGGCCATGGGTTTTAAAAAAAAATAAAGTGACAGATGCTCCAAGAACATGTTGCCTTCTTAGCTGCCCAGCAGGTGCTTCAACCCAGCACGACTTGCTCGCACCTCAAGACCGAGGTTCCCCTGAGGGGGGGGGGGGGACGGGACATCTAAACATGCCCTAGAAACCCCCGAGAGCTGTGGGCCTAGTGAGGGTCCTCGGCACTGGTCTTGTTCGCCGTCCCGCTCCTCGGGAACAAGGTCTTCCAAGGCCCTCCGGCTCCTGGACAGGGTAACCAGCCTGACTCGGACTCCTTTTTGGATCTCTCTTGCTGGAAGTCTACATACCTCCCCGGAGACCCGTGCTCACAGGGACCTTCCCTTGGACCCGTCCCCAGCCACCTCCCAGACATATTCATCTCCCAAGTGGCCATGCAGGCTGAGGAAGAGCTGAGGGCGGAGGAGCTCAATATCTTACAGTATGAGTCCCCACCCCAGGAGTCTTACTGTCCCAGTACCTCCCATTTTGTCCCGGCTGCTGCTCCGCATGTGAGAGGCGCCGGCCTCGGTCCCTATCCAGTGCGGCCCAGAGTTCTGAAAGACCCAGCTGCCACACACTCCAGGCATTGGGGCTTGGTGCCGGGCATGGCTCCAGTCCTTGGACCTGGAGCAATGGGTCCAGGAGAATCTCCTGGATGTCCCCTGCCTAGGTGAGCAACTATTCGGCAAGCCCATGGAGGATAAGGCCACCGAAATTGAAAAGGAGTTGGTAACTCAAACCCACCTCTTGCATAAGACCTCTTCTCTCCCACAGAAGAAGCTGCTGGCGAAAAAGCCATTCTTCCAAAGAAAGGAGCTCCCCTATCGGGGATGTCTGCCCTACCCGCCCACCCCCGCACTGCCCATCGGCATGCAGGGTAAGGGGAGTACACACAGCCATCGAAGCCTAAAGCCCAACCACTGGCACCACCTCAACCCACACAGGGGATTTGATGCCGATAGCATAGCCTCTTGTCCCCCGGCAGGGCTTCCGCCTATGGAGGGACGCCTGTCCTTTTTTTGCGCCCCAATGGGCGTCGATCACGTCAGACACCTGGGTCTTCAGGGTTGTCCGGGACGGTTACAGTATTCATCTGGACAGGCTTCCTCCTCCCTTTTCCCCAGCGGAGCCTTCTCAGCTTCCCTTGCAGCAGGCTGCTTTGCCACAGGATTTGACCAACCTCCTCAGCCAGCGGGCGGCTGAAAGGGTACTGCCGCACCTCCGAGGTTGAGGGTTCTACTCCCGATACGTCCTCATTCTGAAGAAGATGGGGGGGGGGGGCCCTACGCCCCATCCTCAATCTCAGGAACCTTAGCAAGTTTCTGGTGTGGGAGAAAGTTCAAAATGCTATTGCTTGGTGTCCTGCTGCCCTTCCTCCAGCAAGGCGATTGGCTATGCTCCTTGGACCTCAGGGATGCTTATGCCCACATTCTGGTCCACCCCCAGCACAGGCAGGACCTATGCTTCAGGGTGCAGGGAGAGCACTACCAGTACATGGTGCTCCCCTTCTGGCTTGCGTCTGCCCGCAGGTCTTCAAGTGTCTCCACGGTCGCCACCTATCTCTGGCTGCAGGGCATACCCGTTTTTCCTTTTTTAGGCGACTGGCTCGTCATGGGGACATCGACTGAGGAAACCTGACTTGGGCTTCACGCATGATCTTCTTCCTCGAACACCTTGGCTTCTTGGTCAATTACTCAAAGTACCACCTTGAACCGGTGCAGTCCCTGGAGTTCATCGGCACACTCCTAGACACGGAGCGGGCAACCACCTTTCTACCCCCAGGATCGAGTGGGCGACCACCTTTCTACCCCCAGGATCGTGCGGACCGTCTCCGTGCCCTGGCGTGTAGATTCCGGCATGAGCCATGTCGTCCTGGGGCACATGGCCTCCATGGTTCACGTTGTCCCTCCGCCCGCATGCACATGCAGGCGGCTCAGTGGTGCCTCAGGGCTCAATGGAGCCAGGCCTCTGGTCGCCTCCGGGACCCTGTCTGGAACTCTTGTGGTCTTTACACCTCCCTGGATTGATGGCAGGATCCCCAAAGCCGCCCTCGGGGTTTGCCCTTCCAGGCCCTTTAGCACAAGCTCGTCTTGATGGATGCCTCCCTGCTGGGTTGGGGAGCCCACTGTGGCAGTCTACGCACCCAGGGGTAGTGGTCGCCAGAGGAAGCTTAGCAGCAGGTCAATCTGCTCGAGCTTCCTGCTGTTCAGTGGGCCCTGAGGGCCTTCAAGTACCACTTGTGGGGAAAGTTGGTGCTAGTGCAGACCAACAGGGTGGCTATGTTCTACATCAACTAGGAAGAGGGGAACAGGTTCTCGCCCCCTCTGTCGGAAGGCGTTCTTCTTTTGCTGTTCGCCGGGACATAACTCTGAGTGGTCTATCTCCTGGGCCAAGAGAATGTCCTCGCAGACCAACTCAGCAGAATCCTCCACCCACACGGCCAGCCTTTTGTTCCATTGGTGGGAGACTCTGTCCATGGTCCTGTTCACCAGTCCAGTGAACGCACAGCTCCCCCAATTTGTGGACCGGTTCCACACCCGAGCAGAGCTGCTCCAGATGCGTTCCTCCTGAGTTGGGTCTGTGGGCTCCTTTATGCCTTCCCCCCCACTCCTCTTATTGCGAGGACCCTGCACAAGGTCCAGCGGGATCGAGCTTCCATGATTCTTGTGGCTCCCTCATGGCCTCGACAGCCTTGGTTCCTGCTTCTGCTCCGGCTCTCCTCTGAGCCTCCAGTCCCCCTAGGCTGCACCCCAGGCTTACTAACACAGGAGGAGGGACAGGTGCTCCACCAGAACCTGTCCTAGCTATCCCTTACAGCCTGGTGGCTGAACGGGTCTCCTTAGCCCTGCTGCACCTCCCGGGGGAGGTTCTCGCGATGAGGAAAGACTCGACGAGGCAAGCCTGTGCTGTTAAGTGACGGTGTTTCTCGCTCTGGTGCTCCAGATCGACCCGTTCTCCTGCTCCCTCTAGGATGTTCTTCAGTAGCACTTCCACCTCTCGAAGGAGGGGCTGAAATCCAACTCTGTCAGGGTACACCTGAGCCCCATCTTGGCTAACCATCTCCCCATCGAGGGTAAACCCCTCTTGGGGCAGCCCCTCGTCTCTCGCTTCATCTGGGGCCTCTTACTTTCCAAGCCTCCCATCCGATCTCCCCCAGCAGAGTGGGACCTGAACGTTGTGCTCATGCAACTTACGCAGCCGCCCTTCGAACCGATGGTGACGTGCTCGCTTCTACACATCTCCTGGAAGGTAGTCTTCCTGGTTTCTCTGACCTCGGCTCGATGAGGCAGTGAAATCCAGGCCCTCATGGCTGAGGCTCCCTACACCAGGTTGTATGGGAACAGGGTGGTCTTCCGCACCCACCCCAAGTTCCTACCGAAGGGTGTCTCGGACTTCCATCTCGGATCGATGGGTCACCGCACACGGCATCTGGGCCAAGGCGGCTTTGGTGGCCTCGCTGCGCTCAGCGCCTCTAACAGACATCTGCCGGGCTGCGACCTGGTCTTCAGCAGACACTTTTGCTTCGCACTACTGCCTGGAGAGGGAGTCCCACCGGGACAGTGCCTTTGGCCAGGTTGTACTCCGTAACCTGTTTGGGGTATAAGCAACTCCTGTCCTTCCAGCCTTCTTTGACAGCTACTGAGACCTTCGCCCCAGGGACCTGAAGACTCTGGCGCCTTCGGGCATCGATCTCTGGTCGCAGCCTCGCGGAGGCATTTTTAGGTTACAGGCTCAGTAGCCTGTAGCTGGGGAATCCCATAAGTGAGGACTGACTTCCTACTTGTTCTTGGAGAAAGCATACTTACCTGTAACAGGTGTTCTCCATGGACAGCAGGAATCAGTCCTCACTACCCTCCCACGTCCCCTGAAGAGTTGCTATTTTTGTTCTTCCCTTGCCATCTGCTGCTTAGGGCTCTAGCTATGGGACCTGACTGAGCAAGATGGCACCTTTGGGCGGGAAGAGGACAATGCATGCGTGGCAGCAATCCCAAAGGCTTTCTTTGAAAGCTGGGGAATTGCTCCACGCGGGCTCCGTCGGTGCCGATATCACCCATAAGTGAGGACTGATTCCTGCTGTCCCTTGAACACCTGTTACAGGTGAGTAACTACGCTTTTTGTGCTTGCATATTTTGTGCAACACTTTTTTCTTTCTCCCTCATTTAAGTAATTGGCAGAGGTGGTGAACAGATTTCACGTATACAGCAAGAATCTGGATGCAAGATACAAATTGCTCCTGGTAAGATGTTTTACTTGCCTTTTTAGAATGCAGATGTGGTGTATACTATTGAAATACTTATATATTTGCACAGGTTTCAACAAGTGACACAATTCACTTAAGTAAAATAAATGTATCTGAAGTCCCATTAAGGGGGAGCGCTTCATATTTGCATGTTTTTGCTGTAGTAGCTCAATATTGAGTAGTTAAAAGAAGTTTATGCTCTCGGACAAGCTGCTTTTCTTGTAACCAATAAATTTGAATGAGTTGATGAATGCTAAATATTGAATACATGCTATGCAGTATTATGTGGAACTCATAGCTGCCAAAGTTACGCATGTGTGTTTCTTGGCCAGACCTGTGGCTTGGTTGTATATATGGTACAGGAGACTGAATGCGGAGCACAGTATTGCGCATATCTAATAGTGCTAAAGTCTTCATTGTCCCTAAAAGGATGATCCTAATCTCCAGGAACAAGCAGGAATGTAGTCTTCACATATGGGTGACGTTGGCACTGACGGAGCCCGCGTGGGAACGCTCCCTAACGTCCTGTAGGAAAGCTTTTGTGAGCATCCCACTGCGCCTTCGCTGCTGCCTTTCCAACTTCTTCCGCGGAGCCAAGAGTTAGCAATTCCTGTCACCACAGAAAATAATCTTTTGTGGTTGTGTCTGACTTCCCGCCGATGCTAGCACCGGTATCGTCGGTGTCTGTCTTCTATTTTCTTTTAAAAAAAAAAAAAAAATTTCTTGGAGGGTCTTCGCCCTCTAGGTGCTTAGGTGCCATTTTGGGCCTTAGGCCCATTTGTTCCTCAAAATGGAGAAACCAACTAGTGGTTTCAAAATATGTTCCAAATGTAGCAGTAGCATTTCTGCTACCGACACCCATGACTGGTGTATTAAATGTTTGGGACCAGACCATTCACCATCGGAATGTCGTCTTTGTAGAAAGATGAGAGGGGCCTGAAGAATAGAGCTGCAAAACTCAGCACCCTCTTTGTCTCAGATGCAATGTCCATTGCATCGACATCATCCAGGGCTTCATCTTCCTCCCATGGATCTCAGGTAACGAAACCCAAGTCATCTTCAAAGACTGGTCGGTCCTCAAAGGGTAGATCTCCTAAGCATCAAGATGCTTTAAGCATTGCCCTAGAGGATAATACACCGGCCAAACAGCCCCGGCGGGAGGTCCTTGCCTCCAAAGCATTATCGGGGTCCCAAGATGTTCCCGAGGCATCCACCTCTGGTGAGCTCTTGGTGCCATATTCTGGAGTCGGGGCCCGTTGTTTGGGTACCGATACCCAGACATCGGCTGGCTCCATGGATCAACGTATCCTAGCCATTGAGTGGAGTTTTGTGGCATTGCTGGTGGCTTCAGTACCACTAAAGCCTCTGCAATCGGTTCCACAGCCATCGGTACTGACACCAGTACTGAATGTGTCTGCATCGACCATTGCGCAGCTCTCCACACTACCACCCATGCTAGTCCTGGAGTCGGTGTCTGGCATCGAAGGTCCAGTACTGAGGCATTCCGATGCTGATTTCAATCGGCACCCGGCCCACTGATACTTCGAGGATTCCGATTCTTCCAATGAATCGATCGGTACTGGAGAGGCTCTTCCAGATCCTTCTCCTTCCCCACAATGCCGGATGTCTCTTCTGGAGGACACGTCTTTTCAAGACTTTATACAGGATGTGGCTTAGGGCCTTTCTATTATGGTGACCTCCAAGAAGGAACTGAGAGCTGAAGAACTTGAAATTCTTCAATATCCTAAGGAGGCTACAACCTTACCCATTCATCGGATATTGCATGACCTCGTGCTTAGGATGTGGGAAATAGATTTAACGGTGTCTCCACATTCTTGAAGACTTGATACTATGTACCGGGTACTGCAACGTTCCGGTTTCCAGAAGACACAGCTACTGCACCATTCCATGGTTGTGGAATTGGCAGTGCGTCAAATTAAGTGCTAAGACACATTAATCTAATCCTCTGGGCTCTGAGGCGAGAACTCGCGGTGCCTTCGGCCGTCGATGTTTTCAGGCCTCCATGTTGTCAGCCAGAATAAGTTCATACCTACTCTACATGGGTATGTTTCTTCGGGAGATGACTAAAGATTTGGAACTCATGGCTCCTGTTCTCCCAGACAAGAGGGCTGATTTCCTAACACTTATTAAACATGTCCAGAATGTTTCCAAGTTCATGAACAGGGCAACCTTTTAATTGTTTCGAGAGTATTGACTTCTGTTTCCATCTGTGCACATCGGATTGCTTGGTTACAAGCATCTGGGATTTAATGTTTAAAAAATGCAAGGTCATACATTTGGGCTGTAGCAATCCAAGGGAGCAATACAATCTCATACTCCCAGTCACTCTCTCCGGTCCATGCATATCAATTGCCTTCATCTTCCTTCCCCTGCTCGTGCCCATCTGCAATCCACCCGCAACTCTGCTTTTTTTTCTTTGCTGGTCCTGCCCTCTGGAACTCCATACCTCCCTCCCTCAGGCTAGAACAAAATTACAATACATTTAAAACCCAGTTGAAAACCCATTTTTTTGTACTGCATTTGACCTGTCTCCAGCCCACGTTTAGTCCTGTCGCCCTCTCTATTTTGTCTCTATTTGTATGTCTGTATGCTTGACTGTACTCTTCACTGTCCTGTCTAATATTGTAACTTATTTTCCCTTTCAATGGCCACTGGCCCTCTTTTATATTTATGGAATTGTAAACCGCCTTGATTTGTTTCATTGAAAGGCGGTATAACAAATGAAATAAACATAAACATCTGAATTAGAGCAGTGGGTGCAAGATAAGCTGGGGAATATTCCTTGCACGGGAGAAAACCTCTTTAGCAAGGATTGGTAAGACAAAGCTGCTCAGCTTGAGTCCGAGAATACCACCCTAAACAGGCTCTCTAGGACCACTGCCAACCCAGCTAAGAAAAAGATGGTTAAGAAGCCCTTTTCAACAAGAAAAAGTTTTATCCTCCTTACACCCATGCTGTACACTGTCCGGTCCATGCTTCCCAGAAGGGACAG
Source organism: Ichthyophis bannanicus (assembly GCA_033557465.1). NCBI lineage: Eukaryota > Metazoa > Chordata > Amphibia > Gymnophiona > Ichthyophiidae > Ichthyophis > Ichthyophis bannanicus. The sequence goes on from CM066040.1 coordinate 211,535,600, forward strand.
TAACAAAGGAAGGTTCAGGCCCCCAGAGCTCAACCAGCTCAGTAGACCCAGCCTCTGCAAGGTCTTTGACTTCCTGCTAGAGGACTTAGCTATCCTACCCCTGGAAATTCCAAAGCCAGTCAACATCCCAGGCAGACTGTTACTTTGCCAAAAGATGGCACCAGATAACATCAGAACATTGGACTCTCTCCTTAGTGACAGAAGGGTACAAACTTCACTTCCAAAGTATGCCCCCTCCCTCCACTCCAAGAGTTCAGCTCTCGGCCCCCTCTTACCACTCTCTTGTGCAGGAGGTTACCACCCTTCTCGCTCAAGGTGCGATAGAGGAAGTGCCACTTTCCCAGAATGGGCTTCTATTCCTCCTACTTCCTTATACCAAAGAAAACAGGAGGATACAGGCCCATTCTGGACCTCCGAGAATTAAACAAGTATCTGCTCCGAGAGAAATTCAAAATGATCTCTCTTGGAACACTTCTCACTTACATCCAGAGTCAGGATTGGCTATGTTCTCTAGACCTAAAGGATGCATACACACATATCCTTATCCACAAAGATCACAGGAGGTTTCTTTGATTCCTCTTTCAGGGAAGACACTACCAGTACAGGGTTCTACCCTTCGGCCTGGCTTCTGCCCCAAGAGTCTTTATAAAATGCATGTCAGTAGTAGCAGCATTTCTAAGAACTCGAGGGATATTTGTCTTCCCCTACTTAGATGACTGGCTCATCCGAGCATCGTCAGCTCCAGAGGCCAGCTCTGCTCTCTTCTGCATAATGCAGGTTCTTCAACATTTGGGGTTTGTAATAAATCTTCCAAAATCCCAACTCGCCCCTTCTCAAACCTTAGAGGTTCATAGGGGCTCTTCTAGACTCGCAGCAGTCAAGGGCTTTTCTGCCACAGGTACACTGCACTTGAATAGTTCAACTAGCTTCTCAAACAACTATGAAGACTTCCCTAAGTGCTCGAGAAATGCTTCAGTTGCTCTGTCATATAGCTTCCACTGTACATGTGGTTCCCTATGCTCATCTACACATGTGTGCAGCTCAGTGGACCCCCTAGCTTTGCAGTGTACTTGGGCATCAGGTCAGTTGGGGGACAAAATCAGGAACTCTACACACCTCATTTCGTCCTTCCAATGGTGGCAATCACCAGAAAACCTACTCATAGGGTCACCTTTTCAGAAGCCACCACACCAATCCTTCCTGACAACAGATTCGTCCAAATTGGGTTGGGGAGTTCATCTGGACAATCCATTCAGGATCTTCGGACTTAGCAGGAGGCTTGGCTTCACATAAACCTGCTAGAGCCATCTTTAATGCACTGAGGGTTCCAGGACTACCTGCGCTCCAAAATGATTCTAGTCCAGATGGACAATCAGGTAGCCATGTTCTATGAACAAGCAGGGTGGAACAGGTTCTCAGGCGTTGTGCAACGAAGCCCTACATCTATGGTCCTTTGCCATATGCCTTCAGATCCACCTACTAGTGGTGTATCTCCCTGGCAAGCAGAATCTCCTGGCAGACAAACTCAGTCGAGTCCTACTGCCGCATGAATGGTCTCTCTCCATTCAGAGCAAATTGCTCGAATCTTTCAAATCAACCCCAGATATAGATCTGTTTGCAAGTCCTCAGAATGCCATACCTCCACGCTTCTGTTCAGAATTTCTGCTCAGATCAGTCAGGCGATGGATGCTTTCCACCTCCACTGGAGTCTGGACTTGCTATATGCCTACCCATCCATTCTGCTCATTCCCAAAACTCTATTCAAGCTTCAGAGAGACAGGTGCTATATGATCCTCATATCCCCACGCTGGTCATGACAGACATGGTATCCACTGCTTCTACGTCTCTCTCAAGCTAAACCTCTAGTTGGGATGTGCTCCGGATATCCTATCCCAGGAGAACGGGAGGCTTCTGCACCCGAACCCTCAGTCTTTGCATTTGATGGTGTGGCTGCTGAGAGCTTAGAACTCCAGGATATCAAGCTCTCAACAAGTTAAAGATATCCTTTTGGCCTCCAGGAAACCTTCCATAAGGCGTGCTTACGCCTTTAAATGGATAAGGTTCTCAATCTGGTGTTCAAAGAAGGAACTTAATCCTTTTTCTGTTCCAGTAGAGGTGTTGAGTATCTCCTCCACCTTTCATCCTCTGGACTTAAAACTAATTCTGTAAGAGTCCACCTCGGTGCCATTGCGGCCTTTCACATGCCCTTTGATGGACAACCTGTCTCCTCTCAGCTGCTTGTAGCACGATTTTAGAGGTTGTCTCTTAACTAAGCCTCCCATTAAGCTACCACCTGTGGCATTGAATCTCAATCTTGTCCTTGGACAGCTGATGAAGCTGCTGTTCAAACCCCAAGCCACTACATCCCTGAAGTTTTTCTTGGAAAGTCATCTTCCTAATTGCCCTCACTTCTGCAAGACGCATTAGTGAGCTCCAAGCTTTAGTGGCTGACCCCCCCCCCCCCCCTAATATATGGTCCCACCATGATAAGGTAGTCCTTAGGACTCATCCTCACTTTATGCCAAAGGTAGTTTTGCCTTTTTATTTGAACCAGCCTGTTTACCTTCTTGTCTTCTTCCCTAGGCCTCATGCCTCTAGTGCAGAAAGGAATCTACATACTCTAGATTGCAAGCATGCTTTGGCTTTTTATCTAAAAAGAACTAGGCAGCACAAAGGCTTCACAGCTTTTTGTTGCATTTGATTCCAGTCACCTGGGTCTACCAGTTTCCAAGAGAACAAGTGGATTGCAGACTGTATATCTTTTACCTATGAGAATAAAGGATTTTCTCTTGAAGGTCATGTCACAGCACACAATGTGCAAGCAATGGCCGCCTCTATGGCAAACCTAGGCTCGGTAGCGATTGATGAAATCTGCAAAGCAGCAGCCTGGTCCTCTGTGCACACCTTTGCGGCCCACTATTGCTTGGACAAGGACTCCCGTCGGGATGCCTCGCTTGGCCAGGCTGTTCTCCTGCATTTCTTTCAGACTTAGAACCACTCCTACCCCCAGTCCTTGGTTTCGATACCAGAGATGCTTGGGAGGAAACATGACCCACTTCAGCCTGTATTTCACTGCTCTCTCTAGAGTCATCTCCCTGGCATCTCCAAGCTAGGGAGTCCCATATGTGAAGATTACATTCCTGCTTGTTCCTGGAGAAAGCGTAGTTACTCACATGTAACAGGTGATCTCCGGGAACAGTAGGAATTGAGTCTTCACAACCCACCCTCCTCCCCTAGGAGGTGTGTGTGTGTATGTGTGTGTCTCTCTCTCTCCTTTTATCTCAGCTACAAACCCAACTGAAGAGAGAGTTGGAAAAGGCTGGAAGGCAGCAGCGCAAGTGCAGTGGGATGCTCCCAAAAGCTTTCCTATAGGATGCTGGGGAGGGTTCCTGCACAGGCTCCATCGGTGCCGACGTCACCCATATGTGAAGACTCAATTCCTGCTGTTCCCAGAGATCATCTGTTACAGGTGAGTAACTACACTTTACTCATAGCAATATAGCCTTGGAACAATAAGGAAAGACAGATTGCTTTGTCAGCTCTCGTAGAGTAGTATATACTAGAACTATAACTGCTTTAAAGGAACGGTTAATAAATTATCTGCTCTTCCTAGTATGTGTGTTTGAATTGTATTGTTAACTCTTGTTTTTAGACAGTGGTGGCCTGCCGGATAGATCTTGCATGTTAACGGGAACTCCTGATTCCGTTCAGTAAGTAAATGCTATCTTAATGTGTTTTGTCAACATTTCCTATTTTATATTCAATGGGACATGTTTATTTTATTTAAATTTCTATACCGCAAATTCCAAAAGATCACTTGCGGTTTACATTTGAACAACAATGAATTGTAAACAGTTACAAATTTGTAGAATAAAGGCAAACAACAAAACAGTAACACTTAACTTTATACAGTATTGTGTGTCATAGTGTATCTAGTGAGTATTTATCAGGAGTGTGCGTGCTGCGTGAGAGGTACTTAGCTAGGGTGTTGGTTAAGTTATGGAGCCAAAGTGTTGTGTGAAAAGGGGTGTGAAGTTTTTTCTTAAATGTGGAGAGGTCTTGTCTCTCTTAGACTTTCAGGAAGTGTGTTCCAGAGTGGGTGCGCAGTGAGTAAATGCTGTTTGATCTTTTTAGCTTTAATATAGTCTGGTGCTGTTAGAAGTTTGTTTTTGTTAAGTTTCTTTGGTTGCAGGTGGTTTTATCAATGGTTATGAGTGATGATAGGTAGGATGGAGAAATGTCATTGATTAGTTTGAATGATATAATTTTGTATTGGGTGCGGGAGTGTATAGGGAGCCAGTGAAGATTACCTAGAATGGGGATGATATGGTCTAATGGGCTGGAGCGTGTTCTTGCAGCAATGTTTTGTGCAATTTGTAAGGGGCGAATTGTTTAGGCAAGTCTTGGAGTAGGGCGTTTGCATAGTCAAAATGTGGGGTCACGAGTGCCTTAAGTACGAATTTAAAGTCATTAGAGTGCAGTAGGGGGTGAAGTTGTTTTAATAATCTCAGTTTGTAGTAGATTTTTCTTGTGGTATTTTTTATGAATGAGGTCATATTCAGGGTGCGATCAAGTATCACACCAAGATATTTTATCTCTTCTTTAACCGTAATGATTTTGTCTTGTAATATGATAGGTGGAGTTGTGAAGTTTAGATTACATGTTATGTATAGGCCCTCTGTCTTGTTGAAGATCTTCAGATAATTGGCAGTGAACCAGTTGAGTAGTTCAGTGAAACATTCATTGATGTGTTGGATTGGGAAATTGTTAATTTTGAATGGAAGATATATCATGATATCCGCGTATATGTAATACAGGAGTTTGGATCTTTTTAAGGGTGGAGCAAATGGGTTGCAGTTAAATCTTAAATAAGAGAGCGGAGACGGTGGAACCCTGTGGGAGACCTTGTTCTTGGTTATATATAGGAAGTTGTATTTCCTATTTTAACTTGTTGGGTTTTCTTTGACAAGTATGAATGAAACCATTTTAGAACAGTGTTGTTGATACCTATATGTTGTAGTCTGGATAGCATAATTTGATGGTTTACACTATCAAAGGCTGCGGAGATGTTGCGAGATATGAGGAAAATGCGGTTTCCTTATCGTTCCTCCAGTTCAGTCCTCTACCTCTGGGTTGTCAATCTCCTCCTGCAGCTAGGAGACTGATATGTCAGAATGATGACATCACTGGATATAGCCTGCTGCACTCCCACTTGCATCCCAGTGTAACCAGTCTCCTTGCAGCAGGAGGTCTTGACGAGCCTTAGGGAGAGGCTCTCTGGAGGAATGGATAAGGAGCCAGGAGGTTTTTAGGATAGTTAAGTGGGTTGGATTTTATTCTGAGCAGTGCCCTTTGATTTTTATTTTTTTTTTAAACAGGAAGAAAGGCTTTCTTGATCTCTGCCGGTGCTGGGGTTTTTCTTCCTGGGGGGGGTTCTGGCTCAAGCCTTCAAGTTCTACCCCCCCCCCCTAATTGGCCCCGAAGTCTCACCTCCCTGACTTTACGGAGGTGAGCCTTTCTTTAACGGTGTGCATCGTGGAGCTGCAGTTCCTCTGCTCCGTGGGTGCTCCGGTAGCTGTTCCTCACAAAACGAGGTGATTTAAGGGCCCGGGGTTCCAGGCACTGGCAGCGGTGCTTTGGTGAGAGGCAGACCGCACCGGTAAGTTTTTTTTTTTTTTTTTTTTTTTCCCTGGCGTCCGGCTGCTCTTTTTTGTTCAGGCCACGCTGATTCAGGTGAGCAGGGACGCCGCGGTGCTTTTGGTGCTCTTTTTTTCTGTCGCGGTTTGCATTCACGGCGGCCATTTTCTGAGCCGCGTGGCAGCTGATCATCTCCCGTTTTCGGGTCGGGGCACTGCTGCGCGTTATTTCTTTGATTTATTTCTTGTTTTCTTTTGCTTTGCCTTTTTTCTGGTGGGCCTTATTTCTTTTCTGCGTGGCTTCAGCCTGTTCAGGCAGCCCTTCGTGTTCAGGGGAAGGGGGCCTTCATTTTTTTTTTGTTGTTTGGGAGCTAATTCGTTAAAAAAAAAAAAAAAATAGAAACTATAAGTAGTATAACAATATAGATAGTATAGCTCAGGTAGCATACGGTCCAGGGATGTTTGGTTCTCTCTTAATGGCTACCCGGTCTCAGTGCCTCGTGTGTGGCACTAGGAGGGGCACGGTCGCTGACACCGGCATGTGCAGGGGCTGTGCTGCCCTATCTTCAGCGGTGGAGCTTCAAATGGAAGCCCATGAGTCCCCGGAGGCACAGGGAGCGCCAGCGGGGGTGAGAGCTGCTTCCCCGTGGGTCTCGGCTCAAGAGCCCGGCTTGGAGGTGCTGCTGGGGCCCTCCGGTGAACCCTTGCCGCCTCAGGCATCCGGTCTCAGCGGCTTCAGTCCTGAGTTGTTTGTTCTTATGCATCAGGCTTTTTGCCTGCGGCAGCAGGGAAAAAGACCACGCTCTGCGCCTCCGGCGTCCCGGCCTCCGCGGTTAGTGGCAGAAGGAGGGGCGGGTGCGGATTTGCCTGCACCGAAGCAGGCATGGCTTACTGACCCGGTGGAGGGCACATGGCTAGAGGCCTCGGATCTGGATTGGGATTCTGAGGAGGGATCGCAGGACCTGGAGGAAGGTGAGATCCCGGAGCCCGAGGATCAAGCGAAGATCATTCGGGTATTCCGCAGAGAGGAGTTGGCTGCTTTGATTTCAGAGACCTTGCAGATGTTGAACCTTGCTCCGCCAGCGGCGGTGGTGGACGACGTGGAGGATCCTGTCTTCCAGGCGGTTCGACAGATGCGCAGGTGGTGTTTCCTGTGCACCGGGTGGTTGAGAAAATGATTCAGGACGAATGGGATAAGCCGGAAGCCGGGCTCCGGGGCATTCGTACTTTGAATCGGTTATATCCTTTGGTGGATTCGGCTAAAGACAGATTCCGGGCTTCGCGAATAGATGCGGTGGTGTCCGCTGTTACGAAGAAGACCACCATTCCCTTTGAGGGCAGTGCGGCCTTGAAGGATGCCCAGGACCGTAAGGTTGACGGTCTCCTTAAGCAGGCCTTTGAAGCGGATTCTCTTTCTCTTCAGGCCTCCATCTGCGGGGCCTGGGTAGCCAGAGCGTGTTTGCGCTGGGCCCAACGGTTGTGCCAATCCTCGCACGATCTGGAGGAGGTGAAAGAGCTGGATCGCTTGGAGTCCGGCGTGGCCTACCTGGCAGATGTGCATTACGATTTAATTCGGGCGCTGGCCAACAGCACGGGGTCGCTTGTGGCTGCCCGTCGATCCTTATGGCTGCGCAATTGGGCCGCGGACGGCCCTTCTAAATCCCGTCTCAGCAAGCTTCAGTTTAAGGGCGGTTTGCTGTTTGTGGAAGATTTGGATAAGTTGGTGAAGGACCTGGGCGAGTCTAAGGCGGGTTGACTGCCCGAGGACAAACCGAAACAGGCCAAGGCTGGCCAAAGTGTTCGGGGTCAGTTTCGGGATTTCCGAAGATTCCGGTCCACGTGACCCGGTGCCTTCCAGAGAGGGCGATTTCCCTCTAGAGGCCAGAGCTTTCGGGGGTTTCGGGGAGCGAATAGAAGCTTCTCTTCTGTCCCGGTGTCCACTTCCCGTAAGACCCAATGAGGCGAGGCAGGTCCCGGCGGGGGAGCCTCCCATTGGCGGTCAGCTTCAGGGGTTTCTTTCCGCCTGGACCCACATCACCTCAGACCAGTGGGTGTTTGATATTATTCAACACGGCTACGCGCTGGAGCTGGCCCGGCCCGTGCGGGACGCCTTTGTCATGTCTCCTTGCCGGGGTCCCGCGAAGATGGCGGCGGCGGTTCGAGGCCTTGGAACGGCTCATTCGCTTGGGAGCCATGGTAGAAGTCCCAAGGGCCGATTACGGCATGGGTCGCTACTCCATTTATTTCGTGGTGCCCAAAAAAGGCAGACAATTGCGACCCATACTCGACCTGAAAGGGGTGATCCGGTGCTTGCGAGTGCCGCACTTTCGAATGGAAACGTTGAGGTCCGTCATAGTAGCGGTGCGACGCGGAGAATTCTTGACGTCTCTAGACCTGTCAGAGGCGTACTTGCACATTCCCATTCGCGAAGCTCACCAGCGCTTCCTGCGGTTCACCCTCCCCTGGGGCCACTACCAGTTTCGGGCCTTGCTGTTCGGCCTGGCGCCGGCGCCGCGGACCTTCACCAAAATTATGGTGGTGGTGGCGGCGGCGGCGCGCAAAGAAGGTATTCTGGTTCACCCTTACCTGGACGATTGATTGATTCGAGCCAAGTCCGCGGAGGAAAGTCTCCAGGTGACGGGCAGGGTGGTGCAGTTTGCAAGAGCTGGGTTGGGTGGTCAACCCGGCCAAGAGCCGTTTGCAGCCCACCCAGTAACTCGAATACCTGGGTGTCCGGTTCGATACGTGCAGAGGGCAAGTGTTCCTGCCGCGCAAACGGCCCGAGGGTTTGCGGACGCTGGTCCGGCAGTTTCGGTCGGTGTCGGTGCCATTGGCGTGGGATTATCTCAGGGTGCTGGGCACCATGGCGGCAACTTTGGAGGCGGTGTCTTGGGCCAGGTTTCATATGCGGCCTCTACCGAGAGCGCTGCTCCGCCGTTGGTCGCATCAGACCGATTCGTTGAGCACACGTCTCCCGTGCCCGTGCAAAGTTCGGCAGTCCCTTCGTTGGTGGCTTCGCCCCTCGTTGCTGGCGGGCGGCTTGCCGCTGGAGCAGCCGGAATGGCTGCCGTTGCTGACGGATGCCAGTCTGGTGGGTTGGGGAGCCCACTGCGGGAGTCAGTTTGCGCAGGGGCTTTGGACTCCCCTAGAGGCCTCGTGGGCGATCAATCTCTTGGAACTTCGTGCAGTGTCCCGGGCCCTTCAGGCGTTCGAGGACTTGGTGCGCGGTCAGCCCGTGCGAGTTCTCTCCGACAACTCGGCAACGGTGGCGTACATCAACCGCCAGGGCGGCACTGGGAGTGCTGCGATGGAGGCCGAGGCCGAGTTATTCGCGTGGGTAGAGCTTCGCTTGTCCGCGATATCGGTGGCGCACATTGCCGGCAAAGACAATGTCACCGCGGACTTCCTCAGAGTGCACATGGATGCAGGGGAGTGGGAACTGCACCCCGCGGTTTTCCGTCAGATAGTCTGGCGCTGGGGGACTCCGGTCATGGATCTCATGGCGACCTTCCAGTCGGCCAAAGTCGGACGTTTCTTCAGCAGGCGACGGGAAAGGATGTCTGAGGGTATCGACGCCTTGCTTTGTCGGTGGCCGTCGGACGGCCTCCTCTGTCTTTCCACCCTGGGCGTTGATAGGCAGGGTGGTTCAGAAGATCGGGGCACATGCCGGCCGGGTGCTGTTGGTGGCACCCGATTGGCCGAGGCGTCCCTGGTACGCGGACCTGATACGTCTCTTGGACGGAGAGCCTTGGCGGCTGCCGGCGAGGTTGGATCTGTTGCTCCAAGGGCCCCCCTCAGGCCTCAAGTGGATCGCTTACGGTATGGCCATTGAGAGGGCTAAACTCATGAAGAAAGGCTACTCGTCGGCGGTTGTGGCTACTATGCTTCGGGCGCGTAAGCATTCAACCTCTTTGGCGTATGTGTGGGTCTGGCGTATTTTTGAGGATTGGTGTTCACAGCGTCAGGTTAGGCCGGGCTCGGCTTCGATCCCGTTGGTCTTGGAATTTCTGCAGGACGGCTTTGACAAAGGTCTTGCTGCCAGTTCCTTATGCGTTCAGTTGGCGGCCCTTTCCTGTTATCGGGGCAAGATCCAGGGTGTGCAGTTGGGGCTCATCCTGACATGTACGCCCGGCGCGCAGGATGTGCGTTCCTCCGTGGGACCTGAATCTCGTTCTCATGGCTCTGGTCGAACCCCCCTTTGAACCCTTGCGTCGGTGAAAAACTTGACGCTCAAGACGGTGTTTCTGGTGGCGATTTGTTCCGCGCGGAGAGTTTCGGAGCTGCAGGCGTTGTCGTGCCGGGAGCCCTTCCTGTCTTTTTCTAGAGAAAAGGTGGTCTTGCGTCCGGTCCCGTCCTTTCTGCCTAAGGTGGTATCTCCCTTTCATGTGAACCAGGCAGTGTGTTTACCCGTTCTGGGGTTTTTGGGGGGCGGCGACTCGGATCGCGGTCTTTGGCGTCTCGACGTGAAGAGAGCCTTGCGTCAGTATTTGCGGGCCACAGAGTCTTTCCGCAGGTCTGAGCGATTGTGCTGTACGGCGGGGCTCGCAAGGGCGAGGCGGCGGCTAAGGCGTCCATCGCCCGCTGGCTTAAAGAAGCATTGCGTCCGCTTATTTGCTTCAGGGTCGTGGTGTGCCTCGGGCTGAGGGCACATTTCACCAGAGCGCAGGCGTCTTGGGCAGAGCATAGTTTGGTTCCCCCGGGGGACATTTGTAGGGCGACGACTTGGTCGTCTCTGCATACGTTCAGCAAACATTACCGACTGGATGTTGCTGCAGCTTCGGATGCTCGTTTCGGCTCGGCGGTTTTTTCTGCCGGCTGGAAGGGTCCCTCCCATTGATTACTGCTCTGGTACATCCCAGAGGTAGAGGACTGAACTGGAGGAACGATAAGGAAATGATAATTACACTTACCTGGTAATTGTAGTTCCTTGAGTGACGACAGTTCAGTCCTCCTTCCCGCCTGGATGTTTCTAGGAGGTTCTAGGTTTGGTGACGAGCAGAAGAGTGTTACAGGTGAGTCTGGATTCCTTCAATTCTTTTGTCCCTTTCTCAAGGGCAGGGCAGGCGGTAAGAAAGCCTTGTCGGAAGGGGTGGATTGCTTGTAGTGATGCTGTTATTCTGTTTAGCTACTTATTTGTTGCTCCTTTGAGTCTGCTTTGTTATAGTTCACACTGGGATGTAAGTGGGAGTGCAGCAGGCTATATCCAGTGATGTCGTCATTCTGACATACCAGTCTCCTAGCTGCAGGAGGAGATTGACAACCCAGAGGTAGAGGACTGAACTGTCGTCACTCAAGGAACTACAATTACCAGGTAAGTGTAATTATCATTTCAGTGTTATCAATATCCCAAAGTATTTGATCAGAAAGTACAGTTAGGAGCATCTGAACGCCATGGTATGGTCTAAAGCCATATTCCTCTTCGTCTCTCCGGGCCAGTCCAGGAACGGTAGGGTTGTCAATCTCCTTCAGCAGCTGAGGACTGAATTTCACTATCCAGCTCCCTCTGGTGTCAGAGACTCGGTCTTCAGTCCTCAGCAGCTGACTAGGACGTGGCTGACAGGCTCTGGAGTGAAGAACAGGAATAGTTAGTTGGAGTGCTGTGAGAGTGTTGGGTTTTCTAGCTAGTCGGCCCTAGCAGGGCTGCTAAGTCTGGAGCAGAGGGGAATTGACAAAAAAAAAAAAAATAGCGAAGTGATTGGAGCTAGAGGCAGAGCCTGTCTCAGGTAGCTCCTGCAGTCATCCCCGGAGGGGGGGGGGGGGGGGAGAGGATCTGGGAGCCCCAGATTGCAGCCCTCTGCCCTCAGTGCCTCCTCTGCTTCACCCGCAGGCAGTGGTAGTGAAGGGAGTCGGCAGCTCGCAAGCACATGCTAAAGGTTGGCAACGGAGACGTTATTTCGCCGTCGTGGGTTTTTGATCGTCCGTTGAGGAGCTCGGCGAGTTCAGGTGTATGCTGGCCAGATCGGCAGCGTGCGCACAGTGCGGGAGTCGGCGGGAACTATCAGGGCCCGGCATCTGCCGAATTTGTTTTCGCACGGGAAGTTGTGTGGAGAGACTCTTCGAGGGTGCGATGGACCCTAAAGCGGTGTCAGGGGATGTCTCGGAGGTGAATCTCAGCATGGAGGAGAAGGTGGGAACGGTGGCCATTTTGTCTATGGCAGCAGTTGCTCCCGTGCTTTCTAGCAAGCCTGGAAAGCGGAAAGCTAAGTCAAAAAAGCTGTCACCAGATGTAGATAAAGTGCAAAGTCCTTTACCTGATTTGCAGGGCGGCTTGGAATCTGTGTTCCTGGCGGATTTTATCCTTTCATTGCATAAGGCCTACATTTTAAAGCTAGAACAGGGCCTGGGCAAGTCTGCTTCACCAAGCATGGTGGGCGCGCCTAGAGGGGAAGCCTTGTTGCAGGATCCGGGGGAATGTTCCTCTACTAAGCTTATGAGGACAGAAGCGGGCTCCGATGCCCTCGTGGTGGGGGGGGGGGGGGCAGATCTGTGCGCCTCAGGGGACAGAAGAGGGAGAAATCCTCTCTGAAGGGGCTTTAGATTCCTGGGCACTTGGAGAGTTGGAGGAAGGTGAGAATGTGCCGGGCAAAGACCCTAATGTCTTTAGGGTTTTTCACAAGGAAGAGCTGGGGGCTCTTATTACCCAGTCCCTAGGGGCCCTGAACATTTCTTTACCAGTAGCACAGGAGTAGCCGCTAGAGGATCCCTTACTCCAAGGGTTTAAGCCGGAACAGTGTTTTCCCAGTTCATAGGGTTATTAGACAGATGATGGATTCTGAATGGGAGTGTCCGGAGGCTTCCCTGAGGGGTAGCCGAGCTATTGGGCACCTTTACCCCCTGTACCACAGGAGGAAAAGGAGTTGCTGCGTATGCCCAAGGTGGATGCGCTGGTGGCAGTGGTAACAAAAGAAGACTACGATTCCAGTGGAAGGCGGTACTGCCCTGAAAGATCTGCAAGACCGTAAATTGGAGGCGCTGCTTAAGCAGGCATTTGATTCGAGTGTGCTGTTCCTTCAGGCCTCCATTTGTGGGCCATATGTGTCTCAAGCTTCTATTCGATGGCTACAAGGGGACTCTGTTTCCGAGGAGGAGGACGGGTCGTTCTCCGAAGGAGCAAGGTTAGAATCAGCAGTGGTGTATTTGGCAGACGCTTTTTATGATTTGATCCGGATTTCGGCGAAGTTCATGGCTTCCGTAATTGCGGCGTGGAGATTACTCTGGCTGCAGAATTGGGCGGCGGACGCAACCTCTAAGATGTGACTCAGCAAGCTCCCCTACAAGGGCAAGCTGCTCTTTGGGGAGGCCCTCAAAGGTAGTTAATGTTCCTTATCATTCCTCCAGTTCAGTCCTCTACCTCTGGGTTGTCAACCTCCTCCTGCAGCTTGGAGACTGGTACGTCAGAATCATGACATCACTGGATATAGCCTGCTGATCTCTCTCTTCCCCTCCAGTGTGACCAGTCTCCATGCAGCAGGAGGACGTCGTGAGCCTGATAGGGGCTCCCTGGAGAAACGAATAAGGAGCTTTAGGTTGGCTAGCTGATTAGGTCAGAAGGAAATAGAGTTAAAAAAACCCCAAAAAAAACCCTGATAATACTTGGGCTACTTCTAAAGGGGTACTATTCCTTTAAAAAGCATAGTGCAGGGCAGGCTGACTTTCTCATTCTCGGACTGTTAAAGGTAGGAGAAAAGGAGTCAGTCTGCTTTCTCCCGTTCAATTGGGGCCATTCTTTGAAAGAGCAGGCAAAGTTTTCTCTCCCCCCAGGACTTTTGGGGGAGAGCCCTTTGACAGGCTGTTTGATCCGGACCGCGTCGCGATTCCCGCGGTCCGGTGGAGACACTGCTTCGCTGCTTCACAAGCAGCCTTGTTTGCTCCGCAGACAATGTACAGCCTTGGGGACCTCAGCGCAGACCTGGTAGGTCAGCTGTAACCGGCGGCAGGCTGTGATTAGGCTGGGGAAGCTTTTTATGAGCGCGGCAAAACCCGGTAAGCTGTTTTCGTGCCTCTTTTTAGTGCCCTGCAGTTCCCGGTGGCCATTTTAAGTGACAAGGTGGAACCGCATAGCCGCCGGACAAAAGTCCTAGTTTTTAGCGGGCCCTTCAGTGGTAACCGCGGGTCTCTGCTGTTCCCTTAGGTTGCTTAACGGAAAGTTTGTGGTGAAGGGGGGGCCTCCCGCAGTGCGGAGGGAGCCCTTGCTTCGTTGGCACAGAACATGCAGCTGCCCTTAGGGTTCCTTTATTTCTTTTATTTGTTTTGTTTCTTCCTTTCCTTGTTGGGGGCAGGGCTGCTTAGCTCTGGATTTGCTTTGGGATGTCCACCAGACCGCAGTGCATTGTCTGTGGGACGCAAAGGGGCACAGTGGCGGACTCGGGGGGGGGGGGGGGTCTGTTGTGGCTGTGCTGCCTTGTCATCCACAGTGGAACAGCAAATGGAGAGTCAGGAGATTCAGGAGGCGCAGGGGGGGCCGACCGGAGCGGTACCTGCGGCTTCTCAGAGCCCTGGGCGAGATGTAGCATCAGAAGAGCTAGCTAGCTTGTCAGGGACCCAGATGGTTTCACCAGCAGCGGAGCGCGCGGAGTTTAGCCCGGAATTTTGTTTTGTTGCACCAGGCGTTGTTTGCGGCGTCAGGGTTGCTTGCCCGGCACCTTGTCGATTCCCGGTGTTTCCCAGCCTCTGGAGTCCAGGGCAGGGGTTGGTGCGGAACCGGTGGCTGCCAAGAAGGCGAGGATTCAGGCGTCCACGTCTGAGGAAATTGCTTGGAATGTTGAGGAGGATCTTGATTGGGAACAAGATGAGAGGGCTCCAGATCTCGAGGTTGGAGAGATTCTGGAGCCGGAAGATCAGGCCAAGATCATTAGACTGTTCTGTAGGGAGGAACTCTCGGTGTTAATTGCAGAGGCGCTACAGGTGTTGAATCTCTCCTCGCCAGTTGCTGTGGAGGAGGAGATTGAAGACCCGGTTATCCAGGCGGTCCGGCAGTCACAGGTAGTGTTCCCAGTGCATAGAGTGGTGGACAAAATGACCCAGGAGGAATGGGATAGGCCAGAAACTGGTCTGTGTGGCATACGGACCATGAATAGGCTCTATTCCTTGGCTGAGAAGGATAGAGAACAGTTTAAGGTGCCGCGAGTCGACGCGGTGGTTTCGGCCGTTACCAAAAAAACTACCATCCCGGTGGAGGGTAGTGCAGCTTTAAAGGATTCCCAGGATTGGAAAGTGGATAGTTTATTGAAACAGACATAAGAACATAAGAACATAAGAAATGCCATACTGGGTCAGACCGAGGTCCATCAAGCCCAGTATCCTGTTTCCAACAGTGGCCAATCTAGGTCATACGTACCTAGCAGTTTCCCCAAAAGACACAGGTTCTGCAGTGCTTTGAAGCGGATTCGCTGTCGCTTCAAGCTTCCATATGCGGAGCTTGGGTGGCCAGAGCATGTTTGTGTTGGGTGCAACGGCTGAGACAGTCCGCACACCTGGATCTGGACGGACTCAAACAGCTGGATCGTCTGGAGTCAGGAATGGCCTATCTTGCTGACGTGCATTATGACTTGATCAGGTCCCTGGCTAATAGTATGGCATCTGTTGTGGCTGCTCGCCGCTCGGTATGGTTGCGGAATTGGGCGGCGGATGGTTCCTCGAAGTCTCGTCTCAGCAAACTGCCATTTAAGGGCGGTCTACTTTTTGGAGACGATCTGGACAAGTTGGTGAAGGATCTCGGGGCGTCAAAAGGGGGTAGGCTTCCTGAGGATAAGCCGAAGCAAGGCAAGCCGAGTCAAAATTATAGAGGTCAGTTTCGGGACTTCCGCAGATTTCGTTCCTCACGGTTCACCTCTTCGCAGCGGGGTCAGTTCCCGGCTCGTGCACAGGGGTTTCACGGTTTCCGAGGAGCTAATAGAGGTTTCGCGACAGGCGGTTCTCCCGCGGCTCGCAAGTCGCAATGAGATAGGGGGGGGGTCCCGCCGGGGGGGGGCCTCCCATAGGGGGACGTCTCCGGGAGTTTCTTCCGGCTTGGACCCTTATCACCTCCAACCGCTGGGTGTTAGAGAATTCAGCAGGGCTATGCGCTCAAGCTGGATTGTCCAGTGCAGGATTCCTTCGTCATGTCCCCTTGCAGGAGCGCTTCAAAGGTCATGGCCATTCGCAGTACCTTAGATCGCCGCCTTCGGTTAGGGGTGGTGATTGAGGTGCCCAAAGCAGTGTATGGCACGGGTCGATACTCCATTTATTTCGTGGTGCCAAAGAAGGGCGGAACGTTAAGGCCCATTTTAGACCTGAAAGCCGTCAATCGTTGCCTCAGAGTGCCGCACTTTCGGATGGAAACCTTGCGATCCGTCATAGTGGCAGTGCGCCAAGGGGAGTATTTGACGTCTCTCGACCTTAGAGGCGTACTTGCGCATCCCTATTCGCGCAGCTCATCAAAAATTTCTGAGGTTCGCTTTCTTTTGGGGTCATTATCAATTCCAGGCATTGCCCTTTGGTTTAGCAACGGCGCCGCGAACCTTCACAAAAATTATGATGGTGGTGGCGGCGGCGTTGCGCAAGGAAGGAATTCTGGTGCATCCATATCTTGACGATTGGTCGATTCGTGCCAAGTCCGAATCAGAGAGCGTTCGCGTGACGACCAGAGTGGTAGAGTTCTTACAGAGTCTGGGTTGGGTGGTCAATCCAGCCAAGAGTCGTCTGCAGCCTTCTCAGGACATAGACTACCTTGGGGTGCGATTTGACACTCGGAAGAGGTTCGTGTTCCTACCGCACAGCCGGGCCCAGGCGCTCAGGTCTCTGGTCCGGAAGTTCCGGTCGGTCATGGCTCAGTCAGCATGGTCTTACTTGCAGGTGTTGGGCACAATGGCGGCGACCTTGGAGGTGGTGCCGTGGGCCAGGTTTCATATGCACCCGTTACAAAGGGCACTCCTGCGGCGTTGGTCGCATCAGAACGATTCCTTGAGCAAGCGTCTGCCGTGCCCTTGGAAGGTCCGACAGTCACTCCGGTGGTGGCTGCGGGAGTCTTCCTTGGCGGCTGGCATGCCCCTGGAACAACCGGAGTGGCTCCCGTTATTGACGGATGCCAGTCTGACGGGGTGGGGTGCCCACTGCCAGAACAGGTTTGCGCAGGGGGTTTGGGCGCCCCAAGAGAGGTCTTGGTCGATAAATCGGCTGGAGCTTCGGGCAGTAATGCGGGCGCTACAAGCGTTCGAGGAATTGGTCCTGGGCCGTCCGGTTCGGGTGCTGTCTGACAATTCAGTGACAGTGGCATACATAAACCGCCAAGGCGGCACGGGAAGTGCCGCAATGGAGGAGGAAGCAGATCTGTTACTCACATGGTTAGAAAGGCGGTTGACGGCGTTTTCGGCAGCGCACATAGCGGGAAAGGAGAATGTCCAGGCGGATTTTCTCAGCAGAGTGCAGGTAGATGCAGGGAGTGGGAGCTTCATCCCGACGTGTTTGCACAGATAGTGAGCCGCTGGGGAATGTCGGTAATGGATTTGATGGCGACCTTTCAGTCGGCGAAAGTCGGCCTGTTCTTCAGCAGAAGGAGAGAGCGCATGTCAGAGGGCATCGACGCGCTGTTGCAGCAGTGGCCAGCCTCGGGACTCCTGTACATCTTCCCTCCGTGGGCGTTAACAGGCCGAGTGGTTCAGAGAATCGGGGCTCACCCGGGAAGGGTGCTCCTCATGGCGCCAGACTGGCCGCGACGTCCGTGGTATGCGGATCTCGTACGTCTCCTAGACTGCACACCGTGGCGGTTGCTGGTAAGGGCGGATCTGTTGCTTCAGGGTCCGCTTTTCATGCCCCAAGTGGATCGGTTCTCGCTTACGGTATGGCCATTGAAAGGGCCCGGTTGAAGAAAAAAGGCTATTCGGCAGCGGTAGTATCTACGCTGCTTCGGGCAAGAAAGCAGTCCACCTCATTAGCGTATGTGCGGATATGGCGTATCTTTGAGGATTGGTGCTGCCGACATCACATTCGGTGACGGTGGCCATTCCTCCTATCTTAGAGTTTCTGCAGGATGGTTTTGAGAGAGGCCTGGCGGCTAGTTCATTGCGCGTTCAGTTGGCAGCCCTCACCTGTTTCCGAGGTAAAGTGCAGGGGCGGTCGTTAGGTACGCACTCAGATGTGATTCGTTTCTTGAAAGCAGTTTCCCGGTTGCGGCCATTGCGCAGGGTGGTGGTCCCGCCTTGGGATCTCAACCTTGTGTTGACGGCATTATCGGGGCCTCCCTTTGAGCCATTGCATTGAGCTTCAGTGAAAGATTTAACTTTGAAGGCGGTTTTTCTAGTGGCGATCTGTTCGGCTCGGCGTGTTTCGGAGTTGCAAGCTTTTCGTGTAGGGAACCGCACTTGACATTTTCAAGGGAAAAAGTGGTGCTGCGTCTGGTTCCTTCCTTTCTACCTAAGGTAGTGTCTCCTTTTCATTTGAACCAAGTGGTGTGTCTTCCTGTTCTCGGTTCTTTGGAGAGTGCCGATCGTGATCGGGGGTTGCGTCGGCTGGATGTCAGAAGAACATTGCGAAGGTATTAGCAGGTTACGGAGGTGTTTTGCAAATCAGATCATTTGTACGGTTTGGAGGTGTCCGCAAAGGAGAGGCGGCATCTAAGGCTTCTATTGCCCAGTGGTTCCGAGAGGCTATAGCGTCCGCTTATCTGCTTCAAGGTCGGACAGTGCCTGAGGGCTTGCGAGCGCATTCCTGGGTGGAGCACAGTTTGGTGCCGCCAGGGGAGATCTGTCGAGCAGCGACATGGTTGTCTCTTCATACTTTCACTAAGCATTACCATCTGGATCTAGCGGCTGCGGAGGTTCGGTTCGGCGGTATTGCGAGCCGGATGGTGGGGTCCCTCCCATGATTACTGCTCTGGTATATCCCAGAGGTAGAGGACTGAACTGGAGGAATGATAAGGAAATAATTACACTTACCTGGTAATTGTAGTTCCTTGAGTGACGACAGTTCAGTCCTCCATCCCTCCCAGTCTATTCCAGAGGCAGATTGCTAATAGGGGGGTGAAGGACGTTTCTTACAGGTAGGTGTAATTCGCTGTGGTTCATTTTCACTTTTTGGTACTCCGCAGTTTATCTGGCAGTAACGGAGTAAGAAAGTCTAGCCGACTATTATAGTATTTCACCCTTATGGGCTAGTAAAGTTAAAGGTTTGGTTGTTAATGTTAGCTGCTACTTTGTTGCTCCTTTGAGTCTGCTTTGTTAATAGTTCACACTGGAGGGGAAGAGAGATCAGCAGGCTATATCCAGTGATGTCATGATTCTGACGTACCTGTCTCCAAGCTGCAGGAGGTTGACAACCCAGAGGTAGAGGACTGAACTGTCGTCACTCAAGGAACTACAATTACCAGGTAAGTGTAATTATCATATTTGGGAGATTCCAAGGGAGGGCGGTTCCTGGAGGATCGCCCGAGGGGTGCTAGACCCGTGACACTAGCAAGAGGACAAGGTAGGGACTTCTGCAGATTCCGTGGTACTCAGTTTGCTCCTTATCAGAGAGGCCGCTTTGTAGCGCAGGGGCAGTCCTTTCGAGGAGCGCAGTAGTTCGGCAGGAGATATTTTATTTCCCAGCAGAATGCCTCCAAGAAACCACAATGAAGGGCGGCTGGCTCAGGCAGAGCCTCCGGTGGGAGGATGGTCGCAGAAGTTTCTTTCCGTCTGGGCTTGCATAACGATGAACCAGTGGGTCTTGGAAATCATCTGTGAGGGCTATGCGCTGGAGTTCGCTCAATCGCTGGCGGGGGCCTTTCTAAGGTCTCCTTGCGGATCCCTCGTAAAGAGGAAAGCAGTAAACGACACGCTTCAACGCTTGCTCCAGCTCCAAGCAGTGGTACCGGTCCCCAAAGACCAATACGGATTAGATCGATACTTCATTTATTTCCTGGTCCCCAAGAAGGAAGGTTCCTTTCGCCCCATTCTGGATCTCAAACACATAAACAGATGTTTGAGGGTGCCTCATTTCCGCATGGAGACTCTAAGGTCTGTAATTCAGGTGGTGAAGCCGGGAGAATTTCTGTCTTCCATAGATTTGACGGAGGCGTATCTGCACATTCCGATCCGGCCAGATGAGAAATTCCTGAGGTTTGCTGTGCCCATGGGCCATTTTCAATTCAGAGCGTTGCCGTTTGGTCTGGCTACAGCCCTGCGTACGTTCACAAAAGTGATGGTGGTTGCGGCAGCGTTGCGGAAAGAGGGAGTTCAGGTACATCCTTATCTGGACGATTGGTTGATTCGGGCAGAGTGTCAGATGGAGTCGGTCACTGCGACTGAGCAGGTGGTTCAGTTTTTAGAACAGCTTGGTTGGGTGATAAGTCCAAAAGTCAGTTGCGTCCTATGAGGCAGCTGACTTATCTTGGAGCCCTGTTCGATACAGAGAAAGGAGTGGTGTTTCTGCCAGAGGACAGGGTACAGAAGCTTTGGAAGCAGGTGAAGGCTGCCTTGCGCATACACGCGCCCATGGCATGGAGATACCTGGAATTACTGGGGACCAAGGCGACAGCGTTGGATTTAGTGCCGTGGGCCAGAGCTCATATGTTTCCGCTTCAGCAGGCGCTGCTGTCCAGGTGGTCCCTGCAGCATCAGTCCCTGGCCCAGAGACTAGTATGCCCAGAGGTCGTGCGTGTCAGTCTTCAATGGTGGTTGAACCCCTTGCGTGTTGCGCGGGAGTTTTGCTTATGGAGCCAGAGTGGTTGCTGGTCACCATGGACGCCAGTCTGTCGGGCTGGGGAGCTCATTGTTTGTCGCAAGTAACGCAAGGGGTCTGGTCCGGAGGAGAGCGGTTAGTCGATCAATCGTCTAGAGATGAGCGGTATGCTTGGGGCTTCAGGAGTTCGTCGGTCTGGTCAGAGGGAGAGCGGTTCGAGTTTTCTCCGACAGTGCGGTGACTGTCTCTTATATCAACAGACAAGGAGGCATGGGCTGTGCAGCTCTGTTGGCGGAGAGTCAGAGCTTGATGCAGTGGGCGGAAGGCCATCTGCTGGCCATTTTGGTGGCGCATGTAGCCGGAAGAGACAACGTACAGGCAGACTACCTCAGTCGGAATGTCCTAGATCCCGGAGAGTGGGAGCTAAATGCGGCTGTTTTTCACAAGATCACGGTTCGTTGGGGGCAGCCTGTCATGGACCTCATGGCTACCCTCGGGAATGCCAAAGCATCTCTCTTCTACATCAGATACAGGGTACACATGTTGGAGGGGCTCAACGGTCTAGGTTCAACCCTGGCCGAAGGGAGAGCTGCTGTATGTGTTTCCCCCGTGGCCATTGATCGGCCAGGTGATACGGAGAATTGCAGGGCATGCTGGGGAAGTAATTCGCATTGCTCCGCACTGGCCCAGGAGGCCTTGGTATGCGGATCTGATCAGACTGCTTATAGATCACCCATGGAGACTTCCCAGTCGGATCAATCTGAGTCAGGGACCGGTGTTAATACCACAGGTGGATCGATTCTTGCTTACGGCCTGGCTATTGAGAGGGAGCGGCTCCGGCACCGAGGGTACTCGCCATCGGTGATTGCTACCTTATTGAAATCCAAAAAGAGAGAGACTTCCCTAGCATATGTCCGCGTCTGGCGCATTTTTGAAGGCTGGTGCAGGGAGTGTAACGTTATGCCGTTCTCTGCGTCATTACTGATCATTTTGTCTTTCCTGCAAGGGGGGCTAGAAAAGGGCTTGGCTCTCAGCACTCTCAAGGTTCAACTGGCTGCCCTTTATCTTTATTTGGAGGCTTAATATACTGCTCAATGCAACAGCGTCTGAGCAGTTTACAAAATATACAAAAGCTGCTAGGAAAAGGAAAAGAACGCCAATTAAATTATAGGACAGACAGAAAAAAGGTTCAGGAACTAAAAGAGAAATCAAGAGTTGGATAGATTGAGAGAGATCACTGGGGAGGTGCGGAAAGAGGGGGGGGGGGAGGGTGGTGGGGGAAGATCAAAAGCTAAGCAGAAGAGGTGAGTTTTCAGGCGGGCCTTAAAGGTCTTCAGAGAGGGTTCCAGGCGGAGGTCCGGGGGGAAGCGAATTCCAGAGGCGGGGCCCTGGTGTATTATAGAGGAAAAGTGTTGGGCAGCGTGTTGTCAGCTCACCTGGATATACAACGTTTTCTTAGGGCAGCTAGGATTATTCGGCCTCCTCTGAGATCAGTAGTACCGGCTTGGGATTTGAATTTAGTTTTGGATGCCTTAACACAGCCTCCTTTTGAGCAGGGATCCACAGTGAGTCTGAGAGAGCTTTCTTGGAAAACAGCATTCCTCGTCACATGTTTGGCTAGGAGAGTCTCAGATCTTCAGGCGCTCTTGTGTAGGACCTCTTAAATTCAGTTTACGGAGAAGGTTGTGTTACGGCCGGTGCCGTAGTTTCTGCCTAAGGTAGTGTTCAGTTTTCATCTGAATCAGACTGTTTCGCTTCTGACTTTTCAACATGGGGGGAGTGACATGGGTCAGGCCCTTCGGAAGTTAGATTTGGGTGGAGTGCTTCGTCATTACCTTAAAAGGACTGAGGCTTTTAGGAAGTCAGTTTGTGATTTTTGGAGGGCCTTGTAAGGAGGAGGCCGCTTCGAAAGCTTCCATTGCCCGGTGGGTGAAGCGGGCGGTTGGTGCAGCTTATGAGGAGAAGGGGCTCTCAGGGCTCATTCCACTAGAGCATAAGCGACTTCTTGGGCGGAGTTCGCATTGGTGCCCCCTGGTGGATATCTGTCATGCAGCAACTTGGTCGTCTGAATACCTTTACTAGACACTATCGTTTAGATGTCCAGGCAAGAGGAGACGCGAATGTTGGGGCCTCGGCCTTAATAGGATGGCTCGCAGGACCCTCCCGTTTTTAGGAACTGCTTTGGTACTTCCCTATGGTTCCTGGACTGGCCCGGAGAGATGAAGAGGAAGGAGAAATTAGACCTTACCTGCTAGTTGTCTTTCCTTGAGTTCTCTCCATGCCAGTCCAGGGCCCACCCAATTGATCTGCGAGGATTCTCTTCATTAACAAGAAGTAATAGGCAGAATCTCAGCTATAGATCAATTTCCTGGAACTTGGGGCGATCTCCCTGGCCCTATGGGTGTTTTGCCACCGCCTGCGACACCAGTCCATACTGATTCAGACTGACAACCAAATTGCCATGTTTTACGTTAACAAGCAGGGGGACATTGGGTCATACTCCCTCTGCCAGGAGGCGGTGACCCTCCTTTCTTTTGTAATGCGCAACATGCTCCTGCAGGCAGTTCACCTTCTTTGCCAGGACAACTTCCTGTCGGACAGACTGAGCAGGGTCCTCCATCTACATGAGTGGCACCTGGACTCTAGTGACCGCTTGGCTCTTTTGCCTCTGGGGCAGGCCCGTGATGGACCTATTTGCCACCCCAGACAACACCCAGCTGCCTCGCTTCTGCTTGTAGCAACCACACCCAGAGAGGGTGGCGGCAGATGCCTTCCTTATTCTGTGGATGGAAGGCTGCCTCTGTGCTTTTCCTGATCCCTCTGGTCGCAAAGATCCTCTTCAAGGTCCAGTGTGATGGGGGCGTCTCTAATATTAATCGCCCTCAGTTGGCCCAGACAGCCCTGGTTCCCACTGCTGCTCTTGCTGACGGTGGCACTTCTGGCCCGCTGGGCCATGCCCCAGACTTCCTGAAACAGGAGGAGGGTTCCCTCCTGCACCCCAATCTGGGGTTTCTAACGCTAACAGCATGGCTGCTGAAAGGGTAGCATTGGTCCCTTTCAACCTCCCAGAGGAGGTTGAGGAAATCCTGTTAGCCTCCTGAAAGCCCTCCACTAGGCAGGCCTACATCTTTTAAATGGCGAAGATTCTCTGTATGGTGTGCAGAGAGATGGGGGAATCCATTCTCCTGCCAAATGCAATTAGTGTTCCAGTACCTATTGCATCTGTTGCACACCGGGCTGAAGTCCAACTCTGTGAGCATACACTTGAGTACGATAACTGCACGCAACCACCCTATCAAGGGAAAACCCTTCTTGGGTTATCCCCTGGTTTCTCGGTTCCTCCAGGGCCTCCTGTTGTCTAAACTCTGTCCCCCCTCCAGCGGTGGAGTGGGTCCTCAATGTGGAGCTCTCAAGGCTCGCCAGATCACCTTTAAAGCTGCTAACCACTTGCCAACTGCAGTATCTTTCATAGAAGGTTGCCTTTCTCTTGGCCCTCACATCCACTCGGAGAGTAAGCGAACTTCAGACCCTGGTGGCAGAGCCACCATATACAAGATCCTATAAGAACAGGTTGGTGTTTTGCATCCACCCTAAAGTCCTCCCAAAGGTAGTACCTCCTTTCCACCCCAACCAGGAGGTGGTTCTTCCCACCTTCTTTCCACGGCCTCATGCTGGTTGGGAGGAAATTTTACTCCATAGACTGGATTACAAGCAGGCCCTGTCCTTCTACTTACAGCAGACTCGAGGCCATCAAAAAGCTCCTCAACTTTTTGTTTGACTCCCAGCAGACTGGGGCTCCCTGTGACTAAGCAAACTCTGTCCACTTGGGTGGCGGAATGCATTGCCTTCGCCTATGAGTAAGCTGGGCTGTCTCTGGAACATTGTTTCATGGCACATCACGTGAGAGTGATGGCCACATCAGTGGCAAACCTGCACTCAGTGCTGGTGATGGAGATCTTCAAGGCCGCCACATGGTCTTCACTTCATATGTTCACAGCTCACTACTGCCTGGAGAGCGAGTCCCATCAGGACAGTGCCTTCAGCCAGGCAGTACTCTGCAATCTGTTCGGGGTGTAGGCAGCTTCTGCCCTCCGACCCTTCTGTGTTCAGGCTACTGGTGTGATGGTGCTGCTGGATGCTAGGGTTTTGCAGAGTATCTCAGTTGGGGACTCATCTTCAACTCACAGCTACATGAGTTGACCAACAGTGGTGTGGTTTGGTCCTTGGCAGCCTGGAGCTAGGAGTCCCATATATATGAGGACTTCCTGCTTTTTCCTGGAAAAAGCATAGTTACTCACCTGTAACAGGTGTTCTCCAGGGACAGCAGGAATCAGTCCTCTCAACCATCCTTCCCTCCCCTGGGAGTTGCCTCCCTACCTTGTTAGGTTTTTACTACCGTCCTAGCTGTGTTGTCTGACTGAGCAAGATGGCACCCTTGAGCAGGAAAGGGACCACACATGCATGGTAGCATATCCAAAAGTCTTTCTTTGAAAGCTGGGGAAATGCTTCCATGCGGGCTCTGTCGGCACCGATGTCACCCATATGTGAGAACTGATTCCTGCTGTCCCTGGAAAACACCTGTTACAGGTGAGTAACTACGCTTTCTTTGTATAACTAGCAGATGGTGATACATTTTTTTGGTGCAGCAGTAAGGTTAGGTGGATTCCATGAGCCATAGACTGCACTCCTGGGTTGAGCAGGACCTGGCGGTTGGAATTCTCAAGCAGTCTAGACGTTCTTTCAGATTTTGTGGGTCCCAGCCTAGGGCGCACAGGACAGCAGCCTGCCACTTCCTGCTCCAGTGCAGTGAGACCTTGAGGTTGAAGTTCTCAGTCAGGCCTGGATGTTGTAATTCAGATCCAGACACTTGCTTGGTGGGTGGGCTCGAATCTACGGACTTAGCTGAGGCTTACTTCCATATCTGTATCCGAGAGGATCAACACTTTTAGTTTAGCCACTCACCTTTGGCCTTTCCACCATCCCAAGGACGTTCTTGAAAGTGATGATGCGAGGCCCCATGAAATCTGCACCCATACCTGGACGACTTGCTCTTTCGGACCAGGTCGCAGTCTGAAGCACATCTGGTGTCAGTCTGGGTGGTGCATTCCTAGAGTCTCGGGTGATAAATTGAGGCAAGAGCCACTGCCAGTAGGTTCTGTGCCACTAGGGTTGTCAGATTGGATGGCCATTTGGGTCAAAGCTGACTGCTTCTTCAGTTGATCGAGAGAAGTAGGTTATCTCCAAGTTATAATGCCCTGTTCAATGTAATTTCAGTTTGTTCAATGTAAACTGCGCTGATACAGAATAGCGTGGTATATAAGAGAATGAAAATAAATAAATAAAATAAATCAATGCCATAGTTCAGCCTTGGCCAAAGTGTGGCCTTCTGTAGGTTTCCTCTGTAGCTGCTGGTGGGTCATGTGCTTCGACGCATAGAGCGGCATCCAGACTTAGTGGTCCTGGTGTTGTCAGGCCACAGAGCCTGTGGTTAGCGCATCTGATGAGGTTTCTGCAGGATCCTCCTTTGCGGCTGCCCTCAGCGCTAGGGGCTGTTAAGTCAAGGACCAGTTCTGGGTGACTTGGCTCATTTCTTGCATACAGCTTGGCTCTTGAGAGGTGCCACTTAGCATATAAGGGCTACTCTCCTGCTGTGGTTTCCGCACTCCGCAAGGCTAGGAGAGAATCTGCCAGCCTGGCCTATACATGCATCTGTTGTCTTTTTTTGAGACTTGATGCTGTCAGCATTAGGCTAGACCTTATATAGTGGACTTTTCGTCCTTGCCTTTTTTCAGGAGGAGGATCTGGACAAAGGCCTTTCTGTTAGTTCCATGAACGTTCAGGTGGTGGCCCTTTTCCTGCTTCAGGGGGCCAGTGGTAGGAGTGGACCATTGTCTTGCATCTTGATGTGTTCCAGTTTTTTCCAAGGAGTATGGCATCTGTGCTATCTCCCCCCCCCCCCCCCCCAAAAAAAAAAATTTGGTTCTCTGTGGGATCTCTGCCTGGTGCTCTAGGCCATGATGTTTGAGCCCTTGAAGTGGGTTATGCTTAAAGATCTGACCCTCAAGACTGTCTTTCTGGTCGCAGTATGTTCGACAAGATGAATTTCTGAGCTGCAAGCCTTATCATGCAGGGATCCTTATCATTCTTGGAGGAAGCCATGCGCATTCAATCTATTCCTTCTTTCTTGCCCAAGATGGTTTCTACCTTCAATATGAATCAGGTAGTCTGTTTGCCCTCCTTTTTTAAGGGCCAGTGCCAAGGGAAGGACGAGGACCTTTGCCGGTTGAATGTCCAGAGTATACTTCTCTGGTACTTTGAAGGTGGTTAACCTTTTTTGCAAGTCATACCATCTATTTCTTATCGTTCCAGTCCAGTCCCGAAACCTCTGGGTAGTGCACCTCCTCCAGAAGCTTGGAGACTGAGCATGTCCAAAAACTGTATATACCAGTATAAGTACCAGTAGCACTGCCTCTCAGCTTCCAGTTTTGCTCAGTCTCCAAGCAGCTGGAGGTGGTGAGCCAGGGGGCTCACTGAGGAGCAAATAAGGAGAGTTTAGGTTTTGGTTTTGTGAAAGTATTAGGTTTATTTTTAGGGTTAATTTCTGTGGTATTAAAGCTTAAAAAAAAAAAAAAAAGGGAAATGAAGATGACCGGAGCAGAAGCAGTAAGCCCTATGGAGGAGGATCAGTGTTGGCTCTCTCCTTTCTTGTACCTTTTCTCCCCCCTTCCGCTGGTGCTCTGAGGGCTGGTTGGAGGCGCTTTCAGGCATGAAGGGCTCGGCAGCTCCCGATCCCGTGAGCGGGTGAGGAGCTGCTATTTTGGCACTGAAAATTTAAGTGGCTGCTGCTGCTACCTCAACGCTGAAGCTGTTCAGCGGCTGAGCGTGAGGCCAGCACCTCTCCCACGGCAGGATCAGTGCCGCTGCTGGGTCATCGCCAGCATTTCTACAAGCTGCAGGTATGTCTGAGAAACTCTGTGTAGGCTGGAGCGGAGGAGGGGGGGAGCCGTTAGTGCGTGGTGTCGGCGGTTTTTGTTGCAGCTCCTGCTGGAGCGTGGGAAAGCAGGGAGCTTGCTCTTTCCCGCATCTTTTTTTGGCCCTCTTGACAGTCTTGTCTCAAAGGGTGTCTGGGGATCAGTTTCATTGTATTTGTGTTCCTGTCAGTGTTGAAGTTTAAAAAAAAAAAAAAAAAAAAAAAAAAAAGGTTAGGAGTAAGTACTCTGCAGATTTGTGGTTGCAGAAGAGGCTGAACTTGGTTTAGACTGCAAGATAGTCTGTGTTTGTTTTCCTAGGCAGTTCAAGCCTAGGACCCAGGGTCTGCTCCCCATGCCCGGACGTCCGCAGTGCTTAGTCTGTGGTGCTCGGTGTGGTGCGGTTTCTGAGGCTGAAGTCTGTTGTGGTTGTATGATGGAAGTTGTGGGAATGTAGCAGGCTTTACAGGTCAGGGTACATGAGCCTATAGATCCCTCATCTCAGGACACTCAAGGTGCTGTTGAGTTGGTTCCTCCTTCGCTGGCGGTGGCGACAGCTCTCCCTGGACCTTCCTCTTCACAGGTCTCTTTGGGGGGTGGGGATTTTGGAAGAATTATCCCCAGAATTTGTGCTTTTGTTACATCAAGCGTTTCGCTTACGGCAACAAGGGTCGATGCTTCCATCCTCTCCCTCTGGGTCAGGAACCAGGCGTAAGGTCTCTGAGAAGAGAGAGGATCCAGAGGTTTTGCCAACCAAGGTGGTCAGGACTGGTGCAGATGGACCTGAACAGTCTCCTTTGTCAGACACCGGTGACTGGGAGTTGGAGTCAGAGTTGCAGAGCGAGGAGCTTGAGGAAGGAGAGGCTCTGGAGCCAGAGGACCGTCTTCCAGCAGGAGCAGCTGCCGGCACTGCTCGTGGAATCGCTTAAGGCGCTCAATTTGTCGGATAGTCTGCCTGTGGAGGAAGATTCGCTCCACGATCCTCTCTCATTCAGGCAGTGCGTAAGCCTCAGTCAGTTTTCCCAGTGCATAGAGTGGTCAAACAGATGATTCAGGATGAGTGGGATCTCCCTGAGGCAGGTCTGAGAGGGATTAGAGCCTTGTTGCGGCTCTACCCTCATCCAGAACAGGACCGCAAAATGTTTGTCTCCGTGGGTTGATGCGGCGGTTTCTGCAGTTAGAAAAAAGACCACCATCCCTGTGGAGGGAAGTGTGGCCTTGGACGCACAGGATAGAAAGCTGGATATGCTGTTGAAACAAGCCTTTGATGTCAATGCCCTTTCGATGCAGGCCCCCATTTGAAGGGCCTGGGTGGCGAAGGTCTGCCTGCAGTGGTCTCAGTGGCTGCAGCAGGCGGACAGATCGTTGCCTGACCAGTTGGCAGAGATTGCTAAGTTGGAGTCGGGTGCAGCGTATCTCTCTGACATTCACTATGACCTCATACACGGGCTCACAAACAGTATGGCATCTTTAGTGGCGGCCCGTCATTATCTTTGGTTACACAACTGGGCGGCTGATAGTTCTTCCAAATCGAGGCTTAGCAAGCTTCCCTTCAAGGGGAAGCTTCTATTTGGCAAAGATCTTGACAAGTTGGTCAAGGATTTGGGAGATTCCCTGAGGACAAGCCCAAGCAGGGCCTCATGGCCTCTAAGTCTCGAGGATCTTTGCGGGAGTTTTGACACTTTCGGTTGTCTTGGCTGGGTAACTTTCAGAGGGGTAGATTTCCTGGCCGGGGGCAGGTCTTTCGTAGCTTCAGAGGGGGCAGGCTGAGGTTTTTCGGTGGCCACCGCCTCGGGGTTTAAGAAGCCCCAATGAAGTGAGGGGGGGACCCAGGCAGAGGTTCCGTTCATAGGAGGTTGGCTATGGGATTTCTACTCTGCTTGGATCCAGATCACGTCTGACCAGTGGGTTCTGGAGATAATCCACGAGGGATATGCCCTTGAGCTGGTTCAACCTGTGCGCAAGGCTTTCGTGCAGTCGCCTTGCAAGACCCCAGGCAAGGCAGAGGCAGTCAGGCATACCCCAGTGCGTTGTCTTCAGCTCGGGGCAGTGGTGCCTGTTCCCCGAGAGGAATACGGGTTCGGTCGATACTCCATCTATTTCGTAGTACCCAAAAAGGAGGGGGCCTTTTGTCCCATCTTGGACCTCAAGCACGTCAACCTCTGCTTATGGATGCTGCGTTTTCGCATGGAAACCTTAAGGTCAGTCATTGTGGCCGTGAGAAGGAGAGTTTCTGACATCCTTTAATCTCACCGAGGCGTACCTTCATATTCCCATAAGGGCGGAGCACCAACGTTGGCTTCAGTTTGCGGTGCCTATGGGGCATTTTCAGTTCCGAGCGTTACTGTTTGGTCTGGCAACGACCCCTCGTACTTTAACCAAGGTCATGGTGGTGGTGGCTGCAGCCCTCTGGAAGGAGGGCGTTTTGGTTCATCCCTATCTCGACTATTGGTTGATTCGGGCAAAGTCCAGGGAGGAGAGCCACATCACGGGTGGTGCAGTTCCTGGAGGGTCTTGGTTGGGTGGTCAACCGGACCAAGAGTCACTTAATGCCAGCTCAGGAATTGGAGTATCTGGAGGTGTGCTTCGACACTCTTAAGGGGAAGGGTTTCCTTCCAGATCAGTGCACACAATCTGCGTCGGTTGATACGGGTGTGTGTTTGCTGGTCAGAGTTGACAGCATGGCAATATTTACAGCTGTTGGGAACAATTATGGAGTTGGTGCCATGGGTGAGGGTGCACATGCGGCCCTTGCAGTGTGCCCTGCTATGGCGCTGGTCTCATCAGTTGGAGGCGCTGACACAGCGGCTTCCCTGCCCTTGGAGTTTTCAGGGCGCTTTGCTGGTGGTTGCAGCCAGAGCACTTGTCAGCGGGCATGCCGCTAGAAGCCCCTCTGTGGATGCAGTTGGTGACCGATGCCAGCCTGTCAGGTTGGGGAGGTCATTGCAAGGGGCGTTTTGCCCAGGGGTCTTGGACCAAGCAAGAGGCAAGTTGATCGATCAACAGACTAGAGCTTTGGGCGATTGCTCTAGCTCTCCAGGCCTTTGAGTTGCAGGTGTCCGGGAAGGCGGTGAGTACTCGGACAATGCGACAGCGGTGGCCTATTTCAACAGACAGGGAGACACTGGCAGCGTGGCCTTAGAGGAAGAGGCGGAGCAGTTGTTTGAGTGGGAAGAACCTCAGCTCTAGGCCCTGTTGGTGGCTCACGTGGCAGGTGTGGACAGTGTAACGGCAGATTACCTCAGTCAAGTGCAGTTGGATCCTGGAGAGTGGGAGCTTCACTTGGAGGTCTTTGCGCAGGTGGTTCATTGGTGGGGGAACTCCTGCTATAAGGGTAAGGTATGTAGGGTACCCCTGGGGTCCCATCCGGATGTCTAGCGTTTCCTCAGGGCTGTGACTAAACTTTGTCCCCCACGTAGAGTAGTGGTCTCTGCTTGGGATCTCAATCTAGTTTTGAGAGCTCTGATGGAGCCTTTTGAGCCAGGCTTCTTAAGAATTTGACGTTGAAGACTGTTTTTCTGGTGGCTATATGTTCCGCGGATAGGATCTTTGAGTTGCAGATCCTCTCTTGCCGTGAGACTTTTCTCTCTTTTTCTAGGGAAAAGAAGTCTTATGGCCGGTTCCTTCCTTTCTTCCCAAGGTGATCTTGGTATTTCATGTGAATCAGCCCGTCACTTTACCAGTGTTGGGTACGTCTAGAAGTGGCGAGATTGACCGCGATCTCCGTAAACTGAATGTTCGCCGGGTTCTTAAGCATTATTTGGCAGTTTCGGCGTTGTTTCGTAGGTCAGAACATTTATTTGTTCTGTATGGAGGGCCACATAAGGGGGAAGCAGCGGCTAAAGCTTCCATTTCTAGGTGGATTTGGGAGGCCATCGCCTCGGCGTACTTACTTAGCGGTCGTTCTGTTCTTCTAGGTTTATGCACTCACTCCACCAGGGCGCAGGCTGCGT
This sequence comes from Ichthyophis bannanicus, assembly GCA_033557465.1. Taxonomy (NCBI): domain Eukaryota; kingdom Metazoa; phylum Chordata; class Amphibia; order Gymnophiona; family Ichthyophiidae; genus Ichthyophis; species Ichthyophis bannanicus. The sequence continues at coordinate 211,566,791 of CM066040.1, forward strand.
CCTGGGCTGAATTTAGCCTGGTGCCACCTGTGGACATTTTGCAAGGCGGCAACCTGGTCGTCTCTACATGCCTTTGCTAAGCATTATCGCTTGGATGTCCAAGTGGCGAGGGAGGCCGGTTTTGGGGCTGCGGTTCTGCAAGCTGGTATTTTGGGTCCCTCCCTTTAGTGCATGTACTACTCTTACATCCCAGAGGTTTCGGGACTGGACTGGAGGGACGATAAAACAAAATTAGACTTACCTGCTAATTGTTCCTTGAACTCCAGTCCAGTCCTGTATCCCACTCGGTTTCAGTATGGAGTTTCAGGGCTCTGGATTTTAGTGCAGTTTGGTTCTAGTTGGCTGTTCGGATGGCAGTTTTCAACGGTTCTTTCAATTTATTCTCGCTGTTTCTTCCCTTCTCAGAGAGGGTTAGATATCCTCCTCTGTGTTGGGGGAGGGTTTTTTTTCCCAGGCAGGTCTATTTGTAGTTATAGTGTAGTATGAGATTTCTACTTATTTGTTGCTCCTTTGTCTGCTTTGTAAATAGGTACTAGAAGCTGAAGGGTGGTGCTACTGGTACTTATACTGGTATCTACAGTTTTTGGACATGCTCAGTCTCCAAGCTGCTAGAGGAGGTGCACTACCCAGAGGTTTCAGGACTGGACTGGAGTTCCTCAAGGAACAATTAGCAGGTAAGTCAATTTCGCTTTTGTACTGTTTGTGGGACCGCATAAAGGGGATGTGGCAGCCAAGTTTACTTTGGTGTGCTGGATCAAGGAGGCTTTTAGGTAGAAAATTGAAATTCACAACTTCCAGGGTTGCATGCTCAGAAATGCTTCCTATTCCACAAGCAGGACCTAAAAGGCAGGCATAGCTCCAGAGTCTCAATGCGTGGATGAGATGATTGTGCGAGGAAGAGGGTTTTGGATTTGTTACAAAGTGGGCAACATCCTGGGGAAAGGGGGAGGGGCTTTTCCAAAAGGTTGGGCTCCACCTTAACTGGGGTAGAACCAAGTGGCTGGCATTAACCATTTAAAAGAGGTGGCAGCTTTTAAAATATATAATGGGAGAAAACAGACAGTTGCTCAAGAGCACATGGTTTGGAATGATGTATCCTTAAAGGATACTAGCAAAAGAGAGAATAGGTTCCAATAAAGGTAAAGGTAACCCAGATGCTTTCAAATACAGAGACAGAGCAGAAATATTCTAAATTACTCCTGTCAACTGATAACCAGATTAATATGAACAAAATACAACCTCTGAAATGCCTGTATTCAAATGCTAAAATTCTAAAAAATAAGATGAGTTAGAATATATAACACTAAATGAAAGGTTGGATATAATTGGTATTTCAGAGCCCTGGTGGATCAGTGGAGATGGTGGGGGCGGGAAGAAAGGGGATGGGGCCACTGCCTTCTGTTGGCACTGTTCAGTGGCCCATTTAAGAGCCTGATTTGCCAAGGCTGTTTTTACATTTTCTATGGGAAAAAGCTTAATCAGGCTCTTAATGGGCAACTGAACAATGACAACAGAAGGCAGTGGCCCCCCCCCGCTTCCCTCCCCCATCCTCTCCACTGATCCTTTAAGCTACACTTCTGTGCGCGCGCTGGCAAAGATGTGCTGCTTCGTGTTTGTAGTGGAAAACATACCTTTTGCACACATACATTGTCCCCTTTACTTGCCATGAATTTCTCTTCACCCTTCAATCCTTTTGCACTTTTCCCTTTCCTTCCTTACCACTCCAATCCCTCTCCTGCAGTCCCTTCCCCAACCTCCAACTCTGTTTCGCTTCACACACACATTACCCCTCTCCCTCCCCACTTGCATTCACCATCTGTCCCTCCAATCTCCCCACCATTATGTAGTGAAACCTACTAACCCTTTAAATGTTTTCAACCATGTATGCAACCTTCCCACCACCAGCCTTGTTCTGCTGGATTAGGGAGATGAGTATGTCTGCATATGCATTGAAGGGGCCATCCAGTATTGGTAAATTTTTTGGATACGTTACACAAGAACCCAAGCTACTGCTTGGGCTGAGGCCAGAACACTCATTCTGAAAGATATTTGCAGGGCATCTACTTGGTCATTGCATTCTTTTTCAAGTATTTTATAGTTTGGATACTGAAGATCGAGAGGATTCCACCTTTGGGAAGGTGGTCTTTACCGGCTTGGTATTACCTGTTCAATGTGTTAGAACTTTGATACTTCCTACATATCTGGACTGGTTTAGCAGGAAGATGGAGGAATTTTATTCCTTATTCTCCAGGACCAAGCAGGAAGTCAGTCCTCACATATGGGTGACATCGGCGCCGACGGAGCCCTCGCGGAGCAATTTTCCCCAGCTTTCACAGAAAGCCTTTGGGAATTGCAGCGCGCATGCGCGGTCGCCTTCCCGCCCAAGGGTGCCATCTTAGCCAGTCTTCTTTTTTCCGTGGAGCCCTACAGACGTACCAGTCGTGTCCCCGCTAAAAAAGTTGATTTTCGTGAGTTTTCTCGTTTTTCAATTCGGTTCGACGCCGGTCGTTTTCCTGCCCGGACTCGCGACGCCGTTGCGAGTCCTTCTCTTATTTTTCGGTTTTTCTGATTTTTGGTCCGTTTCGGTTTCGGTTTTTTCGCTGGCAGCCCGGTCCTTTGACCTTGCAGGGGCCCTTTTTCCCCCGATGGCTGCCAGTGGTTTCAAGCGGTGTGGTCAGTGTGACAGAAATATGTCACTCACTGACACACACGATAATTGCCTCCGCTGCCTGGGCCCGGATCATGAAGAAATGATCTGTGGAGCCTGTGGCAAAATGTCCTCCAAAGCGTTGAGGAGTCGGCGGCATCAGCGGGATAGAATCTTCGCTGACCCCAGCCGTACCCGGACCTCGTCGGAGGCCTCGGCATCCAGAGGCTCCAGCTCTGACCATCGCCGAAGCTCCTCCGACAGGCGTTCTCCCTCCGGAGACCATCGACGGAAGACAAAACCCGCGAGGGCGGCGTTGGTGGACGCTCCTGGCTCCGCGAGGGCCAGGTCGCATAGCCCCGACAGCTGTCCCGGGTCTTTGGAGAAGGAGCACCTCCCGAAGCGACCTCGCCTGGAGTCGGAGTTGCCTGCTCGGGTAAGTCCTGTGGTACTTCTGGACTCGCCTCCGAGAGGTCCGACGTCGGGCCCGACGCCGTCGGGGCCCGAGTCGGGGGCTGCTGGGTCACCTGAGGTCGGACTCAGGTTGACGGCCTTGGAGAGCAGACTCTCTGCCTTCATGGACCAGCAGCGGGCACTGATCGCTAGCCTCGCTGGCGCCGCTGCCCCGACCGCTGGGACGTCGACGTCTAAGTCGACCCCGGAGACCGAGCCGATCCTCGAGTCCATGCGAACTCAAGTCGATCCTCGGTCGAGGTCACCCTCGGCCTCCCGTTCGGGACCGAGGTCGTCGCCGCCGACTCCCTTGGCGTCGGGGCGGCCGACGCCTCCGCCTGCCCGAGCCGACCCCACTGATTCCTCCTCGGAGTCGGTCTGGGAGTCTGAAGAGGAGGAGTCACCTGATTCCTTTCGGACTCGGTGTGTCCCCTCGGACTCACCTGAGTCCGAACCTCGGAAACAGTCCCCTCCGGAGGATGCCCGGTTCTCGGACTTCGTCAGGGATATGGCCAAGGCTTTGGCCTTCCCTGCGGATCCCGGGGAGGAGCCTCGAGCCGAAGAGCTCGACGCCCTTCAGTACGACTCTCCTGCCCGGGAGCACTTTACTGTACCGGTGCTTCCCATGCTGGAACGACTACTCTTCCGCATGTGGGAGAGTCCGGCCTCGTCGCCGGTATTGAGCAAGCGGGTCGATTCCATCTATCGAGTCCGCAAGAGTCCTGGCTTCCAAAAAGCACAGCTGCCACACCATTCCATGGTAGTGGAATCGGCCATGCATAGGCTTAAGAGCCAGAAAATGCACTCCTCGGTGCCTCCTGGCAGGGAGGCCAGTAACCTGGATGGCCTTGGTAAGAAGTGTTTCCAGGGCTCTATGCTGGCTTGTCGTGTCCAGACCTACCAGCTATACATGGGCATGTATCTCCGAGACCTGGCTAAAGAGCTAGCCGGATTCTCCGCTGGACTGTCCGAGGAACCTTTGCGGAGGTTCCTAGCCTTAACAACTGGTATTCGGGAATGCTCCAAATTCATGTCCCGAGCAGCCTATGATGGCTTTGAAGCATCGGCTCGTGTGGCCGGAGCTGGCATCGGTGCCCGCCGACAGGCTTGGCTTCAGTCGTCTGACCTTGAACCTTGGGTGCAGGACAAGTTGGTCGATGTCCCCTGCAGAGGTGAGAACCTCTTTGGCAAGCCCATGGCTGAAAAGGCTGCACAAATCGAGACTGAGACTCTCACCAGGACCAGGCTTTCTAGGAAGACCTCCGCCCCTTCCCAGAAAAAGAAGGGCTCGGGAAAGAAGTCCTTTTACCCGAGAAAGGCGGCTGCCTATAAACCCTACCCCCAATATCAGGATCAGCAGGCCAAGGGACGGGGTAACGGGTCCCGTAGGCAGCAAGCCCCCAAGCCTGCACCACCAGCCCCTGCTCAGCAGGGTGGGGGTTTTTGACTTCCTCAGCATAGCCTCTCCCCCTCAGCTGGTTCCTCCCAGCACTGGAGGCCGGCTGGTTCACTTCGCCCACAGGTGGTCCAACATCACTTCAGATGCTTGGGTGCTTCAAGTCGTGCGAGAAGGATATCTTCTCCACTTCCATCAGGTCCCTCCCTCTTATTTTCCGGGAGAACCTCCTCGACTCCCTCTGCACAGGGACTTACTCCTTCAGGAGTTAGCAAGTCTTCTTCAGGACCAGGCTGTGGAACCGGTGCCCCACCACCTGAGAGGTCAAGGCTTTTATTCCAGGTATTTCCTAATACCAAAAAGGACAGGAGGCCTCAGACCCATCCTGGACTTGCGCAACCTCAACAAGTTCCTTGTGCGGGAAAAGTTCAAGATGCTTACCCTTGGAATCCTTCTGCCCTACCTCCAGCAGGGAGATTGGCTATGCTCCTTGGATCTAAAGGATGCCTACACGCACATCCTCATCCACCCAAGCCACCGCCAATACCTAAGGTTTGTGGTGGCAGGAAATCACTACCAGTACAGAGTACTGCCCTTTGGCCTATCCTCCGCACCGCGAGTCTTCACAAAATGTCTCGCGGTGGTGGCGGCCTATCTCAGGCTTCACGGCCTCTATGTCTTTCCGTACCTCGACGACTGGCTCATCAGAGCGTCGTCCTCTCCGGCAGTCGCCAATGCCACACACCGCACGGTGACTCTTCTGCAGTACTTGGGCTTTGTCATAAACTTCGCAAAGTCCACTTTGCTCCCCTCACAGGATCTCGAGTTCATCGGCACAAGACTGCACACTCCTCAGGCTCGAGCTTTCCTGCCTCTCGACAGGGCTCAACGGCTCATGGACCTAGCCAGCCGTTTTCGCAGCCAGTCCCTGGTCTCCGCCAGGCGCTTCCTGAGACTACTCGGCCATATGGCTTCCACCGTCCACGTGACCCCCAGTGCTCGCCTGAATATGCGGCCAGCTCAATGGTGCCTTCGCAAGCAGTGGCAACAAGCCACCGGCGGACTAGCCGACTTAGTGTGCCTCTCCAGACCGCTGGCCTCTTCCCTACAGTGGTGGCTTCATCGGCCGAACCTGGTGCTCGGAATGCCGTTTCAGTCGCCTCAGCTGGCTCAAGTGCTGATGACCGATGCTTTCCTCCTGGGTTGGGGAGCTCATTGCCAGGGGGCATGTACTCAAGGTCTCTGGACCGCGTGGGAGTCTGCTCAACAGATCAACTTCCTGGAGCTCAGAGCTATTCGTCTGGCGCTCAAGGCTTTCTCCCACCTGACTTCTCACCAGTCCGTCCTTGTCCAGACGGACAATCAAGTTGCCATGTTCTATGTGAACAAGCCGGGGGGCACGGGCTCCTTCCTTCTCTGCCGAAAAGCTCAGAAGCTCTGCTCTTGGGCCGTCAGTCACGGCATTCTTCTCAAGGCAGTTTATCTCCCAGGCCAAGAAAATTGCCTGGCGGACAAACTCAGCAGGATACTCCAGCCGCACGAGTGGCGTCTGGATCCCTTGGTAGTTCAGAAACTCTTTCTGAAGTGGGGCCTCCCCACGATGGATCTCTTTGCCAGTCCTCTCAACCGGCAACTTCCTCGCTTCTGCTCTCGTCAGCCACATCCCCTTCGGGTAGCGGCAGATGCTTTTCTGCTCTCATGGTCGGAAAGCCGTCTCTATGCTTTTCCTCCCATCCCGCTAGTCTCCCGAACTCTGTTCAAGGTTCTCCGGGACAAAGCGTCCATGATCCTGGTGGCTCCTCGCTGGCCCAGACAGCCGTGGTTTCCACTCCTGTTGCAATTAGCGGTAGAGGATCCGTTCCCTCTGGGGTTTCAACCGGATCTCCTAACACAGGATCAGGGGTCTCTGCTACACCCCAACCTCAGATCTCTCAACCTAATGGCCTGGCGGCTGAAAGGGTAGTCCTTGCTCCCCTTCTCCTGCCGGCAGAGGTGGAAGAGGTCGTCCTAGCTTCTCGGCGCCCTTCTACCCGCAAATGCTACGCCCTTAAATGGCGTCGCTTTTTCCGTTTGGTGTGTACAGCAGTCTCAGGATCCCTTCTCCTGCTCGGTGTCGGTGATCTTGCAGTACCTGCTCTACCTCTCTAATCTGGGACTTAAGTCCAACTCCGTCAAAGTCCACCTCAGTGCTCTTTCAGCACACCATGTGCCGGTGGACGGCAGACCTCTTTCCAGCGACCCTCTCGTAGCACGGTTTCTCTGAGGTCTCCTTCTACTTAAACCACCTCTGCGCCCGCCAGCACCTGACTGGGATCTGAATGTGGTTTTACAGCGGATCACCTGTCCGCCTTTTGAACCGATGGCTACCTGTTCTCTGCGTTTTCTTTCGTGGAAAACCTTATTCCTGATGGCCCTCACTTCCGCTAGACGCGTAAGTGAATTGCAGGCCCTCGTGTCTGATCCTCCCTTCACTCGGTTCTACAAAAATAGGGTAGTTTTACGGACTCACCCAAAATTTCTTCGAAAAGTTGTCTCCCCTTTTCACATCAATCAGGAGGTGGTACTTCCAACCTTCTTTCCCAGGCCTCACTCCAGCCGAGCTGAACGAGTCCTGCATACCCTGGACTGTAGAAGAGCCTTAAACTTCTACCTTGACCGTACGCGGGAGCACCGTAAAGCTGCTCAGCTTTTTGTGTCTTTTGACCCCAATAAATTGGGGCTCCCGGTCTCCAAGCGTACTCTGTCCATCTGGGTTGCTGACTGTATCGCTTGGGCTTATGGGGCAGCCGGACTCTCCTTAGAAAGTCGAGTCACGGCTCATTGTGTTCGGGCGAAGGCTACGTCAGTGGCTTACCTCCGCTCTGTTCCGCTGGCAGACATCTGCCGGGCCGCTACTTGGTCTTCGAGCCAGACTTTTGCGGTCCATTACTGTCTCAAGAGGGAGTCCCGCAGGGACAGTGCTTTCGGACAGGCAGTCCTCCGAAATCTCTTCGAGGTTTGAGCAACTCCTACCCTGCATCCCGGATGGGGGCTACCGGTGGGTAATAATTCAGCGAAGATTCCTTCCTTCTGTACTGCTGAGCTAGAGGGAGCTCATTTTTGTGCTTAGGGTCTCCGGTAGCCTTAAGCTTGGGAGTCCCATATGTGAGGACTGACTTCCTGCTTGGTCCTGGAGAAAGCGTAGTTACTCACCTGTAACAGGTGTTCTCCAGGAGCAGCAGGAATCAGTCCTCACAACCCTCCCTCCTCCCCGTGGAGTTGCAATCATCTGCTTAAGTATTTTTGCAAATTTTTATGCTGTCTTTTAGCTATGTCTTCAGACTGGCTAAGATGGCACCCTTGGGCGGGAAGGCGACCGCGCATGCGCGCTGCAATTCCCAAAGGCTTTCTGTGAAAGCTGTGGAAAATTGCTCCGCGAGGGCTCCGTCGGCGCCGATGTCACCCATATGTGAGGACTGATTCCTGCTGCTCCTGGAGAACACCTGTTACAGGTGAGTAACTACGCTTTCACTTTCATTGAATCCTGCTATTCTCTGGGAACAAGCAGGAAGTCAGTCCTCACATATGGGTGACATTGGCACTGATGGAGCCGTCGCGGAAGCACTCTCCCCCCCCCCCCACCCCCCCCAAGCTTTCAAAGAAAGCCTTTGGGGAGATGCCCAAGGGTGCTATCTTGCTCAATCTCCCTTTTTCCGTGAAGCCCTTCAGATGTCTGGCTTGTCCCCGGAAAAAGTTGATTTTTCTCTCTCTGGGTTTCTCACACTCCTCTGGTATTCTTCCTGCCTACCAACCTCTGCCTCTGCGTCAGGTTCGTTTTATTTTTTTATAGTCTTTCGTTCTTTTCTTTTTCTGGCATCTTCGTGCTTTTTTTTTCTCCTGCTGACAACCCAGAGAGTCCTTGACCTCACAGGGGTACTTTTTCCCCCCCCTTGCTACCAGTGGCTTTAAGAAGTGTGATCGGTGCTCTAAAATCATATCTTCGACAGACACACTAAGTTTTTTTCCCAGAGTCCCTAGTGCCTCAAGGCCAGGGCCTTGTCTGAGGCCCTGACATCTTGGGTGGAACTCTCCGAACCTGGGCCTCATTGTGGGTCCTCAAAGGGGGTCTCCCTCGAGGGAACCCAGGAAGAAGAAACCCTCGAAGGCTGCATCCTTGGATGGTTCCGAGAGGCTGGGTGTTCCCCAGGCCCGGTCCCACAGTCAGACGTTCATCTGAGGCATCTGAGAAGGAGCGGCCTGCTAAGTTCCCTCGGAAGGATCTGATTGTGGACTGGCCTCTGTCCCCAGACTCCATCCTCACCAAGGATTCCCCTTCGGGGGAGCCAGCATCGGGCCCGAGTGCCTCTGTGCCTGTGCCGAAGGCTGTGCAGCCTTCTGCTGTGGAGTCCAGAATGGCAGCCCTGGAGTGCAGTTTGTCTGCCTTCATGGACCAGCAGAAGGCGCTGTTGTCCGCCACGACCCTTTCATCCGCCCTGACCACTGGGCACTCAGCATCCAAGATGTTCCCGGAGGCCAAGCTGATCCTCGAGGTCCTTTGGCCTCAAGTCAAATCCTCGGTCGAGGTTGCACTCTGAGTCCTGCTTGACAGGACCACGATCATCCCCGGCAAGTTTGCCGGGTGCCGGCTGCAGGGCATTGGGGGCCCTGAGGCCTGCGGAACAGCCCTCCTACGAATCCTCAACGGACTACTCTGAGTGGGAGAAGGATGATAGGAGTCATCCCCCATCCCGTCTCCCCCCCCGATACCAGTTGCCACTGTGACGTCCCTTCTGACTCTCCCATCTTGGAGCCTCGGCAGCGGTCCCCACCCATGGACATGGGCTTCCTGGATTTTGTCAAGGACATTTCTAAGGCCCTGGCATTCCTGACAGAGGAAGACCCTCTGGCGGATGAGTTGTAAATCCTCTAGTACGAGGCCCCTTTGCGGGACTTGCTCACGGTGCCTATCCTTCCCATCCTAGAATGGCCGATGCTTCAAAGTGGGTGACACTGGCTTCGGTGTTGGTGGTGAGCAAATGGTTCAACTCGATGTATCGAGTCTGCTGGAGCCTGGGCTTCCAGAAGTCACAGCTGCTGTATAATTGCATGGTAGTGGAGTTGGCCATGCGTCGGCTGAAAAGCCAAAATATGCACTCCTTGGCCCCCCCCGGCAGGGACGCCTGCACCTTGGACGCCCTTGGCAGAAAGTGCTCATCTGCTGTATCCAGGCCTGCCAGCTGTACATGGCCGTGTACCTGAGAGACCTGGCGAAGGAACTTGCCAGGTTCTCAGTTGGTTTCTCCGAGGAACCCTTGCAGCAGTTCAAGAACCTGGCCAAGGCAATTCCGTGAGTGCTCCAAATTCATGTCTCGAACAGCCTATGATGGGTTTGAGTTGGCAGCCTAAGTAGCCGTGGCAGGCATCGGTGCGTGCTGCCAAGCTTGGCTACAGTCATCTGACCTCGAGCAGTGGGTTCAGGACAAATTGGTCGATGTCCCCTGCCAAGGAGAGAACCTCTTTGGCAAGCCCATGACTGACAAGGCTGCCGAGCTGGAGACTTATTTCATGTTGAGGACCAGGCTCTCTAAAAAGACCACTGCCCTTCTCTGACGGAAGTGCTCGGGTAAAAAGTCCCTTTACCCAAGGAAGGGAACTGCTTACCAAAACTACCCACTTTATCAGGCCTCCCCAGCTCCCCAACAGGGTCAGCAGGCCAAAGGACATGGCCTGCATAAGCAGAATGCTCCAAAACCCTGGGCACTGGCCCTGGCCCTTTTCTCTACCCCAAGGAGATCAGCAGCCCACAGCTGGACATCTGACTCTCTATGCCCAGAGGTGGATGTCCATCGCTACCGATTCCTGAGCACTTCAGATGGTCAGGGAGTGTTCTCCCCCTTATTTCCTGGGAGAGCCCCTCAGGTCTCCCCTCTACCGGGACCACCTTCTGAAGGAATTGGCAGGTCTTCTTGAGGACAGTGGTAGAACCGGTGCCCTACCATCTCAAGGGCAAGGGGTTCTACTCCAGGTACTTTCTCGTGCCAAAAAACAGGGGGCTTAATGCCCATCTTCGACCTGCGCAACCTCAACAAATTCCTGGTGATGAAGTACACAAAGTACAAGACAATATAATTGATATCTGAGTTACCGGTTTAAAGGGTGGAGGACTGGCACATGAGAAGGAATTTTGAGACTTTGTGTACAAGACAATGTCATAGTAGCTAATGTTTAGCTTAGAAAATTGTTGATGTCTTGTTATGTAAAAGGAAAAGTTCATTGTGAGAATGTTTGGCATCCCCTTTTGATGTAGTAAGGTGGTGGTTTATACAGACCGTTGATGTACCATATCTGAATGGTTACCTGGATCCACTTGGGGGTCGAAGGTCTTTGCTGGCTCGCAGCTCCGGCGGCAGTTGGTTCCAGAGTGTTGGTGCTGTGTAAGAGAAAGCTCTGTTACTAGTAGCGGTTTTGACAGATCTTATATCAACCGGTACACAGAGGGAGTTTGAGTTGGCTTTTCTGGTTCTGGAGAGAACCTGTGATGGACCTGTTCGCCAGCCCGGACAACTTTCAGTTGCTCCGCTTCTGCTCCTGGCAGGCCCACCCCTCCATGGTGGCAGCAGATGTGTTCCTGGTCTCATGGTCGGGAGGCCTCATGTTCGCCTTCCCTCCTACTCTGCTGATCACCAAGACCTTGTCCAGGACCCTCTGACAGGCCCTCTCTCGTCCCTATAGCTCCTCGGTGGCCCAGGCAGCCATGGTTCCCGCTGCTTCTACAATTGACGGTGGATACCCCATCCCCTTGGGGACTGCAATGGGACTCCTATCTCAGGAGGGGGGCCTCTCTCCACCCCAATTTTGGGGTACCTGTTGCTAACAGCGTGGCTGCTGAGAGGGTGACTCTGGCCCCCTTCAACCTTCCGGTTGAAGTGGAGGACATCCTGCTGGCTTCTCCTAAGGCCCCTACTAAGAAGGCTTATGTCCTCAAATGGCGCAGGTTCTCTGTTAGGATCAGCCCTGTGATCAGCGCACCATTTTCGTGTCCGGTGGCTCTGGTGTTAGTTCCTTCTCCACCTCTCTGTCTGGGCTCAAGTCTAACTCAGTCCGGGTGCACCTCAGTGCCTTAGCGCACCACCATCCAGTGGATGGTAAGCCCCTCTTGGTCAAGCCATTGGTGATCTGTTTTCTTAGGGGCCTGCTCTTATCGAAGCCCCAGGTTCGCCCGCTAGCATCCGAATGGGACCTGTGTGGTGTTGGGGTAGCTCACTCGCTTGTCCTTTGAACCTCTGGCTACCTACCACCTCCACTACATGTCTTGAAAAGTGGTTTTCCTGGTCGTGCTTACCTCCATTTGCAGAGCTAGCGAGCGTCGGGCTCTTGTGGCGGAGGCGCCCTATACAAGGTTCTACAAGAGCAGAGTAATGCTTCGTACGCACCCCAAATTCCTGCCAAAAGTAGTGTCGCCCTTCCATCTCAACCAGGAAGTGGTGCTCCCTACCTTCTTTCCAAGACCTCACTCCAGTCGGGCAGAGACGGTCCTTCAGACCTTGGACTGTAAGAGGGCTTTGTCCTTCTATATCCAATACACTCAAGGCCACCGTAAAGCTGCTCAGCTTTTCATCTTGTACGATCCCAGTAGGCGGGGGGAGGTCGTGACCAAGTGTACGCTGTCCACATGGGTGGTGGACTGTATCACCCTCGCTTATGAGACGGCAAGGCTCTCACTGGAAGACCGCAACACGGTGCACTGTCAGGGCCATGGCGGCCTCAGTGACAAATGTGCGCCAAGTCCTGATGGACATCTGCCAGGCCACCACCTGGTCTTCAGTCCATACCTTTGCAGCCCATTACTGCCTGGAAAGAGTCCTGACGGGACAGTGCCTTTGGCCAGGCTGTGCTCTGTAACCTTTTTGGGATTTAGACAACTCCTACCCTCCGACCCTTCTGTGTTCAGGCTTCTGGAGTTCTGGTTTTATCGGACACAGGGGTCCTACTGTGGTTTCTGGGCACAGACTCAATTGCTGCTCCTTGCGGTTCCCCATGAGGGAGCCCTGTTTTTGCTATGCACTTTCGGTAGCCTGTAGCTGGGGAGTCCCATATGTGAGGACTGACTTCCTGCTTGTTCCCGAAGAAAGGGTAGTTACTCACCTGTAACAGGTGTTCTCTGGGGACAACAGGAATCAGTCCTCACAACCCTCCCTCCTTCCCTTGGAGTTGCTCCTTTACCATCTTTTATTTTTGTTGTCTTTTAGCTATGTTGTCTGAGCAAGATGTCACCCTTGGGCCATAAGTGGACCACGCATGCGTGATATCATCTCCCAAAGGCTTTCTTTGAAAACTGGGGGATGCTTCCACGAGGATTCCGTTGGTGCAGACATCACCGATATGTGAGGACTGATTCCTGCTGTCCCTGGACCTGTTACAGCTATGCTGACCAGTCAATCCTCCGCTTGAAAAAGCAACTCTTGCAGGGGAATTATACCTTAATTGCAAAAAGCTGGTGCTTGAGTTCTGGGCTCCATCCTTGCATAGAACCTCAGAGCTAGTTTGGGCTGTTTTTCAGTTTTTCAATTTTGGACTTTGTGATGGTTGCTAAGTAGTGATCTATATCTACTTTTATCAGTAGCGTGCTGACAAGTTCCAAGGATGTTCACTCCTTTATACTAGTGGTGATATCACAGGTAAAGTGGTATTCTTTGTCAGTAGATGACACAAACCCATGTGTCTGGACTGCTGTAGAAGGATTCATGGAAACTACTGTAGTAGCTAGCCCTGTGTGAGCGGTGCAGCCGCATAGGGCATAAAGGCTTAACAGGTGCATTTCAGCTACCTGCTGTTGCCCTGCCACTGCCACTTTTTGTGTTCTCAGCAGCAGCACCGGTGGCAGCAGCAGAGCAGACCCAACTAGATTTTAAAAACCCAAACCACGTGGGTCTTTCTGCAGGTCTGGTCCCTCCCTCCCTCCTCTGACGTGACTTCAGAGCAGGGAGGGATTAGATCTGCTTAAAGTTAAGTCTGCTCTGCTGCTGCCAGCAACTTGCACATCAGGCACCCCCCTCACCCATACCTCCATCCAGCCACTGCCCGCTCTTGTCCTGCTGCCAGAGCCACCGTGAAGAAAATAGAGGGTGGCAGCAGCAGGGCAGAGCAGGCAGCAGCTGGACGGAATTATGGTGGGGGATGGGGTGTCCTATCTTCAAGTTGCACAGGGTGTGATTCTGGCTCAATATGACCCTGCATGGAAAGGCAATTTAACAGGTAGAAATCTCCCCTTTCTTTATATCTAGCTTAAGTAATGTAGTATAGTGTGTGTGTTTTTTTTTTTTTGCTTGCTTTGTCAAGATGCTCAAGATGGTATACAGGCATAACATAGTCATGCAATCAAACACTGAAACATCTGAAATTCAAACACAAAAGATCAGCATCTGTACATAACCCAACCACATTAAGATATTGATTCTGATTTGTTCCTTTTGGGGCCGATCTCCCAAAAATGATCAAACTATAGAATATAGTATAAAATTAATGTAGAAATATAAATCATGATGTTACCATTTAAAGCAACTTTTTTTTAAGTATCTTATAACATTGAGTTGAGCGTTGTAATGTTTGCTACTTTTTTGGCAGATCAGCAAAGAGGTTACTTGATCAGATAGTTGAAAAAGGAAGACCTACACCAGGTTTTCATCATGGTGATGGTCCAGGAAATGCAGTCCAAGAATTAATGATTCCAGCCAGTAAAGCAGGATTAGTGATTGGAAAGGGTGGCGAGACAATAAAGCAGCTTCAGGTAAGGTTGTTTTCTGGTGGTTTTGTCTATTTTTTGACTGCAAATCTAAGATAAGAAATTTTTAAAGAAAAATATGTTGTGAAACAGGAACGAACTGGTGTCAAGATGGTGATGATTCAAGATGGTCCACAAAATACTGGTGCAGACAAACCTCTTAGGATCACTGGAGACCCTTACAAAGTTCAAGTAAAGTGAACTGTGTTTTTAAGCATTTTATATTCAACTCATAAAATATACTGTGTTCTTAATTGCTGCTTTTCATCCCTCTAGCAAGCCAAGGATATGGTGCTGGAGTTAATCCGGGATCAGGGTGGCTTCAGAGAAGTGCGAAATGAATATGGCTCAAGATTAGGAGGAGGAGGGAGTGAAGGAATTGATGTAAGTCTAGTTTGTGTATGCAGGCCTTTCACATCTCTCGGGCTTAGCATATGTGGGAGGTTTTAAAGGGTGAATATAAAAAGATGGGTTGTAGCTTCAGCTCATTCCTGTTTTAAAAATTATTTTGTTTTTCTAAGGTGCCAATACCACGGTTTGCTGTTGGAATTGTAATAGGTAGAAATGGTGAGATGATCAAGAAGATACAGAATGATGCGGGAGTTAGAATTCAGTTTAAACCAGGTATGGTATATATTCTTTTTCAAATCTGAACTAATATTTCAAAGCAGGAATAGCCAAGAAATCAGAATGCACAATACCAGAGATGCATTTCCCCTCCCCTTTCCCTTCCCCCTCCCCCTCTTGTGTCACATGCCTCACTCAAAAGTTAAGCAACACTAACTTTAATAGAAGATTCATCCTTCTACACAGTCTGTCCTTTCTCCTTTGCCTAGCATCAACAGTCATGTTCCCTGTGGGCCCACTATCTCCTTAACAGTGTCTATCCATCCTCTCTCCTGTCCTTTACCAGTAGTGGCTTCAGCGCACTCCTCAGGCAGCTCTGATACAAGCTTTAGTCCTCCTTGCCTTTCTCTTTGGCAGCAATGCAGTTCCGGCAGAAGATAGGGTGCTCCATAAGTGTGACTCTGCTGCTGTTAGTACTACTTTTCCTATACTCCTAACAGCAGCAGAATTTTACCAGGGCAAGTGCGCCATTTACCCTGCCCTCAATCTTGTAGAGCAACATACATAATGGACCAGAGTGTTCCTCACACTTTTGATTGGTATTCGTAGCTTTTTGGAAGGCTGGGGTGGGGCTGCAAAGATGAGCTATCGCCCTGTTTTAAAGCGAACACCCAAATAACTTTTTTTAGGCAAAGGAATAGCCAAGGAACAGAGTTCTTGGATGTTCAAAAATTTAAAATAAAATCTTCTGCCGCACACATTAGTCCATGAGAATTAAGGAACATGTCTCTTCATTCATATGAATGTCTGAGGAAAAGCTTCTTCTAATTTTGTGGGATCATGTGTAAAGTGTAGTTAACCTGTTTTAAATTTGCTCATTTCACAAGTACATTAACAGCATCAATTTACATTTTGAATGGGGTATGCATTGCACTATACTTAAGATTTCAAGTAGGTCTGGTAGGTGTTCTACTAGGGAAGAAACTAGATATTGCTTAGTTTTGGTCTGAAACTTTCAGCTTTCCAGAGCTTCCTGCTAGACCTGTCTAGACTAGTGGTGTTATCTCCCCCTACCAGTAGATGGAGAAAAAAATCAGAATGGTACTGAGACATTACTAGCATAAATTCCAGTGCAGCTAGGGGCACTCTGTAACATTTTCTGTCTCCAGGAAATGATGTTTTTTCTCTCAATGCAACAGAGGCCTAAAGCTCCTGGCAGCTGTCTTGAATGCCAGCTAGTTGACCTAAGTGATTTGGGACACCAGGGTATATCTGAGATACCCCTCTGTTCTGTCTCTTCTTACTACTACTACTTATTTGTATAGTTCTACAAGATGTATGCAGCACTGTGCAGAGACATGTAAGAGAGTCCATACTCGAAAGCTTATGGTCTCATCAAGATAGACATTACATGTTGAGAGTAGGATATTTATTTAGCTGCTCTTTTATACTGCTGTATCTACAAGTCACAGCGGTGTACATGGAACAGGTTTAATGAACATAACTTTACATGGAGCATAGGTAACATAACTATTAACAGTACTAACTATAACTGAGCATCTGCTTAGGGCTGAGCATTCACAACATTAATGAGCAAAGGATGAATTTGAAACAGTGGCGTGAAGTACTAATGTTTATACAAGAAAGAGGAAAGGGGGCAGAGGTTGCTTAGAGGGATGAGCAAGGTGTGTAGTCAGGTGTTTATTCCAAAGTGTTCTAAGAAGAGGTGGACCTTCAGCTTACGCCTAAATTCCCCAATGTCGATAAGGTGTGAATCTCTGAAGGGAGGGAGTTCGTCGTGGGTGCGTGGAAGGAGAAAGCTCTGCTGGAGGTGACATAGTGTGGGAGAGAGCCCAGGAGTGAAAGAAAGTTGTGGTTGACTGATCATTTTGATCTATTGTTGAGGGGCTTGGTTATGAAAGTCTGGAGGACAGTCGCTGAGAGGTCATGGAGGATCTTGAAGGTGGTGAGGGAGACCTTGTACTTCACTTGTGTGTAGATGGGGAGTCAGTGAAGCTGTTTTAGTAAGGGGGTAATGTGCATTCATCTTGATGATCCTGTGGTTATCCTAGCACCTGTATTTTGTGCGAGCTGTGGAGGGAGAAGAGTGGTTTTTGGTAGGTCCTGATAAATGATCGCATAATCCAGTATTGGAGTGATGAGGGCCTGACAGACGTGTCTGAAATCGAATTGGTCTAATAGAGGCCAGAGATTCTGAATCGTTCATTCTGAGTTATGCAGACTTGGTAGTTTGCTCTATATGGGCTTGGAAGTTAAAGATTTTGGTCCAGTATAATTAATGCCTAGGTATTTCACTCTATCCTTGACCTGTAATGTTAAATAGGCTAAGCTGATTGTGGATGGTGGTGAGACTATGGGGTTCTTGATTATGTGGAAGACACAACCTAGTTTCCTTGGGATATATCTAGCAGAATGGTAAGGAAACACACAGGAGGTGAACAGAAGACTAGGGGGATTAGGATCCAAAAGCAGTCTCTAAATGAGTTTTTAGTCTGGATTCAAACAGGGCCCCAGATGGAGCCTGATGTACTGACTCCGGAAGTTTGTTCCAGGCATAAGGAGCAGCAGGGTAGAAAGATCAGTCTGGAGTTGGCAGTGGAAGAGAAGGGCACAGATGGAAAGGATTTGCTAGAAGAGCAGAATTCCCACAGAGTGGTCTAGGGAGAGATAAGAGGAAAGGTAGGAGCAGCTGAATGAAGGCATTTTTCCTGATGATCACTCCAGTCCAGTCCCAACAAGCGGGTTGTCACTTCTTTCCAGCAGCTGGAAGGGAACTCTGGCCTGGGAGAACTGGAGGTTTTCTTTTTCCTTTTCTCTGGGAGAGTTAGTGTTTGTTAGTGGGTACTGTAATCCTTCTGCCAAGGAGTAACCCAGCATTAGCTGTACATAACTATTAAGGCAAAAAAAAAAATGAGCTGAGCCCTGTAGTGGGCGACTCAGGCGTCAGGTCCGGCTTAGGGGGAGATACATTGCGGGGCGCCGTGGTCATTTCCCCACATGGTGTATGGTGGAGCCAGCACTGCCAGAAGACTGCTCTTTCAGCAGGAAGGAACAGGAGACTTGTTGAACGGAGACTGCATGGTCCGCAAGAGTTCCGATGAGAGGAGGCAGCTCAGACAATTGGTGTAGGCCTCCTTTGGGCAGGGCCACGTGGTGCTGGGCCGGATTTCCCCCTCATCTGTGGACAGCGTGCATGCCGAGCAGTAAGCAGCTGTGTGGGGGGCATGTCATTTGTCTCTCACCTGCCAGCATTTGTTGGGCGTGTGAGAAGGAGATGTACAGGCAGATTGAACGGGCTTCATCATGGAGCAGGAAGCCGCAGACCAACCGCGCTCTGTGCTGGTCTCCAGGATAACTTCCCTGCCTGCAGCTTTGGCAGAATAGGCAAGACAGGTGTGGTAATGGTGCAGAAGGCCAGAACCGTGGGCCAGAGGGGCCTGGTTTTGGAAACTCTGACCTCTTCAGATGGGGGGATCCTGGTAGCCCCAGAAGGGTTCTCTACAATGGAGGCCTTGTCCCCAGAGTTTATTCTCTTGCTGCGTAAAGCATGTTGCCTGAGGCAGGGTACCCCGGGAACAATCAGGGTCATACCCCAGTGCCAAAAAAGGTGGTTTGGGGATACCCAGGTGCCCTGTGGCTCTGCCAGGGGCAACCGCGGCTAAGCAGTCATGTTTGGAGATGGATCCCTGGGAGGACACCCAGGGAACTCTTTTCGGATGCCTCCGAGGACCTCCTTAAAGGGCACATTAGCGTTGCTAGCAGAGAGTTACTTGGGGGTTATTGAAGAGCAGGAGACGTTAGCATCTTCAGGAAGGAGAGCTGCTGGTGTTGCTCATTCGCTGGTAGCATTAAACATCCTGCTAGACCAGTCCAGACAAGTGGGTTAAGTCCCCCTGCCAGCAGATGTTGGAGACAGAGAAAGCTACCAGAAGCCTGATTGGTTCAGCCCTGGTAGATATATAGCTATACCCCTAGGGGTCACCTTCAGTATTTGTCTCCAGCAGAAGATGGTGCTTTTTCCCCTCTTCTCCTAACTTTAGCACGTTTTCTTTGGACGACTCCAGAGTGCACAAGAGTTGCCCCTCTGGAGTTTCCCAGCACCTGAGTGAGGAAGTTGAACTCCTGGTTTGGATGACCTGTGCAGTTTTCCCTCAGGGGTCAGGACAGGCTCCCAGTCAAGAGGACCGGAGTAGCCTATCTAAGGGGAAGCTGCCTTTTCCTTTCAAAAAGAAAAAAATGTCAAGACAAAAGGGATAAGCAGAACAGACTTAAGAAGGAAGCCAAAGCTTGTCTGATCCTCTGCTCCCCTGTTGACTGCAGTCTCTGGAGCTCGCAGTGACCCCCCCCCCCCCCCCGGGGCCTTGATAGCCGCCATGACCCTAAGTCTTCCACAGTCGCCGCAGCTGTGACATTCTGCAGCCTCCACGCCCCTTTCAAAGTGGGAAATTGTTGTTCCTGGCAGCCCGGCAAGCTTTCCTCTCTGCCATGCAGTGTCTCTGCCCCCGTGGCCATTTCTGTTTGGGCGGGAAATGCGTGCATCAGGCTGAAGCTGTGGTGGCCATCTTTTAGGTTTCCCTGGAACTCAGCGGGACAGCTTCCGCGATCACCAGTGCTGTCTTGTCTGCAGCTGTAAATGTCTGGATTTGCAGGATCTGGTCTGCTCTGCGCCTGGGGGATCTTCAGGCATGACTCGGTCCCTTCCACAGGTGCATCAGGCATCTTCGGGAGCTCCATCCTCTCCTTCCTCAGCCCCAGAGAACTCCAGGGCCATGCCTACAGCGGAAGACCCTCCTTCCTCACCTCTTCTCCTTCCTCACCTCTTCTCCTTCCTCACCTCTTCTCCTTCCTCAGCAGCCTTCACCTTCAGCTCCAGTGTGGGTATCAGCAGGTCAGGATGAACATTTCCTGGCACTCTTCAGGCAGGCTTGGACTCTTTGGTGCTCTGAGGAGCCACCCATCTGCCAGAAACCCCCTCTAGAGGCTTTTTCAAGTCCCTGAAAGTGGCCTCACAAGGAGTGCACCCCCAGGATGAGAAAACACCCCCAGGGAGGTCTCATGGGCCTCAGGGGAGTGTCCTCAGGGGACTGGCCGGACAATGTCCTTTCAGTGGCAGACAGTTTAGAGGCTCTGATCTAGAAGATGGGGAATGATCTCCCTCAAGTTTCAGCCGAGGAGCAGGAGGAGACACACGATATCTGTCTCTTTCTCAGGGAAGAGCTTCCCACTCTAATTGCGCAAATAGTGGTAGCCTTATACCTCTCGCATCCTACCGAACTAGTCCTCTCAGGCTCAGGCCGATCCAATCCTACAAGGCATTCATAAGCCATCCAGGGCCTTCCCATTCCCACCAGAGCTCAAACAGATGGTATCTCTGGAATGGGAGTTGACTGATGCCACATTGCGACCAGCTCGTCTGCTCAGTTGTCACTGTCCTTTGTCACCACTGAAGGTGGAGACATGGCTTGCTTATCCGAAGGTCGATGTTTTGGTGATGGGGGTCACCAAGCACACAACCATTCCGGTAGAAGGAGGAACGGCGCTTCAGGATTGAAGCCTTCAAGACAGCCTTCTCCTCCTACTCACTCTCCAAGCCTGTTTGTGGCGATCGGGTGGCCCGGGCACTCCTGATCGATTCAGCTCTTGCCCGATGATCCCGGCTTTGGCCTGCTTTGAGTCGGTTACAGCCTTCTTGTCGGATGCCTTTTATGATCTACTTCACCTCAGCGTGTTCCATGGCTGCCATGACGTAGCTCGTCACCGGTTCTGGCTCAGACAGTGGTCTGCAGATGCCACTTCAAAAGCTTGCCTCGCCAAGCTTCCGTTCAAGGGTAAGCTGCTTTTTGGAGAAGACTTCGACAGACTCGTCAAGGTCCTGGGGGAAGTAAAGCCTCAGCGACTACCAGAGGACAAGTCTCGTTTGGTTTCTCAGCACCCGGCTCGGTGCTATCAGTCGTCCAACTCATGCTCCCCAGTTTCGAGACTCCAGGCGGTACAGGCTGGGCAAGTCCTTCATGATATCTTAGGGCGCTCAGGGCAGCGGTTTCAGCCCTTTTGGGGTGTCCGGAAGGGCAAGGACACCTATTCAGCCCCCTCCAAGTTCTTCGGTGCCTCCCATTCCGCATGCTGACGGGACAGGGAGGCCCTCTGGGAGGCTACCGCCGGTAGGACGAAGGCTGGTGCTATTTTCCTGAGAGTGGGCCAACATAGCCACTGCGAACAAAGTTGAGGACCCATTGATCAGAGGTTATGTACTAGAACGGTTCGGACCCATCCGAGACGCTTTCCTCATGTCACCCCGCAGCTTTTCCCAGAAGACCACGATACAGACCAACCTGCAGCATCTTCGGCTGTTGTGGGCCATTCGTTCGGTCTCTCTTTCCGAGAGATGCTCCATTCGTTGCTCTATCTACTTTGTGGTGCTCAAGAAGACTGGTCATAGTGGTCATTTGTGACTTTTGGGTGCCTTGGTTCCACATGGAGATGCTATGGTCAGTTATTCAGGCAGTCCGGAAAGGGGGATTCCCTGCCTCTCTGGACTTTGCAGAAGCGTACTTCCACATACCCATCCGTGAAGATCAGCAGCATTTCCTGCATTTCACCTTCCTCCACCAGCACTTTCAATTCTGCGCGCTTATGTTTGGCCTAGCATCGGCTCCACGCACCACCTCCAAGGTCATGGTGGTGGCTGCAGCAGCTCTACGGAAACAGGGCATTTAAGTCCACCTGTATCTAGATTGGCTCATCTGGGCAATTTCCTTGTCCGAGGCCCATGAGACTGTCTCCTGAGCAGTGGTTGTCTTAGCTTCGACTGCATAGTCGGTCATTCCAAGAGTTGCCTACAGCCTTCTCAAGCAGTGGACGTCCTCGGAACCTAATTCGATACCCATCAGGGCAAGGTTTTTCTGATGCAGGAGTGTTTCCACAAGCTTACGTCCCAGCTCGGAACATTTGTCTAGCAGTGCAGACCCAGAGTGTGGGACTATCTGCAGATCCTTGGGTCATAGCAGCCACAGTAGAGGTCGTCCCTTGGGCCCGCGTGCACTTGTGGCACCTCCAGCAGCCCCTCCTCTCCTGCTGGTTCTCAGTTTCGGAGGACTATGGCCGATGACTGCCACTCACTTGCATGATGTGGAGCAGTCTTCTTGGGTGGCGCTATCCCCTTGGAGACCCCTTGCTAGGTTCTGCTGACCACTGACCCCAGTCTCTCAGGCTGGGGATCTCATTGCCTGAGCCAAACAACTCAGGGATCCTGGTCTCCCAAAGAGACCATTGGACAATGAACTGCCTGGAAGCCTGGCTCTTCTGCACTTTCTGCCTCTCCTTCAATCCCAAGCAGTCTAGGTCCTTTCCGACAATGCGACAAAAGTGGCCTATCTGAACTGACAAGGTGGAATGAAGTGTCTGGGGATAGCTAGGGAAATGGCCTTGCTCTTCCTCTGGGTGGAATGCCATCTACAGGCACTGTCGGCCCAGCACATCACAGGCATTGACAACGTTGTCACGCTTTGGACCCCGGGGAATGGGAGTTTGCCCCTTGGATCTTTTGGTGGATAATCCAAATCTGGCGACAACCCACCTTGGATCTAATGGCGTCAGCGACAAACATAAAGACACCTATGTTGTTCAGTCGAAGGAAGGAACATGGATCCCTGGGCCTGGATGCGTTAATTCAACAGTGGCCTGCCACGACTCACTCTCTCCCCTCCCTGGCCAACGATTGGGAGAGTTCTCCAAAGCATCAAGGCTCACCCAGGCACGGTCATTCTTGTAGTGTCCGACTGGCCTTGGCAGCCACAATATTCTGACCTAGTACGCCTCCACCAGATGTCTCCTCTGCCTCTCGGGTCCCGCCAGGATCTCTGTGGCAGGACCTGATCGCAGTGGATGACCCTGCTCCCTACTTGCTTATGGCTTGGCTCTTAAGAGGCGCCTCCTAAGTTGCAAGGGTTACTCATGAAAGGTAGTGGTGACCCTCTTGAAGGCAAGAAGACCCTCCACCTCTTTGGCATACTCAAGGGTCTGGCGCCTTTTTGAGACCTGGTGTTCTCGTAAGGGCCTCTCTCATTGGTGGATGCAGATCCCACATATCCTGGCCTTCCTTCAGGAGCACCTCGATAAGGGCCTGGTCCTTGGCTGTTTCTGGGTATAGGTCTCCGCACTTGTTTCCAGGGACCCATCGCAGGTTGCTCCATTACATCCCATGCAGACGAAGGTAGGCTTCTCTGGGGCGTACATGTCATTCGCTGCCTTGTCTGCCGGGTGGTCCCTCCATATGGGACCTCTCCTTAATGCTCAGAAGCCTCATGAGGCCACCGTTTGATCTGCTCAAGTGGGTCACCCTCGGATTTGTCTCTCAAGACTGCATTCCTTGTGGCCATCACCTCAGCTAGGAAAGTTTCAGAGCTGCAAGCTCTCCTGCGAGGATCCCTTTCTTTCCTTCTCCATGGAAGGGGTATCTCTTTGGGTCATTCTTCCTTCTTACTAAATGTTCTTACTCATTTTCATATGAACCAGACTATATCTCTTCCGGGGCTTTCAAAGGAACAGTGCTCTGGGCCCGACAAAGGCCTTAACGCTGTCTATCTCTGCAGAGTTCTGCAATGCTACCTCAAGGTCAAATGTCTTTTGCAAGTCTGATCACCTTTTTGTCCTGTTTACTAGCCCTCAGAAGGCCTTGCAGCTTCCAAGGCCACCATTGCCTGCTGGCTCTGCCAGACCATGGAGTTTGCTTATCTCCTACAGAGCAAACTGGTGCCCCCCGGACTCTGGGCACATTCCACTCTGTCTCAAGTGACCTCGTGGACGGAGCGGTCACAGGTTGCCCCCCTGACATTTGTCAGGTGGCTATCTGGTCTTCCTGGTCCACCTTTGTGTGTCACTATCACCTTAATCTCAAAGCTCGCGATGTGGCACACATTTGGGGCCAGTGTGGTGGCAACGGCTGTCTCTTCCTGCCCTGGAGTGGTGTAGCCTGACTACTGCCTACTTGTCTGGACTGGTCTAGCAGGATGATTTGGAAGGAGAAATTTCACTTACCGTTAACTTCCTTTCCTGGAATCCTGCTAGACCAGTCCAGGACCCATCCTTGCTGTGTTTTTTTTTTTAGACAGCCTTACTGGAGGAGCTGGTGATTCTCTAACCTGATTTTCGGACAGCCTTTGCGCAGACACAAGCATGCTTCTCTGGGGTTCCACAAGAGCTGCTTGTATATAGTTTAGCCGGATTTTGTTGCACATGGGCACTCAGGTGCTCGGTTCTGTGTTTTTCTTTGCTTTATAAGAGTATACTGAAGGTGACCCCCCCCCCCCCCCCCGGGGTATAGCTACATGTCTACTAGGGCTGAACCAATCCGCTTCTGGTAGCTTTCTCTATCTCCATCTATTGGCAGGGGGACTTAACCCACTTATTTGGACTTGTCTAGCAGGATTCCAGGAAAGGAAATTAACAGTAAGTGAAATTTCTCCTTCGTTGGTGGCATTAAATATTGTAGTCTCGTTGCCTGCGGAAGAGGAGGTCCTGGACACACACAGACTGCACATGTTTTTTCCAGTGCATTCAAAATGGGAGATGCTGGAAGTGAGCTTAAGAGGTTCTAAGGCCATGGGACAGTTATACCCACTCCCAGAACAAGACAAGGAAAGATTTAGTTCCATGTGTGGATGCCGCAATCTTAGCTGTCACAAGAGAAACCACGATACCCATGGAGGGGGCAGCGGCCCTCAAGGACCCACAGGATAAGAAGTTAGAAACGCTGCTGAAGCAAGCATTTGATATTAATGCCCTGATCCTCCAGACTTCCATTTGTGCAACCTATGTTTCTTGGGCGTGTCTCTGCTGGGCTCAGGGCTTGCCGGAACCAGCAGCGGTGGGGGCAGAGGTAGCACGTCTCGAATCAGGTACTGCCCTCTTAGCAGATGTTTTTTATTACTTAATTAGGAATTAGGACCTCATCTAAGGCTGTGGCCTCCATAGTGGCGGCTCATCACCTCTTTTATAACTGAGGAATTGGGTGGCAGATCTGTCCTCAAAGGGCAAGCTCTTGTTTGGGGAGGCCTTGGAGAAGCTAGTGAAGGAGCTGGGGGAGTCTAAGGGGGGGGGGGGGTCTGTTTCCCGAAGACCGGTCTAAAGGGGTCAAGAACAGCTGTGCAATTTTCGGTGTTTGAGTAACACGGTTTGCTCCCTTTAGAGGATGTGCTATCCCAGCAGAGGTCTCTCGTTTTGAGGAAGTCGTGGAATTGGAAGAGGGTACCACCTCTTCAGCCTCTAAAAAGCTGCAATGAGAAGGTGGGGGGCAGAGCTCGTAGGAGCGATTTCAAAGCTTTCTGCCCACTTGGGTTCAGATCACGTCTGACCAGTGGGTCTTGGAGGTGATCCAAGAAGGTTATGCTTTGGAGTTTGCCTTTCTGTTAGCGGACACTTTTTTGTAATGTCCGAAGCCTGGATCTCTCTCTCTTCTCCCCCCCCCCCCCCCAAAAGCACGTGAACTGCGCTTTACGGGTGCCATACTTTCACATGGAAACCTTGCGGTCGGTGATTGCGGCGGTTTGCGAGTGGGGGTTTCTCACCTCCTTGGATCTGACAGAGGCTTATTTACCCATTTCCATTTGCTCGGAACATCACCAGTTCCTCTGGTGGGGAAACATGATTCAGAGGAAGCCCAGTGAAGGGGAGCTTGCAGTAGTCTAGATGGGAGTTGATGAGAATGTATGGGGGTCTTAATGTGTTCAGAAAGGAAGGGATGAATTATGTCAGAGAGAAGTGACAGGTTTTTAGCTATCTGTTGTGTGTGGAGGAGAGGGAGGTGTCAAAGATGACCCCCAGGTTGTGTGCCGAAGAAACTGAGGCATAGAGTGTAATCTACAGAAATTGAGAAAGGAAGAAAGGGGAATGTGGGCTTAGAGGGAAAGATGAGGAGCTCAGTTTTGGCTATGTTCAATTTCAAATGGCGGTGAGACATCCAGGCACTAATGTCAGATAAGCAGACAGATACGGTCCTGGATTCCCAGAGGTGGATCTGAGTCGTCAGCATAGAGATGATGCTGAAAACCATGGGAGGAGAAAATGCATCGAGGGACTGTGTAGAGAGAAAAGAGGCCCCAAGACAGAGTACTGGATTCACAGATTGAAAGTGGGATAGTAGTAGAGGGGCATCCACCAGAAAATACACTAAAAGTGTGGTGGGGGAGAGGACTAAATCCAAGCAAGGACAGGGTATTGAGTAGAAGGTGGTGATCAACCGTGTCCAAAGCTGCAGAAAGTTCAAGAAAGGATGAGGATTGAGTACAAGTCCTTGGATTTGGCAAGGAACCAAGTCATTGGATACTTTGTCAATAGCGGTCTCAGTAGAATGTAGAGGGCAAAAGCTAGATTGCAGTGGATCCAGAAGGGGGACTGAGGAGAGCAAGTCAAGACAGTGGCGGTGAACTGCACATTCAAGTAGTTTAGAAATAGAGGAAATGGATCAATAATTAGGACAGATAGGATCAAGGTATGTTTTCTTGAGGAGAGGTGTAACCAGGGGTGGCTCTATAATGAGGCAGAGTGAGGCAACTGCCTCGGGCAGCAAAGTTTTGAGGTGGCAAAAAAAATGCCCCCAAAATAGCCAAGTGGCAGTTGCCTCAAACTCCCTTCAAGGTAAAAAAGAAAGTAGGCCCGCCGCTGCTGCCTCCACATCTCCTAGGTTGGCAGCAGCAGAAGACTCCCACTTCCCTCTAGGCAGCGACTGAACTAGAGACTCTGGGGGGGCCCCCCCCCAAACATAGAGTTTTGGAGACTCCGAGGCTTCAAAGCCCTTCCTTGTTCTGCCCCCCTCTAACGCGAAAAGCATCATCAGAAGGGGTGGGACCCATCTGTCACTAGCCACCTGCTCTTTATTCTGAGGGGGACTGGAAGGGAATGGACATTAGTGGCAGTCCTGGGAATGCAAGGAGGTTGACATTGGAAGGTACTGGGAGAGGGAGGACTGGAAAGGGGGCTAATACTGGGGAGGGTTACTGGGACTGGAAATAGGCTGATGGAAGTGAAGAAAATAGAGACAAGAAATGACAGATGGACTATAGATCATAGAAAGAGAGCTAAGAGAAGACAGGAAAGCTAAAGCTTCAGTTTAATTTTTGTCTACATATTTTTATTTTTACTTTAGGTTATGGTCACTTATTCTGTACTTGGTGAGGTCTTTGTTCTGAGCGTGTGACCAAGGCCATATTCTGTTAACATGGAGTTTGTATGTAGGGATCTGTATTGTAGTAATCCAAATTGTTCAGCTTTTCAAATAGGTGTTTGGATGTTTGAGGGCCTGCTGCAGTATTTACAGTGCTGCTTTTTTCTGTATAGGCTCCTTATGTGAGTTTTGGAAGTTGGTGCTAGTATGGTACATTTGCTCTATAGATCCTTGGTGACATTGTAGGGTTTTGTATTCACAGTATGCTTGGTACTGGAGAATGTTAGTGAGGTGGCCAGAATCAGATTTTTTTTTTTTAAAGATCTGTGGGTGAATGTCCTAGTTCCGCTCCACACCATTGTTGAGAGAAGGGGATTTCCAGGAACAAGCAGGAATGTAGTCTTCACATATGGGTATCGGTACCGACAGAGCCTGCGCGGGAATGCTCCCCAGCGTCCAATAGGAAAGCTTTTGGGAGCGTCCCACAGTGCCTGCATGCTGCCTTCCCATCTCTCACTCTTCAGTTCTTCATTTTCCGCAGAGCCGACAGGACGCATACCTTGTCACAGCAGAAAAATGTATCCTTATCCTTTTTTTTTTTTTTTGTGGTCGCATCGGCCTTCATTCAACGCCTACCAGTACCACCGGTTCTCTCCTTTTAAAAAAACAAAACAAAACAAAAAAACTAGCTTTCTAAAATTTTTTTCCTTCAGGGGCCTTTCCCCCCCTCGGTGCTAGGCGCCATTTTGGGCACTAGTCCCACTTTTCTTCAAGCATGGAGAAACCAGCTAGTGGTTTCAAGAAATGTTCTAAATGTGGCGGTACCATATCAGTCACCGACACCCATGAATAGTGTCTTAAGTGTTTAGGTCCTGACCATTCTCCATCGGAGTGTCTCTCCTGCAGAAAGATGACCAAGAGGGGCCTGCAGAATAGAGCTGAAAAACCTGGTACCCTGTTTGCTGCAGATACGATGTCAGTTGCATTGATGCCTTACAGGGACATAAGAACATAAGATATGCCATACTGGGTCAGACCAAGGTCCATCAAGCCCAGTATCCTGTTTCCAACAGTGGCCAATCCAGGTCATACGTACCTAGCAGTTTCCCCGAAAGAGACAGGTTTCGCAATGCTTGTACTGGGTCAAGCATTGATATCCTGGGTCCCTTCTTAATAATGGTTTATGGACCTTTCCTTCAGGAACTTGTCCAAACCTTTTTTAAACCCAGCTTCATCTTCCTCCCATGGATCTCAGGTAACTAAACCTAAGTCTTCTAAGACTGGCTGGTCCTCAAAGGGTAGATCTCCTTCCAAGTATCGAGATGCCACTGGTGTTGCCCTCGAGGAAAGTTCACCAGCAAAACAGCCCCGGCAGGAGGCCTCAGTCTCCAAAGCATTAATGGAGCTCCAGAATGTTCCAGAGGCTTCCACCTCTGCAGAACTACTGGTGCCATGTTCTGGGGTCGTAGCCGCTTCCACCAGTCCCGACACCCAGGCATCGGCAGGAGCGATGGATCAGAATCCTCGCTGTCGAACAGTCTAGCGGCCCGCTTTGCAGCTTTGGTACCGCCAAGACCGCTACAGATGGTTCCACAGGTATCTACCGACACCGTACCGGTGCCGAGTGCCTTGGCAGGTATGCTTCCCCCTCATTCCGAGCCTTGAGTCTATCTCGGGTATCGACGGACCGATACCGAGACACCCGATACCAAGACACCCGATACCAAGACACCCGATACCAACTGAGCGGTACCGGTACTGTGCGTTGCAGGAACACCCGGCGCAGAGATACTTCAAATCGTCTGATTCTGATGACTCTGCCGGTACCAGAGCTATCCTTCCGGAGGATCCATCTCCTTCTCAACGCAGAATGTCTCCTCCAGAAGACATGTCCTTCCAGGATTTTATACGTGATTTACCTCGGGGTCTTGCAATCTCGGTGACTCCAGAGAAGGAACCCAGAGCAGAAGAACTAGAAATTCTTCAGTACACTAAAGCTCCTAAAGAGACAGCTACCCTGCCCATTCACAGAACCTTGCATGATCTTATGCTAAGAATGTGGGAAACTCCTTTAACAGTATCTCCACACTCTCCACGACTCATTACCATGTACCGAGTTCCAAGCTGGAGCACAGAGGGAGCCACCCTCGCAAACGAGCAAAATAAACATAGACTGTTATAAAACAAATGAGAATTACATCAGAAGGAGACAAAGGGGGAAAAGGCACAGTGATACTTGGAAAGTGCAGATGTTGAGCACCATAAATTGACAGAAGTAAAAACTTTAAAACCCTATGGGTAAAAACTAACTCATAAAAAACAGAAGACATAAAGGGTTATGGAATGTATATGATAGATAAAGAAGATTGACAGACACACAAACCAATGAGCATACCAGAAAACAATATTAAAAAATCATATAAGATAAAGGTACTAATATAAAATATTGGTTAAAAACGTTACAGATTGTAAGGTAAAATAGAATAAAATCAATAAAACAAAACACTGCTGATGCATTAAAAGTATACTTAGGAGACTTGTATAATTATGGTGCTCAACATCTGCACTTTCCCGGTTAAGTATCACTGTGCCTTTGTCTCCTAATGTAATTCTCATTTGTTTTATAACAGTATCTTTATTTCATTCATATATATTTTTATCATTCACATTTTTATCACTGTGTTTTGTTTCATACTGTTTTAAGTATGTGTAATAATTGTTTTTACTACATTTATTTTCTATATGTTTTAAATTGTTTTGCAGTTCCTTACCCCTTGATGAAGGCATAAGCCGAAACGCGTCGGGGCTTTTTAATTAAATAAAGCACTTGTGACATGGCTTTAGACAAGGAAGATCTTGTCTTACTAATCTGTTACGTTTTTTTGAAAGTGTGAATAAACAGGTGGACAAAGGTGAGTCGGTTGATATAGTGTATCTGGACTTTCAGAAAGCCTTTGACAAGGTCCCCCATCAGAGACTTTTGGCAAAACTAGAGTCATGGGATAGGAGGCAGTGTACTACTGTGGATCAAGAACTGGTTAAAAGATAGAAAGCAGAGGGTTGGACTAAATGGCCAATTTTCCCAATGGAGAAAGGTGAATAGTGGTGTACCCCAGGGATCTGTGCTGGGTCCGCTGCTTTTTGACATATTCATAAATGACCTGGAAAGTGGAATAACGAGTGAGGTTATCAAATTTGCAGATGACACAAAACTAAAGTTGTTAAAACCCAAGAGGATTGTGGAAAATTGCAAGAGGATCTTGATAAATTAAGACTGGGCATCAAAATGGCAGATGAAATTT
Source organism: Ichthyophis bannanicus (assembly GCA_033557465.1). Taxonomy (NCBI): domain Eukaryota; kingdom Metazoa; phylum Chordata; class Amphibia; order Gymnophiona; family Ichthyophiidae; genus Ichthyophis; species Ichthyophis bannanicus. The sequence goes on from CM066040.1 coordinate 211,597,097, forward strand.
AATGTGGACAAGTGCAAAGTTATGCACCTAGGGAAGAACAACCCAAACTATGGTTACACAATGCAAGGTTCCTTATCGGTCCTACAGTTCAGTCCTCCACCACTGGGTAGTGCACCTCCTCCTGCAACATGGAGACTGGACAAGTCAAACTTGTGACATCACCGGGTATATCCTGCTGGTCTTCTCCCATGATCCCCCAGTGTGTCCAGTCTCCATGCAGCATGAGGACGTAGTGAGCCTAGGTGCTGGGCTCACTTGAGAAGCAGTTTAGGAGCAGTTAGTCAGGATTTGATTTACCTTGCATTTCTTTTGCCCTTCTTTAGGTGTAATCCTGTAAATTGAATTCATTTTCATTTTCATTTAATTTCATTTACTTTTACTTTATTTATTTTCACCTAGTCTGCCTTAGTGTAAAGGGGGGTTCTGTCCCTTTTCAAAGTTCACGCTGCCAGCTAGCCTCTCTGCTTGGGATTCTTCGGTCTCTGTGCCCGGTGATGATCTCTCCCCCAGGACTGTACGGGGGAGAGCTCTGTGGAACACCTGCATTTTGGCAGTGTCCATGTGGCAGATTCCCATCGCGGCGGGAGCCTCAGGCCGTTGGAGGTTCTTTAGCCGGTGGGCCGGGTCTCGCAGCGTCTGCTACTTCTGGGGGCGCGAGGCAGCAGCGTGTCTGGACAGCTCTTCACCCCGCAGCTACAGCGGGGTAACTGCTGCATCCCGACGCCACAAGGGAGTCTCTCGAGTCCGCATGGAGGGGCTCTGAGCTCTTGCCGCCTCTGTGGTGTTTGGCGCCAAACGGGCCTGCTTCGGATTGGCGCCATTTTCTCGGCAGGGCTGAGGCCTCGTGGCGGAGAGCGGAGCAGCCCCGCGTTTGAGCAGACGACGCTGTTCCACGCGGCTACACCCAGATAAGGACTTCCTTTTGCTGTTACTTTTAATTTTAATTTCCTTTTAATTTCATGATAGTTTATAGTTCTTTGAATGCAATGTGATTTGTTTGGGTTTTACTTCTTGGGGGGTGCCTTTACCTTTGTCTGCATTCTGGCAGTTAGCGACGTCTGTCAGCAGCAGGTTTCCGTGCTAGGATTTGGCCATTCAGGGTCATCGGCGGCACAACCACCTACAAATTGAGCCCTTTCTGAAATTGTCATTTACATAAGGATGCTATTTCCATGTTTATTTGCTTGGAAATTGTGCAGACAGCCTCTAAATGTCGTTATGCCATCTGCAAATTTGATCGCCATGCTTGCTGATCTCTTTTCCAGATCATTTCAGTGCAGTAGATGTTACCAGATGCCAGTTCCAGTGCAGATCCCGAGACATTCCACTATTTACGGGTCTCCTGTGAGAAAACTGGCCATTTAGTCCTATTGTGTTCCTGTTTTTGATCCATTTCCCATTCTATAATAGCACATCATCTCCTTCCTCAGGAGAAGTTCATAAGGGGCTTTGTCAAGTACCTTCTAAAACATCCAGATACATATCATTTGGCTTACTCACATGTTTATTAACCCTTTGAAAAGACAGCTTGGTGCTGCTTTTCAGAACAAGTTCTATCATTTAACTGGCACTGAACTCAGATTCATTGGTCTGTAGTTTCCAAGATCGCCTTTGAAGCTCTTTAAAAACAAACAAACAAAAAAAACCAAAACCAATTAGTGTTACATTAGTAACTCTTCAATCTTTAGAGATCATTAATACTAATGTTATGATTGAGCCTGGCTGATATTATGAATGATCACTATTAAACAAAAATTAGCTAGGTTAAGACACTTTGATTTGGTTTTCTGCACTATGTTATCAGAGCGCAGCTTGCCCATTTGGCGGGAACACTGCCCATCTGGGCCATCTGGGGAAAGGCCCCTGCTGGGGATTGTGAGAAGTGTTGCTGGATGGCACAGTCCGGGGCTTAGTGTTCCAGGGTCCTGGAAGGGTTGATAGCGGCAGTCAGGCCTCCCTGTCTTTGCTATGACGGTCACCTAGGTTCAAGCGTCCTGTGTTTTGGGTGACAGGAGTGGGACACCTGGACATGTGGTGCTGGATGTTGGATAGGCTCATACTTCTTAGGTGCACTCTCCTTGAGTGCGTCTGCATGTCCGTGTTCCGTCTGTGATCTCATGCTCAGGTGATTGTTGCAGCAATGACAGAGATCGCTTGGGATATCGTGAGCGGGGTTGTCATGGTATTGCATGGGGTTGCCAATGCAAGACGGGGCCATCCTGAGGAGTTTGGGCCTCAGTCATCAGCTTTCCCTTCGATGGCCCGGCTGTCCAGGAGGCACCCCTCCAGATCCGCCGGTCCAGTTCTTCTCTGCCTCTTCTCAATGTGGGCAGGGGGGCTGGCAGATCTGGAAATTCACGTCCACTGCACGTTCTACTGTTTTACCTCTGTCTTGGGGTTCTGAGGTCATATATTCCCAATCATTTGTTTGGTGGGGTGCTGCTGTCTGTTGTGCAAGACAAGGTGGTCAACAGTCGGAGGCTGTCGTCTATTCCCCTTACCCCTGAAGGTGCTCACAATTTAAGTTTTTTGTACCTGCGGAGGTGTATGTTGTTAAAGGCTAGCAGGCGCACCTGTGGGACCAGAATCCTCGGTTCTTCCGACCTTCCGTTGAGGTGCGCGTGTGGGGTTTACTCCCTTGGTCGGCTAGCAACTTGCTTCACCCATTGGGCCTTCCCTTTCCTCAAGGCATCGTTGCGTCCCACTTCTTCGTGGGGGCTCGCCGCAGGGCCTGGAGTTATGCTCAGCCGGTTACAGCCAGGACTGAGTCCTTGGGGGGAGGCTCCGATCCTAACGATACAGGGAGTGCTGGGATCCGTTCAACCAGGTTCCTTCGGGCCCAACGTACGTCATCTTTTGCTGGCCGGTTTAGGTCTTCGGGTCGGTGCGGTGCTCCGAGAAGACCAGTAGGCTGCACAGTGCTTGTCTTGGAGCAAGCGCGGGATATCTGTAGGTTCATATTCAAAGCCGTCCGGTTACATGTCCCTCCATTGTGGAATGCTGTACTAGTAGGCATACTTCATATGCTGGGCTTACAAGTTGGCTTCCGCGCTGCTCGGCATCAGCCAAGGTGACTGCCGGTTTAGGCTGTGGAGTTAGCTTGGAGGAGGGGCCTTGCGTTCTCTGGACAATGCCCTGTTCGGTTGTGTGCCTTGTGGCCCTTATGGAGTTGTAAAAAGGAAAAAAAAAAGAAAAAAAAAAGAATAATCAAACAGGAAAGCCTTCCTAATTGTCCACACTTCTTTTTTATAAGGTTCTGTCCCTTTCTTCCGGGAGCTTGGCCGGAGCATGGTTAGACTCAGCTACATTTTGGGGATCCTTTAGGTACAAGGCGTTTTAGTGTACGCAGCATGCCCAGTGTTCCATCGTCTGCCTGGAACGGTACGCGGTACGTCAGCCGTGGCAGGCGTTCACGGACACGGTAGCAGATCGAGCGCTGTAGGTGCTGTCTGAGATCTCCGGGATGGTGGCCTATTTCGATCGGCAGGGTGGAGTCGGTTGGGTGGTCAGGGTGGCCCGAGCGAAGGGACAGCGTGCGCGGTTGAAGCCTTGGCGGCCTGCGTTTCGGTGGGGACACTGTGGTGGCGAATGTCCTTAGCGGGGTCCGAGTGTTTGCCGGAGGAGTGAGATTGCATCAGGCGGTGTGCGCGCTGCGTGTGCTCAGATGCGGTCAGCCCATATTGGACCTCATGGCGACCTGTCAGTCTGCGGCGACGGGTCGATGTTTAGCAGAGGACATATGAGGCTACTGGATAGCGTCGACGCATTGGTACGGGGCCGTGGCCCGGTCCATTCTATGCCTTTCAGAGGTCATGGTGAAAATGGCCGACTGGGTCTGGTTGCTAAGATATGTGCTCTTCATTAGTCAGTGGGGACCATTACCAGTGTATTCTGCAACATTTGCGTGAGCTTGCATAATCTTTACTTGCAACCAATCGAAATAACTGTCCAAAACCAGTTGATGCAGTCACTACTTAAATTTGCCTCGCTTGACAGTAAAAAAGACACATATTTATTTTATACCGATAGGTCACTCACAGCATATTTGGCGATTCCTCGTCCTGGTGTTAATCATGCAGATAATTTCTGCTCTAGTTGTGGTGATGTGACTTTTACATCACAAAAATGGCATATGACTGTGGCGGTTCAGAAAGCCTACAATTTATATTTTGGCTGCAGAATAAAAGATCAGGATAAAAGCTAGGCGCCACACATATGCTGCAATACATGTGTAGCAGATCTCAGGCTGTGGATGGATGGGAAAAGACCATCAAACTCTTTTGCGGTTCCAATGATCTGGAGAGGGCCCATGGATCACGTCGGCGATTGCTACTTCTGCATGGTTCCTCCAATTCCGGAGGGCATATCCAGGTGATGTAAGCGGTTGGCCTACTGGCATTGCGTCGTGGGCGTGGCTACCAGAGTCTCCTTTCTTTTTTGTCACACCATGTAAGACTCCACATCTTCTGAAACAACGCTGGACTCTGGGGCACTTGACACCCTCTTATATGCCCTTGGTGGATCACGCTTGGTTTATTGCAACTCATTGCATAGCTGCATTCCACATTCTCAATTAAAAAAACTCCATCTGGTCCAGGACATAGCTGTAGAGCTACTTTGTGTTGCAAAGAATAAAGCCCTTAAGAGGTGTGACAAATAGGGTGTTTGACGCTGGTGGTTTTTCCATTTCCCTCATTTTGCTTCCCACCTCTGTCTGGATGGACCTCGGTTCCGTTCTCCCTCGTGGAATCCGGCTGTGCCTGTCTAGTTGTCGGTTTGGGACTTACGCAAGAACACTTTGCTTGTAACCTGCGTTCCTTGGACCTTAGGTGAGGTTCCGTCGCTTTCTGGGAGGTCTCTTCGCTGCCTGTCCCTCCGTGGAGGCGGGTTCTGCGGGAGAGCAGCGGTTGCTAACACTTGACACCCTGGTGGGGTCGAGAGCCAAGGGGGAGCTCAAGCGGATTTTTCAGGCGGAGCTCCGGTAGCCTTCTCAGTAGGTCTGTTTCTAGGGCGTTCAGTGTGTTTGCGATGGCGAGTTTGTCTTTCTGAAGCACTAGCGCTGCTTGGAGCAGAGTTCTGTGCTGTTTTCACCAGTGAAGAGGATCCAAGTGGGCTCTCGGTCGTGTCTTCCTGGTTGGCTTACCGCCTGTTGACGTGAGGAGCGGGCTGGGGTCGGTGCCTGCTCTGTTCGTTTAGGGGCCGAGCCGACTGGATAGGTCCCTCCCAATGATTACTGCTCTGGTACATCCCAGTGGTGGAGGACTGAACTGTAGGACCGATAGGGAAATGGAAATTACACTTACCTGGTAATTGATGTTCCTTGAGGGAGTACAGTTCAGTCCTCATTCCCGCCCGGGGATGGATGTTTCAGACGCGAGGCGTCAGTTCCGAGTATGCTTTCGGATCCTAGAGTCGGCAACGGGCTCTGATTGGCAGGTAATCGCGAGAGCAGCCTTTTCTGCCTATACTCTTCCTTAGTTCTCCTTCCTTCTAGCTCTCTGTCTTCCGCTGTTTGGTGCGCAGGGGGACAGGGGCACGGAGGAGGGTGTTTTCGGCCTTTCTTTTTGGGGCCCTGTGATTTTAAAGTTGAAGTTTGAGCATAGCTTTGTATTTAGTACTTTAACTGGTTGTTTGCTCCTTTGAGTCTGCTTTGACAGTAGGTCACTGGGGGTTCATGGGAGAAGACCAGCAGGATATACCCGGTGATGTCACAAGTTTGACTTGTCCAGTCTCCATGTTGCAGGAGGAGGTGCACTACCCAGTGGTGGAGGACTGAACTGTACTCCCTCAAGGAACATCAATTACCAGGTAAGTGTAATTTCCATTTCCACATTAGGAACCACCACCCAGGAAAAAGATTTAGGCGTCATTGTGGATAACATGTTAAAACCCTCGGCCCAGTGTGCAGCGGCAGCCAAGAGAGCAAATAGAATGCTAGGTATGATAAGGAAAGGAATGGAAAATAAAACAAGATATTATAATGCCTCTATATCGTTCCATGGTGAGACTGCACCTTGAATATTGTGTGCAATTCTGGTCGCCATATCTTCAAAAGGATATAGCGTTATTAGAAAAGGTTCAGAGAAGAGCCACCAAAATGGTAAAGGGGATGGAAGGATACTCCTGTGAAAGGCTAAAAAGGTTAGGGCTCTTTAACCTGGAAAAGAGACGGCTGAGGGGAGATATGATAGAAGTCTATAAATTAATGAACGGAGTTGAATGGGTAAACATAGATCGATTGTTTACGTTATCAGAATATAGAAAGACTAGGGGACATGCAATTAAGCTACAGGGGTAAACTCTTTAAGACCAATAAGAAAATGTTTTCACTCAACGTGTAATCAAACTCTGGAATTTGTTACCGGAGGATGTAGTAAAGGCTGTTAGTGTAGCTGGGTTTAAAAAAGGTTTGGACAAGTTCCTGGAGGAAAGGTCCATAAACCATTAAGAAGGGACCCAGGATATCAATGCTTGACCCAGTACAAGCATTGCGGAACCTGTGTCTTTTGGGGAAACTGCTAGGTACGTATGACCTAGATTGTCCACTGTTGGAAACAGAATACTGGGCTTGATGGACCTTGGTCTGACCCAGTATGGCATATTTTGTTTTTATGTGACCTCCATACCTTCGCTCTTTTTGTGTTTGCCCGTGTTCCAAGCTGTCCTGGCTTTCAAAAGACTCAGTTACTACACCATTCAATGGTAGTGGAATTGGCAATGCGTAGGATTAAGAGTGCTAAAACACATTCTTCCAATCCTCTGGGCCGTGAATCGAGGACGCTTGATGCCTTTGGGTGTCTGTTTCCAATCCTCCATGTTGGCAGCCAGGATTAGCTCCTACATTCTCTATATGGGAATGTTCCTCAAAGAAGTTGCAGGAGACTTGAAGCTCATGAGCCCTCTTCTTCCTGAGGAAAAAGGGGAGAATACCATACTCTGGTCAAACATGCCCAGGATGTGCCTAAGTTTGTAAACCGTGCAAGCTTTGATTGCTTTGAATGCATTAGCAGAACCTCTGCTATTTCCATCGGTGCACGTTGTATTGCCTGGCTTCAGGCATCAGACTTAGAACAATGGGTGCAAGATAAACTGGGAAACATTCCTTGCACAGGAGAAAATCTCTTTGGCAAGGATTGGCAAAACAAGGCTAATCAGATTGAACCTGAAAATACTACCTTGAACAAACTCAGTCTACAGCCAATCCAGCAAAAAGTCAGTCAAGAAACCCTTTTCAACAAGAATGAGGTTTTACCCATCTTACACCCATCAGGGCCACTGTCCAGTTCATGTTCCCCAAAAGGGGCAGCAACAGACCAGACAGCAGAGGAAGCCACAGGTTCCTAGAGCTCAACCGGCTCAGCAGACTCTGCCTCCTCAGGGGCTTTGACTCCTTCCTAGAGAACTTAACCTTTCTGCCCCTGATGCCAACAAATAACATCAGAAAACTGGACCCTGTCCATTGTACAGTACGAGAGGGGTACAGACTTCATTTTCACAGCATGCCCCCTCCTACAATCATAAGTTCAATTCTCAGGTCCCTGCCACCAATCTCTTGGGTCAGGAGGTCGCATCACTTGCTCAGGGAGCAATAGAAGAGGTACCCATATCCCAGCAGGGTACAGAGTTTTATTTATTTATTTATTTAACAGTTTCTTCTATACTGCCCCTTCCAGAGACAGAAAATTTGTATACTTCTGTATACTTTACAAGGAACAATGTTTCTCTCCCTACTTTCTCTTCCCAAAGAAAACGGGGGACATAGGCCTATTCTGGACCTCAGAGAATTAAACAAGTATTTGTTCCGGGAAAATTTCAAGATCTCCCTCGGAACACTCCTGCCATACCTTCAGAGTCAGGACTGGCTATGTTCTTTAGATCTAAAGGATGCATATTCTCATCCATGCAGATCACAGGAAATTCCTTTGATTCCTTTTCCAGGAAAGACACTTCCAATACAGGGTTCTAACCTTTGGTCTGGCTTCTGCCCCAAGAGTCTCCACAAAATGCTTGGCAGTAATAGCAGCATTCCTGAGAACTCTAGGAATATTTGTCTTCCCCTACTTAGACGACTGGCTCAGTCGAGCATCAACAGCTCCAGAAGCCAGCTTAGTTCTATCTCCAGGAACAAGCAGGAATGAGTCTTCACATATGTTCATATGGGTATCGTCGGTACCGACGGAGCCTGCGCGGGAACGCTCCCCAGCGTCCAGTAAGAAAGCTTTTGGGAGCATCCCACAGCGCCTGCGCGCTGCCTTCCCGCCTTTCCTAACCACCTCTCTCCAGTTCTTTTCCGCGGAGCCAGCAGGTCGTGTTCCTGTCACCGCTGAAGAAGTTCTTTATTTTTCTTTATTTCTTTGGTTGCACGTCTGCCTTCTTCGACGTCGGACCGGTACCGCCGGTCTTTTCTTCTTTCTTTAAAAATACAAACAAAAACTACCGTTTCCCACTTCAGTGCTATTTTTTTCTTTTGGGCCTTGGGCCTAGAAGATTTTTCCTCATGGAAAAGCCCGCTTCCGGGTTTAAAAAGCGCACGAAGTGCAGCGGTACTCTTTCTATCACCGACACCCATGACTGGTGTCTAAAATGTTTGGGTCCTGACCACTCCATCACCGATTGTGAGTCCTGTTCCATGATGTCTAAAAGAGGCCGACAGAATCGAGCGGCAAAGCTCAGTACCCTGTTTCCCTCTGATGCAGCTTCGGTGGCATTAACATCTTCCAGGGCTTCGTCTTCCTCCCATGGAGCTCAGGTAACCAAACATAAGTCCAGCCGGTCCTCGAAGGGTAGATCTCCCTCTAAGTATCGAGATGCCTCCGGGCTTGCCCTCGAGGATCCTGCACCTGCAAAATTACCCCGGCGGGAGGCTCCGGCTTCCAAAGCTTCATCTATGGGGTCACAGGTTGACATCGATGGCGTGGCCTCGACCGATCACCTGTTGCCATGTTCTGGGGTACCGGTGGTCTCCACTGGTACCGACATCCAGACATTGGTTGCGTTGATGGATCAGAATATTCTGACCATGCAGTGTGCCATCACGGCATTCATACAAGCTGCGACGCCTCCGGTACTGCAACAAACTCAGTTGGCGGCACCGGCACCGATATCGGTTCCGGTGCTGGTACCGATTGCATCGACATTGGCTTCAGTGTCGACTGCAGCGGTACCCTGTCCTGGGATGCCCATCGGTACCGATCACTCCCGATGTCGATACCACTCGGTATGCGTATCGGGCTCTGCAAGAGCATCCAGACAGGCGATACTTCGATTCCTCCGACGACTCTGATGAATCGGAGGCTTCTGTCGAGGCATTGGTACTCCTTCCTCAGGAGCCCTCTTCTCCAAAAAGAAGAATATCTCCTCCAGAAGACTTGTCTTTTCAATACTTCATTAGGGAAGTGGCCCCTGAACCAGAGCCTAGAGCCAAGAAATTAGATATTTTACAATATCCTAAGGCTCCTAAAGAGGCAGCTACTTTACCAATTCATGAGATCCTATATGATCACATGTTGGGCATATGGGAGGCACCTCTTACTACTTCCCCTCATTCTCGCAGGTTGGACACCATGTACCGTGTTCCTCCTTGTCCTGGCTTTCATAAGACTCAGCTTCCTCACCACTCTATTGTGGTGGAGTCTGCTATGAAGAAGATAGAGTGCAAAAAGACACTCATCTAATCCTCCAGGAAGAGAATGCAGAACCTTAGATGCTTTTGGCAGGAGAATTTTCCAGGCCAATATGCTTACTGCCAGAATCAACTCCTATAGTCTCTATATGGGGATGTTTCTAAAAAGTTACAGATCATCTGCTAACTTTATCTCCTTTTATCTCAGAAGATAAAAGGGAAGAGTTTCTCACCTGGCTTAAATTTGCCCAGGATGTTTCCAAATTCTCCAACCGTGCAGCCTTTGACTCTTGAGTGTGCCAGCAGAGCCTCTGCTATTGCCCTAGGTGCACGCAGACTTGCTTGGTTGCAAGCTTCTAATTTGTAACCCTGGGTCCAGGATGGATTAGGAAATCTTCCTTGTACAGGTGAAAACCTTTTTGGTAAGGATTGGCAAGTAAAGGCCACTCAGATGGATGCTGAAAATTCTGCCTTAGATAGACTTTCAAAGTCTACTTCTGCTCCTGCTAGAAAAAGGTTAATCAAAAAAACTTCTTTCCCAAAAAGGGAAATATTATCCTGGTTATGGTCTCCAGGCATCTTCTACAGGTTGTTTTGCTGCAAAGCGACAGCAACAACCTAAACAGGCCAAGCCTAAGGCTACAAGGACTGCTACGGCCCAACAGCCTCAGCCTCCTCAGGGCCTTTGACTTACACCTAGAGAACTTAGCCTTTCTGGCTCTAGAAGAACCAGAGCCTCTCACCATTCCAGGAAGGTTAGCTCATTTTGCTCCCAGATGGGAACAAATCACAACAGAGCAATGGACCCTCTCCATCATAAGGGAGGGGTACAAGCTTCATTTCTTAAACCTTCCTCCTCACACTATGGTGAGACAGTTCAATTCTCCAACATCTCTCCTCGATCTTCTGGGTCAGGAGATTGCTACCCTTCTTGCCCAAAGGGCAATAGAAGAAGTACCCCTTCTTCAGCAGGGTTCAGGATTCTACTCCCTCTATTTTCTTATTCCAAAGAAAACAGGGGGCTGCAGACCCATATTAGATCTCAGAGAATGGAACAAGTTTCTATGCAAGGAGAAATTCAAGATTTCTCTCGGTGCTCTCCTTCCATACCTTCAGAGTCAGGATTGGCTTTGTTCTCTAGATCTCAAGGATGCGTACACCCATGTCCTCATCCATCCAACACACAAGGTTCCTTCGGTTCCTTTATCAGGGAAAGCACTATCAATACAGAGTGCTTCCTTTCGGTCTGTCCTCTGCTCAAAGAGTGTTCACAAAATGCATGGCAGTAGTAGCTGCATTTCTACGCACTCTAGGAATATTTGTATTCCCATATCTGGACGACTGGCTCATCCGAGCACCATCCAAGTCAGAGGCCCAGACTTCCCTAGCCTGCACAAGGCGTGTTCTTCAGTATCTGGGACTTGTAATAAACATCCCAAAATCACAACTCACCCCTACTCAGTCATTGAAGTTCATAGGGGCCTTGCTAGATACCACAACTGCAAGGGCCTATCTTCCCCAGGCCCGTTGCCTACGCTTGGTGCAGTTAGCCTCTCAAATTCAGTTAAAATCCCATTTAACTGCTCGAGAGATGTTTCAACTGTTAGGCCACATGGCATCCATCGTGCATGTGGTTCCTTACGCTTGTCTTCACATGAGGGCAGCCCAGTGGACTCTGTCCACCCAATGGACCCAGGCATCAGGTTGCCTGTCAGACAAAATTGCAACCTCCAGTCGCCTCTTTTGGTCCCTCCATTGGTGGAAGTCCACTCAAAATCTGTTGCTGGGGTCCCCCTTTCAACAGTTGCTACCCCAAGCAACCCTCACAACAGATGCCTCCCCAAAGGGTTGGGGAGCTCATCTACAAGATCTCTCCACTCAGGGCATCTGGTCTCCACAGGAGACATCTCTACATATCAACCTCTTAGAGCTCAGAGCAATTCTTCTAGCTCTGAGTCTTCCACACCCTGCTCAGCTACAAGACAGTCCTCATCCATACGGATAACCAAGTAGTCATGTTCTACGTGAACAAGCAGGGCGGGACTGGCTCTGTCGCTTTGCAACGAAGCTTTGAGATTGTGGGCCTTTGCCAGAGAGCATCAGATTCATCTCATGGCAGTGTATCTTCCAGAGGTTCAAAACTCTTGGGCAGACAGACTCAGTTGAGTTCTGCTTCCACACGAATGGTCCCTCCATGGGGACCAGATAGCCAGAATCTTTCGAATTTGGGGAACCCCAGACATAGACCTGTTTGCAAGTCCGTGGAATGCCAAACTTCCCCGGTTTCTGTTCCAGGATTCAGTGTCAGGGAGTTTAGGCCAGGGATGCCTTCCTCCTCCACTGGGGGCAAGACTTCCTCTATGCCTTTCCACCCATTCCCCTAATTTCCAAGACACTTTTCAAGCTTCAGAGAGACAAGGGGTCTGTGATCCTCATAGCTGCACGTTGGCCACGCCAAGTGTGGTACCCTCTACTTCTTCATCTCTCTCAAGCTCCCTCCCTGGACTTGGGATCTGCTTCAGACCTCCTGTCCCAGGAGGAGGGAACGTTATGGCACCCAAATCCCCAGTGTCTTCATCTCAGAGCCTGGTTGCTGAAGGCCTAGACTTTCAAGATTGGCATCTGTCTCAGCAAGTGAAGGATATCCTTCATGCTTCCAGAAAGCCTTCCACTAGACATTCCTATGCTTTTAAAAGGAAAAGGTTTACCATTTGGTGTGCAGAGAAGGGTCTTAACCCTCTTGCAATACCTCTGAATTCTTTGCTAGAGTATTTGCTGATTTATCCCATGCAGGCCTTAAAACTAATTCAGTGAGTCCATTTGAGTGCTATTGCAGCATACCTTAAGCCTCTCAATGGACATCCTCTTTCCTCTCATCCTCTTATTGCAAGATTCATGAGGCTTTCTTTTAACTAAATCTCCCATTAGACCACCTCCAGTGGCATGGGATTTGAATTTGGTTCTTGGCCAACTTATGAAGCCACCCTTTGAACCCTTAGCCACTACCTCCTTGAAATTCCTTTCCTGGAAGGTTATTTTTCTCATTGCAGTCACCTCAGCTCGCCATATCAGTGAGCTGCAAGCCTTGGTGGCTAATCCTTCTTGTACAAGGTTCCATCATGACAAGGTAGTCCTCAGGACTAATCCACACTTTATGCCTAAAGTGGTCTCACCTTTTCATCTGAACCAGGAGGTGTATTTACCTGTCTTTTTTCAAGGATCTCATGCATCAAGTGCAGAGAGTAATCTTCATACCCTGGATTGTAAGAGGGCACTTGCTTTCTACTTATAAAGGACACAGCAACATAGAAAATCCTCTCAACTCTTTGTTGCTTTTGATCCCTCTCACTTAGGACTTCCAGTCTCTAAGAGGACTCTGTCCAATTGGATTGCTCAGTGTATTTCCTTTGCCTACCAGAGTAAGAAGCATTGAAATACCACTTATTCACAAAATGCTACCCAGAAGTCAACCTAGCCATTAACAATACTAGCACCTCAATACAACCAGAAAAGGGCTAGTTGGTCAATCTTCTCTCTAGTCCTATTAGTCAACCACATTGCAACATCTAAATCATGTTTTATATCACTGTATATATTATTTAAGTCAATCTGTACATAGTTCCCCCGGTTGTCCTATGTTGAATCTTCCTGTTCAATGTAAAACTCAATGTTACTTGTATGCATTGTAGTATGTTCTTGTTTCAATGTACACCGCACTGATTGAAATAGCGCGGTATAGAAAAATTGTTAAATAAATAAATAAATAAATAAAAGAACCTTTCTCTGGAGGGCCATGTCACAGCTCACAATGTGAGGGCCATGGCAGCCTCTATGGCTCATCTAAACTCTGTGTCCATCAACCAAATCTGTCGAGCGGCCACCTGGGCCTCGGTTCATACCTTTACAGCCCATTACTGCTTGGACAAGGACTCCCGCCGGGATGCCTTGTTTGGTCAGACTGTTCTCAAACACCTGTTCCATACCTAATCAACTCATACCCCCCATCCCTGGTTGGATGCCCAAGATCCATGGGGTGAGGTAGAGCCCTTCTCAGGGACTCACAACTTTGGGGATCTCCCTGGCATCTTTAGCTGGGGAGTCCCCATATGTGAAGACTCATTCCTGCTTGTTCCTGGATATAGCACAGTTACTTACCTGTAACAGGTGATCTCCGGGAACAGCAGGAATAAGTCTTCACAACCCACCCACCTCCCCTAGGAGTTGTATCTCTCTATCTGTCTTTCCTTTCCTCTCTCTCTCTTTGTCTCAGCTTTAAAACTCGAACTGGAGAGAGGCGGTTAGGAAAGGCGGGAAGGCAGCGCGCATGCGCTGTGGGATGCTCCCAAAAGCTTTCTTACTGGACGCTGGGGAGCGTTCCCGCGCAGGCTCCGTCAGTACCGACGATACCCATATGAACATATGTGAAGACTTATTCCTGCTGTTCCCAGAGATCACCTGTTACAGGTAAGTAATTGTGCTTTCTCGCACCATGCAAATCCTTCAATACTTGGGACTGGTCATAAACCCCCCAAAATCTCATCTCACCCCTTCTCAGTCTCTAGAATTCATAGGGGCTCGTCTAGATATAAGTTAGTCAAGGGCTATCTTGCCAGAACCATGTTGTCGTTGTATAGTACAGCTGGCCTCCCAAGCAGCTATGAAAGTCTTCCTGACCGTTCTTGGAGATGCTTCATCTTCTGGGGCATATGGCATCCACGGTGCATGTGGCTCCATATGCTTGCCTTCATATGCGAGCAACCCAGTGGACCCTATCCTGTCAGTGGACACGGGCCTCGGGTTGGCTAGCGGACAAAATCAGAAACTCCACACGTCTCATTTTGTCCCTGCAGCGGTGGCAGTCACTGGAAACCTTCTCGTGGGTTCCCCTTTCCAGCAACCTCTATGCCAAACCACCCTAACAGATGCGTCCAGGTTGGGTTGGGGGGCTCACTTGCACGATCTATCAACTCAGGGTCTCTGGACCCCACAGGAGGCTTGTCTTCACATAAACCTCCTAAAACTCAGCCATTTTCCATGCTGTCCGAATTTTTCAGGCCCATCTCAGCTACAAGACAGTTCTGGTCCAGAGCGACAATCAAGTAGCCATGTTCTCTGAACAAGCAGGGCGGAACAGGCTCTGTCGCTATGCAACGAAGCTTTGCAACACTGGGCCCTCGCCAGAGAGCATCAAATCCATCTTCTAGTGGTATATCTTCCAGCTATTCAAAATCTTTGGGCAGACAAACTTAGTCGAATACTGCTGCCACACGAATGGTCTCTGCCCTCAGACCAGCTTGCTCGAATGTTTCGAATCTGGGGAATGCCAGATATAGACCTCTTTGCAAGTCCACAGAATGCCAAACTTCCCTGATTCTGTTCCAGAATTCCAGCTCAAAACTGTCAGGCAAGGGATGTTTTCCTCCTCCTCCACTGGGGTCGGGGACTTCCTCTTTGCCTTCCCACCCATTCCCAAAACTTTGTTCAATCTTCAGAGACAGAGGTCATATGATACTCATAGCTCCACTTTGCCACGGCAGACATGGTGTCCTCTGCTTCTGCATCTCTCTCAAGCCACATCTCTGGAGTTGGGATATGCTCCAGATCTTCTTTACCAGGAGAACGGGATGCTGTTGCACCTGAATCTCCAGTCCCTGCACCTCGGGGTCTGGTTACTGAAAGCCTAGGATTCCTGGATATCAACCTGTCTTGACAGGTAAAGGGATATATTTGTGGCTTCCATGAAGCCTTCTACAAGGCTATCCTACGCTTTTAAGTGGAAGAGATTCTCTGTATGGTCTTCTCAAAGGGGACTTAACCCCCATACGATGCCCGTGGAATCGCTTCTGGAGTATCTCCTCCATTTATTTATTTTATTTAGCAGGTTTTCCTTATCGCTTCTCCGGGCCAGTCCAGGGAAAGGTAGGTAGGGTTGTCAATCCCCTTTAGCAGCTGAGGACTGAAGACTTCAAGTTTTCTTGAGAGCTGAAGCCACTCCCCCTGAGGACAACCAGGCAGTCTTTCAGTCCTCAGCAGCTTAAGAGGATCGATTCTGTCTCTCTCCCTCATGAGAAAATTGGTTCTTATTTTATTTTTCTTTAGTGGAATACAAGTTGGCTCTAGCAGGGCTGATTTTCTTCTATATTCCCGGGAACTCCTGTTAGTCCCCAGAGTTGTCAGCAGAATGTTAGAGACGTCAAGTAATTAGTGCTGAATTACGGAGTAAGGTAGAGCCTACCTTTTTATCCGCCTCCGTCTCTCTATAAGCAGATTGAACCTGGGAGCCCCAGTTTTTCCTCTGCCTCAGTGAACGCCACTCTTGTGCACGTCCCGCTAGCAGCGGGACAAAGTCTCGGCACTGCCGAGCTCTTCTGCCCGGTCAGGTGAGTCTGTTCAGGGGAGTGTGTTGGGCGGTGTGGCGCCGTTTTTAACATCGCGGTGCGAGCGGGCGGCAGTCTGACTTCGGTGCACTGTAGCACGGGTAATAGGACCTTTTTCCCCCGGGAGAGCTGAGCGCAGTGCGCACAAGGCCGATGGCGGAGAAGCTTTCGTCGGAGGCTGAGAGGCTGTCTTTACCCGCGGAAAAGGCGGCCATTTTATGCGCGCTGGTCATTTTGCCCACGGAACAGCACCGGCCTGGGAAAAGAAAGGCTAAGTCCAGTAAGGACAATTCTCAGCAAGTTAAGCCTCCGCAGTCCCTGTCTGAAGCTCAGGAAGGGATTTCGTCGTTTTTTTCTCCAGAATTCATTCTGGCGATGTACAAAGCGTTTTTGCTTAAATCCTCTCAGACAACTCCTGCGGTGCCGCTTCCAGCCTCCTTCACGCTACCGGGGGTTGCTCCAGTGGCAGAGGATCCTGGAGAGGGTCCTTCTCAGCCGAAAGAGCTAATACCGAACCCGTTGGATCCCTTTGGTACTCGGGTCTCTGAACCCCTGGGTCAGGGGGATGGAGAGCTGCTTTCAGACGCTGGCTTGGACCTAGGTCCAGAAGAGCTAGAAGAGGGTGAAATTGCACCCGGCGAGGACCCCAATATTTTTTGGGTTTTTCGCAAGGAAGAGCTTGGTGTTCTTATTTCGCAGTCCTTATCAGCATTACACCTCCTTCTTCCTTCAGCTTCTCAGGATGCTTTGGAGGATCCATTGTTACAGGGGTTTAAGGCGGAACAGCGCTGTTTTCCGGTACACCGCGTTATAAAACAGATGATTGAGTCTGAGTGGGAGTGTCCGGAAGCTACTTTCCGTGGGAGTCGCGCCTTGGCTCGCCTTTACCCCATGCCGCAGGAGGAGAAGGACTTATTGTGCCTGCCGAAGGTGGATGCGATAGTGTCGGCAGTGACCAAAAAGACTACCATTCCGGTGGAAGGAGCGGCGGCGCTGAAGGACCTCCAAGATCGGAAATTGGAAGTTCTGCTTAAGCAGGCGTTTGATTCTAGCGCTTTGGCGCTACAGGCTGCCGTTTGTGGAGCATATGTGTCTAGAGCGTCCATTCGGTGGCTTCAAGGAGACGCTTCGGTGGATGCAGCTTCTGCAACTGGGGCGGAAGGTGCAAAGTTAGTCGGCAGCGGCTTATATGGCGGACGCCTTCTATGATTTGCTGTGGATTGCCGCAAAGACCATGGCGTCGCTGGTCGCTGCCAGGCATTTTCTGTGGTTGCGTAACTGGTCAGCGGATGTTTCCTCCAAGTTACGTCTTAATAAATTGCCCTATAAGGGGAAATTGCTTTTTGGAGAGGCGTTAGAAAAGATTGTTAAGGATCTCTGAGACTCCAAAGGAGGGCGCTTGCCAGAGGATAGGCCCAAGCCGGTTAGAGGAGCAGGGGGTTTCCGAGGCTCGGGTCGGGACACCCGCAGATTCAAGGGAGCGCGCTTTGCTCCGTATTCCAGAGGCCGTGCTGGGTTTCGGACAGTCCTTTCGAGGGGCAAGAGATTACGGCAGGTCCTACTTCACTGCTCCTCAGCCCTCAGCTAAGAAACCACAATGAAGGTTTGCTGGTCCAGGCGCTGGTTCCTGTGGGCGGGTGCCTACAGGACTTTCTTCCAGCCTGGACCGCGATCACTGCAGACAAATGGGTGTTGGAGGTAGTCCAGAAGGGGTATGCGCTGGACTTCGCTTGCCCTCTGTCGGACGCTTTTGTGATGTCTCCCTGTGCTCCGGGTCTGAAGTCACAAGCAATCTCCGACACACTTTCTCACCTCTTGAGTCTCCAGGCGATAGTTCCAGTACCTCGAGACCAGTACGGCTGCGGTCGATACTCTATCTATTTCGTGGTTCCCAAGAGGGAAGGTTCTTTTCGACCAGTACTGGATCTCAAGTGCGTAAACCGCGCCTTGTGAGTGCCTCATTTTCTCATGGAGACGTTGCGTACCGTAATTCGAGCGGTGCGGCCGGGAGAGTTTCTCTCGTCCATAGATCTCACAGAAACGTATCTACACATTCCAATCAGGCTGTCTCATCAGCAATTTTTGCGATTTGCCCTGCCTATGGGTCATTTCCAGTTTCGAGCGTTGCCGTTCGGTCTAGCCACGGCTCCGCGAACTTTCATGAAACTGATGGTGGTAGCGGCGCTGCGGAAGGAAGGAATTCGGGTTCATCCGTATCTCAACGATTGGCTGATCCGGGCCGATTCTCAATTGGCCTCGGTGGCGGCGACAGCTCGAGTGGTTCAGCTTTTGGAACAACTCGGTTGGGTCATCAATCAGACCAAAAGTCACTTGCAGCTGGTGTCGCAACTGACTTATCTCGGGGCCTTCTTCGACACGGCTCGAGGGGCATTTTTTTGCCCGAGGTCAGAGTGAACAAAATTTTGCAGCAGGTGCAAGCGTTTTTACAGGTGTCAGCTCCGTCGGCATGGATCTATTTGCAACTCTTGGGATCCATGGTGGCGACCTTGGATCTAGTGCCGTGGGCCAAAGCTCACATGCATCCCTTACAGCAAGCGTTGCTTTCCCGCTGGTCTCCGCAACTTCACCCTCTTTCGCAGAGACTTGTCTGTCCACAGCTAGTGCGGCAAAGTCTGCACTGGTGGTTAGAACCCGCTCATCTCAGAGCCGGGATTCCTTTGCAGGAACCGGCATGGGTGTTAGTAACCATGGATGCCAGTCTCGCAGGCTGGGGGGCTCATTGTCGATCGCACGTAACTCAGGGGTGTTGTCCACGGAGGAGAGCTCGTGGTCGATCAACAGGCTGGAGCTTCGCGCAGCTCGTCTCGCCCTTCAGAGCTTCGAGAGCTTCCTCAAGGGGACTGCAGTACGGATTTTTTCCGACAACGCAGTGACGGTTTCCTACATCAATCGGCAGGGGGGGGGGGGGGGACCAAGAGTCTCTGTTCACCGAATGTCAGGAGTTGATGTCTTGGATGGAAAGCCGTCTTCTAGCGTTATCGGCAGCTTACATGGCCGGCAAAGACAACGTGCAGGCCGATTACCTCAGTCGCAATGTGCTCGATCCCGGCGAGTGGGAACTGAACGTAGCAGTTTTTCACGAGCTGACTTTGCGTTGTGGGCAGCCAATTATGGATCTCATGGCTACTTTCAGCAACGCAAAAGCGAACCGTTTTTTCAGCAGACGCATGGAGCACATGTCAGAGGGTCTAGATGCTCTGGTTCAGCCATGGCCGGTGGACTCTCTCTTATACGTTTTCCCTCCTTGGCCGATGTTAAGTCGCATTATTCAGCGGATAGCGGCACACCCAGGTACCGTGATTCTGATTGCGCCGGATTGGCCTCGACGTCCTTGGTATGCAGATCTGATTCGGCTCTTGATAGATTCGCCTTGGCGTCTTCCAGTTCGGATCAACCTGTTGAGTCAAGGGCCGGTGCTCATGCCACAGGTGGATCGCTTCTTGCTTACGGCTTGGCTCTTGAGAGGGCTCGCTTGAAACGCAGAGGTTACGCGAGTTCCGTCGTAGCCACCTTACTTCGGTCTAGGAGACCAAGGACGTCCCTGGCATATGTTCGGGTGTGGCGGCTATTTGAGGTTTGGTGTGGACGGCGCCACTTTCTTCCTCAATTGTCTACCTTACCTCAATTGCTTTTATTTCTCCAGGAGGGGTTGGATAAAGGTTTGGCTCTCAGTACGCTTAAGGTTAATTTGGCAGCACTGGCGTGTTTTAGGGGGTTGGTGCAGAATCGCAGTCTTTCGGCGCACCCGGATGTGCAACGGTTTTTTCGGGCGGCTAGAATAATCCGTCCCCCGGTACGTCAAATAGTGCCTCCGTGGTATTTGAATGTCGTTTTGGAGGCGTTATCCCGTCTGCCGTTTGCATCGGCTTCCTCGGGAAGACAGCGTTTCTGGTTGCCTTGTGCTCTGCGAGGCGGATTTCGGATTTGCAGGCTTTGTCTTGTCAGGAGCCTTATCTTCAGTTCCTACCAGAGCGAGTGTTGCTGCGGACAGTGCCTTCTTTTCTGCCCAAAGTGCTGTCCGCTTTTCATGTTAATCAGTGGCCTTACCCATTTTTTCAGATCTCTCGGATTCAACGATGGACCGTGCTCTCCGTAAGTTGGATCTTGGTCGTGTTTTAAAGTCGTACCTTAAGATCACTAGGCCTTTTCGAAAGACGGACAGGCTGTTTGTTCAGTATGCCGGGGCAAAGAAAGGTCAGGCGGCGTCAAAATCCTCGATTGCTCGGTGGGTGCGGTGCACTATTGTAGCAGCTTACAAAGCCAGAGGGCGAACTCCGCCTCTTGGCCTGAAAGCTCATTCCACTCGAGCTCAGGCGGCTTCCTGGGCGGAGTTTGCCTTTGTATCACCAGTGGATATCTGTAGAGCGGCTACGTGGTCTTCATTGGATACGTTTACGAAGCATTACCGGTTGGATGTTCAGGCCAGAGATGATGCGAAGGTTGGGGCTTCGGCTCTTATCGCGGAGCTTGCGGGTCCCTCCCGAGTTTAGGTACTGCTTTGGTACTGCCCTATCTTTCCTTGGACTGGCCCGGAGAAGCGATAAGGAAGGTGAAATTAGGTCTTACCTGCTAATTGTCTTTCCTTGAGCTTTCTCCGGGCCAGTCCAGGGTCCCACCCTGTCTACTTCGGGTACCTCTGCCGAAGCGCAAGAATGATATCCAGATACTTGTTTCGTGCAGATGGGGGGACTTGGGGCTTCTATGTACTTTCTAAGAGACGTGAGATTATATTTTTAAGAAAAAAAAAAAGAAATTCATACAGACGAGAACTATTGGTGCTTGCTCATTCTGAGGGAATATAGAGCATTATCAGTTTTTAACGAGTTAAGCTTGTGTTTTCAGATGTTTACTGGTTGACTGCTTTGTCAGAAGAAGACTGCCTGGTTGTCCTCAGGGGGAGTGGCTTCAGCTCTCAAGGGGATTGACAACCCTACCTACCTTTCCCTGGACTGGCCTGGAGAAAGCTCAAGGAAAGACAATTAGCAGGTAAGAACTAATTTCACCTTATATACCGCTTTATCAGATCAATCAATTTATCAGATTCTGGTCTTAAAACCAATTCAGTAAGGATCCATCTTAGTGCCATTGCTGCTTTTCGCAAACCTCTGGATGGACAACCTATTTCCTCTCATCCACTCATAGCGAGATTTATGAGAGGTCTATTCTTAACAAAACCTCCCGTTAAGCCACCGCTGGTGGCATGGGATCTAAATCTTGTTCTCGGGCAGCTCACCTTTAAGCCCTTAGCCACTACAGCTCTACAATTTCTTTCATGGAAGGTCATCTTCCTAGTTGCCCTCACTTCTGCAAGACACATCAGTGAGTTACTGGCCTTAGTGCTGGATCCTCCCTATACAAGTGTTCACCATAAGGTACCCCACTTTATGCCAAAGGTGGTTTCACCTTTTCATTTGAAGCAAGCGGTTTACCTTCCTGTATTCTTCCCTAGGCCTCATGCTTTTAATGAAGAAAGGAACCTTCATTCTTTAGATTGTAAAAGAGCCTTGGCTTTTTATCTTCAAAGAACTAAGCAACATAGAAAATCTTCTCAGCTTTTTGTTGCTTTTGATTCTAATCATTTGGGACTTCGTTTACAAAAGAACTCTCTCTAGATGGATTACAAATTGCATATCCTTTGCATATGAGAGTAAGGGACTTTCTCTCGAAGACCATGTCACAGCTCAGTGTGAGAGCAATGGCAGCCTCAATGGCTAATCTTCGTTCTGTGTCCATTAATGACGTCTGTAGAGCAGCCACTTGGGCTTCGGTACACACCTTTACAGCCCACTATTGCTTAGACAAGGGCTCCCGTTGGGATGCCTCATTTGGCCAGGCTTTGCTCCAGCATCTTTCAGACTTAGTACAACTCCTACCTGCCATCCCGGGTTTCGATGCCAGAGATCCATGGGAGGAAGCATGACCCATCTCACTTTGGGTTTTGTAGCTTGCATCCCCCTAGCATCTCTCAGCTGGGGAGTCCCCATATGTGAAGACTACATTCCTGCTTGTTCCTGGAGATAGCATAGTTACTCACCTGTAACAGGTGGTCAGCATGAATAAGTCTTCACAACCCACCCACCTCCCCTAGGCGTTCTCTATCTCTTTGTCTACTTCTCTCCTTTGGTCTCGGCTATAAACTCAACTGAAGAGGGAGAGTTGGAAAGGTGGGAAGGCAGCACGCAGGCACTGGGATGCTCCCAAAAGCTTTCCTTGTGGACTCTGGGGAGTGTTCCCATGCAGGCTCCGTCGGTACCGACGAAACCCATATGTGAAGACTTAATCTCCAGGAACAAGCAGGAATAAGTCCTCACATATGGGTACGTCGGTACCGACGGAGCCCGTGCGGGAAAGCTCCCCAGCTTCTTAGAATAGAAGCTTTTGGGACCTCCCACTGCACATGCGCACTGCCTTCCCGCCTTCCTGAACAGCTCTCCTCAGTTTCTCTTTTTCCGCGGAGCCAGCAGGTCGTGTTCCTGTCACCGCTGAAGAAATTGTTATTTTATTTGTTTCTTTAGACCGCGTACCTGCCTTCCCCATACCGATACCGGTATCGCCGGTCTTTTCTTTCTTTCTTTAAAAAATTATAATTCTCGATATCGATACCGATCGGTACGCGTATCGTGCGTTAGAGGAAAGCACTCCTCTGATGATTCTGCTGAGTTTTCACTCAACTTACCTGAGGAGCCCTCTTCTCCTAAAAGGAGAATGTCCCCTCCAGAGGATTTGTCCTTCCAGGACTTTGTTTTAGATATGGCTACAGCCCTTTCTATTACCACATCCTCTGAAAAGGAACCCAGATCCAAAAAACTGGATATTTTGGGATACTCAAAGGCCCCTAAGGAGGCAGTTACCCTGCCTATCCATGAAATCCTTCAAGAACAACTGATGGATTTCTGGGAAAATCCTTTGACTTTGTCTCCTTATTCCCGTAGGTTGGACACCATGTATAGGGTCCCTCCTTCTCCTGGTTTCCAAAAGACTCAATTGCCCCACCACTCTATTGTGGTGAAGTCTGCAATGAAGAAGATTAGGAGTACCAAAAGGCACTCTTCCACCCCTCCAGGACGGGAATGTAAGACTTTGGACTCTTTTGGTAGGAAAATTTTCCAGGCTAGTATGCTTATAGCCAGGATTAATTCCTACAGTCTCTATATGGGCATGTTCCTGGAGGAACTTGCCAAAAAGGTGCGGCATTTTGCCCCCTTTATCCCTGAGGATAAAAAGCAGGGTTTCCTTTCCCTAGTGAAACAACTCTTAGAGGTTTCTAAGTTCTCTAATAGGGCAGCATATGATTCCTTTGAGGGAGCCAGTAGGGCTTCGGGCATTGCTATTGCAGCCCGACGTCTTGCTTGGCTCCAGGCCTCTGATCTGGAACCTTGGGTTCTAGATGGCTTACGTAATCTGCCCTGTACAGGTGAGAACTTATTTGGGGAAGAGTGGCAAATCAAAGCCACCCAGATGGATGCTGAAAATGCCACCTTGGAAAGACTTTCAAAGTCCACTTCAATTCCTACTAAGAAAAAGTCTTTTAAAAGGCCTTACTATAAGAAGGCCAGAGTTGCTTCAAATACTGGCCAGCAGTCTTCTCAACCTCGCTATACTGCTAAGCGTCAGCAATCCAAACAAGCACGAGCTAAGCCTGCAGCAGCTACTGTAGCTCAGCAGGCTCCAACCCCTCAGGGGTTTTGACTTGCTCCTAGGGAACTTGCCACTTCTGGTTCTAACACAACCAGAACCTCTCACCATACCCGGAAGGTTGGTTCACTTTGCTCCCAGATGGGAACAAATCACAACAGAACAATGGACCCTCTCTATCATTCGAGAGGGTTACAAACTTCATTTCTCCAGCCTTCCTCCCCATCATATGGTGAGACCATTCAATTCTCCCCCATCTCTCCTAACCCTGTTGGGTCAAGAGGTTTCCTCTCTTCTTGCCCAAGGGGCCATAGAAGAGGTTCCTCTTCCTCAACAAGGGTCCGGTTTCTACTCCCCTTATTTTCTCATTCCAAAGAAGACAGGGGGATTCAGACCAATCCTAGATCTGAGAGAATTGAACAAATTTCTCTTCAAGGAGAAATTCAAAATGCTGTCTCTCGGCATTCTCCTTCCTTACCTCCAGGGTCAGGACTGGCTTTGTTCTCTAGACCTACAGGATGCGTATACACATATACTCATCCATCCATCCCACAGAAAGTATCTTCGCTTTCTGTTTCAGGGAAAACATTTCCAATACAGAGTACTCCCCTTCGGTCTAGCCTCTGCTCCAAGAGTATTCACAAAATGCATGGCAGTCGTAGCCGCATTTCTAAGAGGCATGGGAATCTTTGTCTTCCCATATCTGGACGACTGGCTCATCCGAGCTCCAACTCAGTCACAGGCCCAGATTTCCCTGGACCACACAAGGAGCCTTTTGCAGTATCTGGGACTGGTAGTAAACCTTCCCAAGTCCCAACTCATCCCTACTCAATCTCTAGAATTCATAGGGGCCCAGTTGGACACCATCACTGCAAGGGCCTACCTTCCACAGGTTCGAGGCCAGCGCCTCCTGAGTTTGGCCTCCCAAGCTCAGTCCAGCACTCACTTGACAGCCAGGGAAATGCTACGCCTACTGGGTCATATGGCCTCCACAGTGCATGTGGTGCCCTATGCTCGTCTTCATATGAGAGCAGCTCAATGGACCCTGGCCACTCAGTGGACTCAGGCGTCAGGAGCGCTCTCAGACCAAATACAAACCTCCGATCGTCTGTTTTGGTCCCTCCACTGGTGGACTTCCACCAAGAATCTGTTGTTGGGGGCTCCATTTCAACCATTGCTACCCCAAGCAACCCTCACAACAGATGCCTCCCAAACAGGGTGGGGAGCCCATCTGCAAACTCTCTCCACTCAGGGCACTTGGTCTCTACAGGAGACCACCCTTCATATCAATCTTCTGGAACTGCGAGCAATTTACCTTGCCCTCAAGGTCTTCCACTCCCTCCTAGCCAACCTCACTGTCCTAGTTCAGACGGACAATCAGGTGGCCATGTTTCACATAAACAAACAAGGAGGGACGGGCTCTCTGTCGCTTTGCAACGAAGCTCTAAGACTATGGGCCTTCGCCAGAGAGCATCAGATTCACCTGCTAGCAGTGTATCTCCCAGGAGTTCAAAACTCTCGGGCAGACAGGCTCAGTCGAGTTCTGCTGCCACACGAATGGTCCCTACATTTGGACCAAATAAACCGAATCTTTCAGGAATGGGGGACCCCGGACATAGACCTCTTTGCAAGTCCGTGGAATGCCAAACTTCCCCGGTTCTGTTCCAGAACTCCGTGTCAGGGAGCTCAGGCTACGGACGCCTTTCTCCTGAATTGGAATCAGGCATTCCTATATGCCTTTCCACCCATTCCTTTGATTCCCAAGACTCTGTTCAAACTCCAGAGGGATCATGGAACTATGATCCTCATAGCTCCACGCTGGCCACGCCAAGTGTGGTTCCCTCTACTTCTACAGCTCTCCCAGGGATCCTACTTGGATCTGGGAGCTGCGCCAGACCTCCTGTCTCAGGAGGAGGGGACTTTGTGGCACCCAAACCCCAAATCCCTTCACCTCAGTGCTTGGTTACTGAAGGCTTAAGCCTTCAAGACTTTCATCTTTCCCAACCAGTGAAAGATATCCTTTCTGCCTCTAGGAAACCCTCTACCAGGCGTTCCTATGCTTTCAAATGGAAACGTTTTTCCATTTGGTGTGCTCAGCAGGGTCTTGACCCTCTGGCACTTCCTTTGAATTCTCTTCTTGATTATCTCCTGCATCTATCCAATGCAGGCCTCAAGACGAATTCGGTAAGAGTCCATTTAAGCGCTATTGCAGCATCCTTGAAACATATAAATGGACAACCTATCTCCTCTCATCCTCTTGTTGCAAGATTCATGAGAGGCCTGACTCTCACTAAACCTCCCATCAGACCACCCCCGGTCGCATGGGATTTGAATCTAGTGCTCGGTCAACTTATGAAGCCACCTTTTGAGCCAATGTTTTCCACCTCCTTGAAATTTCTTTCCTGGAAGGTCATCTTCCTCATTGCAGTCACTTCGGCTCGCCGCATCAGTGAGCTGCAGGCTTTAGTGGCTAATCCACCTTACACAAGATTTCATCATGATAAGGTGGTCCTTAGGACGAATCCCCACTTTATGCCTAAAGTGGTCTCGCCTTTTCATCTTAATCAAGAGGTATATCTACCTGTCTTTTTTCCAGCTCCTCATGCATCCAATGCAGAGAGGAACCTTCATACTCTGGATTGTAAAAGAGCTCTCGCTTTTTACCTTAATAGGACTCAGCCACATCGAAAGTCTTCTCAACTTTTTGTGGCCTTTGATCCTTCCCATTTGGGACTTCCAGTCTCCAAGCGTACACTTTCCAATTGGATTGCTCAGTGTATTTCTTTTGCTTACCAGAGCAAAAACATTTCTCTGGAAGGCCATGTCACTGCTCACAATGTGAGGGCCATGGCAACTTCTATGGCTCATCTGCACTCTGTTTCCATAGATCAGATCTGTCGAGCCGCTACCTGGGCCTCGGTTCATACCTTCACAGCCCATTACTGTTTGGACAAGGACTCCCGCCGGGATGCCTTGTTTGGCCAGGCTGTCCTCAAGCACCTGTTCCATTCCTAAACAACTCCTGCCCACCTTCCCAGAATGGATGCCTGAGATCCATACGAAGATGGCGAACCTTTACAGGGGATCCCATGCATCTAAGCTAGGGAGTCCCCATATGTGAGGACTTATTCCTGCTTGTTCCTGGAGATAGCACAGTTACTTACCTGTAACAGGTGATCTCTGGGAACAGCAGGAATTAGTCCTCACAACCCACCCACCTCCCCTAGGAGTTGTATCTTTTATCTATCTATCTTCCTGTCCTCTCTCTGTTGACTCAGCTATAAACTCGAAACTGAGGAGAGCTGTTCAGGAAGGCGGGAAGGCAGTGCGCATGTGCAGTGGGAGGTCCCAAAAGCTTCTATTCTAAGAAGCTGGGGAGCTTTCCCGCACGGGCTCCGTCGGTACCGACGTACCCATATGTGAGGACTAATTCCTGCTGTTCCCAGAGATCACCTGTTACAGGTAAGTAACTGTGCTTTCCTGCTGTTCCCAGAGATCACCTCTTAAAGGTGAGTAACTACGCTATCTCCAGGAACAAGCAGGAATAAGTCCTCACATATGGGTACGTCGGTACCGACGGAGCCCGTGCGGGAAAGCTCCCCAGCTTCTTAGAATAGAAGCTTTTGGGACCTCCCACTGCACATGCGCACTGCCTTCCCGCCTTCCTGAACAGCTCTCCTCAGTTTCTCTTTTTCCGCGGAGCCAGCAGGTCGTGTTCCTGTCACCGCTGAAGAAATTGTTATTTTATTTGTTTCTTTAGACCGCGTACCTGCCTTCCCCATACCGATACCGGTATCGCCGGTCTTTTCTTTCTTTCTTTAAAAAATTATAATTCTTTTTTCTTATTTTTTAGCTTTTTGGTCACTTCAGAGAGGCCTCTCGGCCTACTCAATTTCTCCTCATGGAGAAGCCAGCCCCTGGATTTAAGAAGTGTACCAAATGTAATGCTGTTATTTCAGTCACAGACACCCATGAATGGTGTCTGAAATGTTTGGGGCCTGACCATTCCATACCGGACTGCCCATCTTGCTCCCACATGTCTAAACGTGGGCTGCAGAACCGGGCCAACAAATTCCATGTGCTGTTTGCTTCAGAGAATACAGCATCACAGTCATCCAGGTCTTCTTCTCCGGATGGATCTCAGGTAACCAAACCTTCTGTGGGCAAGTCCTCAAAGAGCAAATCTCCTTCAAAGCATCGAGAGGCTCTTAGCTTAGAACTTGAGGACCCTGCCCCAGCCAAACAACCCCGGCGGGAAGTCCAACTTCCAAAAACGCCAATTCAGGGGTCTCAGGTTGATATCGATGCTACGGCCTCGACAGATCACCTGTTAGCCTGCTCTGGGGTACCGGGTCACTCCGGTACCGACATCCAGGCAGCTATGGCGTCCATGGGCGATACTGTACAGTCCATGCAGCAGGCCGTCATGGCTTTCATTAAAGCTGCAACGCCATCGGTTCCGCTTTCAGCGGTTCCGGGCCCGATACCGGTATCGTCCGCCATGCCGGTATCGAGGCCGTCCACCTCTAAACGCAAGTCGGTACCGTATGGGCTTTCGCTCCATACCGGTTCCATACCCGATACGCCCGATATCGATACCGATCGGTACGCGTATCGTGCGTTAGAGGAAAGCACCGATTCCTCTGAGGATTTTCACTCCTCTGATGATTCTGCTGAGTTTTCACTCAACTTACCTGAGGAGCCCTCTTCTCCTAAAAGGAGAATGTCCCCTCCAGAGGATTTGTCCTTCCAGGACTTTGTTTTAGATATGGCTACAGCCCTTTCTATTACCACATCCTCTGAAAAGGAACCCAGATCCAAAAAACTGGATATTTTGGGATACTCAAAGGCCCCTAAGGAGGCAGTTACCCTGCCTATCCATGAAATCCTTCAAGAACAACTGATGGATTTCTGGGAAAATCCTTTGACTTTGTCTCCTTATTCCCGTAGGTTGGACACCATGTATAGGGTCCCTCCTTCTCCTGGTTTCCAAAAGACTCAATTGCCCCACCACTCTATTGTGGTGAAGTCTGCAATGAAGAAGATTAGGAGTACCAAAAGGCACTCTTCCACCCCTCCAGGACGGGAATGTAAGACTTTGGACTCTTTTGGTAGGAAAATTTTCCAGGCTAGTATGCTTATAGCCAGGATTAATTCCTACAGTCTCTATATGGGCATGTTCCTGGAGGAGCTTGCCAAAAAGGTGCGGCATTTTGCCCCCTTTATCCCTGAGGATAAAAAGCAGGGATTCCTTTCCCTAGTGAAACAACTCTTAGAGGTTTCTAAGTTCTCTAATAGGGCAGCATATGATTCCTTTGAGGGAGCCAGTAGGGCTTCGGGCATTGCTATTGCAGCCCGACGTCTTGCTTGGCTCCAGGCCTCTGATCTGGAACCTTGGGTTCTAGATGGCTTACGGAATCTGCCCTGTACAGGTGAGAACTTATTTGGGGAAGAGTGGCAAATCAAAGCCACCCAGATGGATGCTGAAAATGCCACCTTGGAAAGACTTTCAAAGTCCACTTCAATTCCTACTAAGAAAAAGTCTTTTAAAAGGCCTTACTATAAGAAGGCCAGAGTTGCTTCAAATACTGGCCAGCAGTCTTCTCAACCTCGCTATACTGCTAAGCGTCAGCAATCCAAACAAGCACGAGCTAAGCCTGCAGCAGCTACTGTAGCTCAGCAGGCTCCAACCCCTCAGGGGTTTTGACTTGCTCCTAGGGAACTTGCCACTTCTGGTTCTAACACAACCAGAACCTCTCACCATACCCGGAAGGTTGGTTCACTTTGCTCCCAGATGGGAACAAATCACAACAGAACAATGGACCCTCTCTATCATTCGAGAGGGTTACAAACTTCATTTCTCCAGCCTTCCTCCCCATCATATGGTGAGACCATTCAATTCTCCCCCATCTCTCCTAACCCTGTTGGGTCAAGAGGTTTCCTCTCTTCTTGCCCAAGGGGCCATAGAAGAGGTTCCTCTTCCTCAACAAGGGTCCGGTTTCTACTCCCCTTATTTTCTCATTCCAAAGAAGACAGGGGGATTCAGACCAATCCTAGATCTGAGAGAATTGAACAAATTTCTCTTCAAGGAGAAATTCAAAATGCTGTCTCTCGGCATTCTCCTTCCTTACCTCCAGGGTCAGGACTGGCTTTGTTCTCTAGACCTACAGGATGCGTATACACATATACTCATCCATCCATCCCACAGAAAGTATCTTCGCTTTCTGTTTCAGGGAAAACATTTCCAATACCGAGTACTCCCCTTCGGTCTAGCCTCTGCTCCAAGAGTATTCACAAAATGCATGGCAGTCGTAGCCGCATTTCTAAGAGGCATGGGAATCTTTGTCTTCCCATATCTGGACGACTGGCTCATCCGAGCTCCAACTCAGTCACAGGCCCAGATTTCCCTGGACCACACAAGGAGCCTTTTGCAGTATCTGGGACTGGTAGTAAACCTTCCCAAGTCCCAACTCATCCCTACTCAATCTCTAGAATTCATAGGGGCCCAGTTGGACACCATCACTGCAAGGGCCTACCTTCCACATGTTCGAGGCCAGCGCCTCCTGAGTTTGGCCTCCCAAGCTCAGTCCAGCACTCACTTGACAGCCAGGGAAATGCTACGCCTACTGGGTCATATGGCCTCCACAGTGCATGTGGTGCCCTATGCTCGTCTTCATATGAGAGCAGCTCAATGGACCCTGGCCACTCAGTGGACTCAGGCGTCAGGAGCGCTCTCAGACCAAATACAAACCTCCGATCGTCTGTTTTGGTCCCTCCACTGGTGGACTTCCACCAAGAATCTGTTGTTGGGGGCTCCATTTCAACCATTGCTACCCCAAGCAACCCTCACAACAGATGCCTCCCAAACAGGGTGGGGAGCCCATCTGCAAACTCTCTCCACTCAGGGCACTTGGTCTCTACAAGAGACCACCCTTCATATCAATCTTCTGGAACTGCGAGCAATTTACCTTGCCCTCAAGGTCTTCCACTCCCTCCTAGCCAACCTCACTGTCCTAGTTCAGACGGACAATCAGGTGGCCATGTTTTACATAAACAAACAAGGAGGGACGGGCTCTCTGTCGCTTTGCAACGAAGCTCTAAGACTATGGGCCTTCGCCAGAGAGCATCAGATTCACCTGCTAGCAGTGTATCTCCCAGGAGTTCAAAACTCTCGGGCAGACAGGCTCAGTCGAGTTCTGCTGCCACACGAATGGTCCCTACATTTGGACCAAATAAACCGAATCTTTCAGGAATGGGGGACCCCGGACATAGACCTCTTTGCAAGTCCGTGGAATGCCAAACTTCCCCGGTTCTGTTCCAGAACTCCGTGTCAGGGAGCTCAGGCTACGGACGCCTTTCTCCTGAATTGGAGTCAGGCATTCCTATATGCCTTTCCACCCATTCCTTTGATTCCCAAGACTCTGTTCAAACTCCAGAGGGATCATGGAACTATGATCCTCATAGCTCCACGCTGGCCACGCCAAGTGTGGTTCCCTCTACTTCTACAGCTCTCCCAGGGATCCTACTTGGATCTGGGAGCTGCGCCAGACCTCCTGTCTCAGGAGGAGGGGACTTTGTGGCACCCAAACCCCAAATCCCTTCACCTCAGTGCTTGGTTACTGAAGGCTTAAGCCTTCAAGACTTTCATCTTTCCCAACCAGTGAAAGATATCCTTTCTGCCTCTAGGAAACCCTCTACCAGGCGTTCCTATGCTTTCAAATGGAAACGTTTTTCCATTTGGTGTGCTCAGCAGGGTCTTGACCCTCTGGCACTTCCTTTGAATTCTCTTCTTGATTATCTCCTGCATCTATCCAATGCAGGCCTCAAGACGAATTCGGTAAGAGTCCATTTAAGTGCTATTGCAGCATCCTTGCAACATATAAATGGACAACCTATCTCCTCTCATCCTCTTGTTGCAAGATTCATGAGAGGCCTGACTCTCACTAAACCTCCCATCAGACCACCCCCGGTCGCATGGGATTTGAATCTAGTGCTCGGTCAACTTATGAAGCCACCTTTTGAGCCAATGTTTTCCACCTCCTTGAAATTTCTTTCCTGGAAGGTCATCTTCCTCATTGCAGTCACTTCGGCTCGCCGCATCAGTGAGCTGCAGGCTTTAGTGGCTAATCCACCTTACACAAGATTTCATCATGATAAGGTGGTCCTTAGGACGAATCCCCACTTTATGCCTAAAGTGGTCTCGCCTTTTCATCTTAATCAAGAGGTATATCTACCTGTCTTTTTTCCAGCTCCTCATGCATCCAATGCAGAGAGGAACCTTCATACTCTGGATTGTAAAAGAGCTCTCGCTTTTTACCTTAATAGGACTCAGCCACATCGAAAGTCTTCTCAACTTTTTGTGGCCTTTGATCCTTCCCATTTGGGACTTCCAGTCTCCAAGCGTACACTTTCCAATTGGATTGCTCAGTGTATTTCTTTTGCTTACCAGAGCAAAAACATTTCTCTGGAAGGCCATGTCACTGCTCACAATGTGAGGGCCATGGCAACTTCTATGGCTCATCTGCACTCTGTTTCCATAGATCAGATCTGTCGAGCCGCTACCTGGGCCTCGGTTCATACCTTCACAGCCCATTACTGTTTGGACAAGGACTCCCGCCGGGATGCCTTGTTTGGCCAGGCTGTCCTCAAGCACCTGTTCCATTCCTAAACAACTCCTGCCCACCTTCCCAGAATGGATGCCTGAGATCCATACGAAGATGGCGAACCTTTACAGGGGATCCCATGCATCTAAGCTAGGGAGTCCCCATATGTGAGGACTTATTCCTGCTTGTTCCTGGAGATAGCACAGTTACTTACCTGTAACAGGTGATCTCTGGGAACAGCAGGAATTAGTCCTCACAACCCACCCACCTCCCCTAGGAGTTGTATCTTTTATCTATCTATCTTCCTGTCCTCTCTCTGTTGACTCAGCTATAAACTCGAAACTGAGGAGAGCTGTTCAGGAAGGCGGGAAGGCAGTGCGCATGTGCAGTGGGAGGTCCCAAAAGCTTCTATTCTAAGAAGCTGGGGAGCTTTCCCGCACGGGCTCCGTCGGTACCGACGTACCCATATGTGAGGACTAATTCCTGCTGTTCCCAGAGATCACCTGTTACAGGTAAGTAACTGTGCTTTCTGTGAATGCAAAATAGATGTTCAAAAAGAAAAAGCAAGAACCATAACGCAGTTTATAATTAGTTATAATTTGGTGGTATAAATTGTGCTGTGGTTCTCGTTCTTTCATTTAGCTCCTTGGTGTGCAAACATCTTGTATTTCCTCCACATGATCTTATCGGCCTTTTGGTTTGGTTCAGTCCCTGACTGGAGTTTTGAAAAAGCCCCCCCCTTGCTTGAAGGGGGGGGGGGGTGCACCATCTCATCCCTCGCCTCAGGCAGAAGATTGCCTTGAGCTGCTCCTAGGTGTAACCACCATATGCTTGAAGTATGCAGGAACAGTTGCAGTTGAAAACGATAGGTTGAGGATATGATAGATGGAAGGGACAACAGTGGAGGAGATAGAGTTTAGTAGATGGCTAGGAATGGGATCAGAGGAGCATTTTATTTATTTACGTTCTCTTATATACCGCGCTATTCTGCATCAGTGCGGTTTACATTGAACAAACTGAAATTACATTGAACAGGGCATTATAACTTGGAAATAACCATTTTACAGGGAACATGGGCTATGGAGGGTTAAGTGGCTTGCCCAAGACCACAAGGAGCACCTGTGGGACTAGAAACCCCAGTCCTTCTGGCCCATTGTGTGCAAAGGTCAGCTGAACGTAGGTAGTGGGTTTTAGAGGATAGCCTGGGCTGAGGTACAATATGCCTCACAGGACACGAAGTAGGAGCAGCAAAAACCTGCGGAGTAGAGGAGAGTACAGTGTTATGGGGGCAGGGGCAACTCCTTGTCATGAGGGTCAGTTGAGGTGCTTGAAGGATCCTCCGTGAGGGTGCGTAGGCCAAGTCCCTGTTGCTTTTGGGAAGTCTTTCTTTTGTGTATTTTTGCTATCTTTAACTAAAAAAAAAGTGCTTTAAAATATATATTCTGAGGTATGGATAGGCTCCTTTTAAGCCCTCAGCTGAAGGAGCAGAGCCCCCTCCCCCAGCAGACTGGAGAAATCCAGGCTAGAGGAGCTCTGTCAGGGCAGTGAGTATTCCTTTTGCCAGCTCAGGGGCTGTTTTTCGGTGGCGGTGATTGAGGCCTGTTCCTGCCCAATTTTAGGACTCGCAAACTTGTCGGCCAGCCATGCTTTACTTCCTCCTTCGGTTCCTCGGCTGTGGCAAGCATCGGCAATTCCTGTTGGACCGCTTGTGTGCTGTTTGCGCAACTGACCTTGGGGAGAAGTCCTGATCAGTTACTGTCTACCAAGGCCGCAAGCAAGCTTGTCATCAGAAATCCCGGTTTCTAGCTCATACTGCTAGACCAGTCCAGACAAACAGGTTGTGTCCCCCTGCCAGCAGATCCTGGAGACAGAATTCTATCAGAGCTCTGATAGGCTGGAGTCTGGTGATGTGGTTCTACCCCCTAGGGGTCCCCCTCAGTATTTCTCTATCTCCAGCAGATCTGGTTGCCTTTTTTGTTTTCCCTTCAAAGAAGTTTATTCAAAACCCGTTACAGGAAATCTGGGTTTCTGATTGTCATTGTGGTGATTTTCAGTTGAATCCGGGGTGTTTTAAGCTGAGCTCCTATCTCTTAATCAGTTGAGCTCGCTTACTGAAGAAATTCCCAGCATCTTGCCACGAGGGCTGATCTGCTGGATGAGGGTCTGCCTAAAATCACTGTCTGGGGTTGGCACTGATTTTAGTGATCGGTTTGATGGGACACCGCTCCGGACTCAGCCCTTGGCTTCACTGCACACTCCAGTACTATAAGTTACAGCTTTCTTTCATGCCCCGGTTCCTGTAGCTCCGTGGCAACGAAACCGGTATTTCTTTGATTTTCTCTCCGTCTCTCAGCTGGGATGGTTATCCTTTCTTCTCCCTGCAAATAGTGCTCTTTTGCACTGTTTTTCGCCGGATTCGTCGTTTTCTTCAAGTTTTTGTGAGGATTCAGCTTGCTGGCGGCCATTTTGAATCGCCTCGGAGCTCCAGTTTTGGCGGGAAGCAGTGCTTTTCATTTTCTGCCTCTGGCAGCTTTCAACTCACTGTTGCCGGTTCCCTGCAGTTCGTTTCGGGAAGCGGACCCTGCCCTGGGATTACCCTTGTGCTCAGCATGCCTTAAGTTTAAAAAAAAAAAACACCTTTTAGAGCCACAATGCTTTCCTCTCTACAGAGGTGCATCGGGTGTAATAAAAAGCAAAAGGAGCTTCGAAATCGGCTGTGCACAACCTGTTTTGCTCACCCTGGGCAGTCTTCGTCCGGTTTGTCAAATCAGGGGGCGACCGTCTCTGGTTTGCCTGTTTTAGGTGGGCCTCTACCTTCTTCTGCAGTGGAGTCGCAGGGGGCTCCACACTTGACTCCTCACGTTCCTCCAGCTCCTTTGCCGCCTGTTTTGCCCTCAGAGGAGCAGCTCTTGGCGCTATTCCGGCAAGCATGGACTCTGTGGCATACTGAGACATCTTCAACTGCAGCGGAGCACTTGTCAGCGGCACATGATTCTCTGCCTACATCTGTAGGCCGTAAGTGGTCCAGGAGTTCCGCAGGCCTTAAGGGGGGCCGTCCTCCTAAAGGGTTGCAATTCCTTATGGAAGAGGAGGTGAACCAGGAAGACGATAAATTCTTTGTGGACGGGACTGGAGAGTCCTCAGATCGTGAGAATGGAGAGTATTCTCAATCTGACTCTTCTCTCCCAATGCCGGAGGATTTTCAAGATATCCAGCTGTTTCATAAAGAGGAGTTCTCTGCCTTAATTGGGCAAGTGTCAGAGGCTCTTCGCCTTTCGAATCCTCCTGAACCACAGCCTTCTCCATCCCAGTCTCAGGCAGACCCCATTTTACAGGGCATTCATAAACCCTCGAAGTCCTTTCCATTCCCACCAGAGTTGCAGCAAATGGTGTCCCGGGAATGGGGTTCTCCGGATGTTCCGTTACGCAACGCTCGCCGCCTGGGACAATTGTATGTGTGGTCCTTTCAAACCCTCCTTGCCTGCAGCGCTGTCCAATCGCTATGGGCATAGAGCGCCATCCTTTCGTGGTGCCCGCAAAGGGTCGGATGCCTACTCCGGCACAGGGAAGTTCTCCGGAACCGTGTGCTCTTCCCGCTGACAGGCCGAGCGGCCCACTCGAGACTTTGCCACCGGTGGGGGGTTGGTTGGCGTTGTTTTCTCCAGAGTGGGCACGCATCACCTCCGATCAGTGGGTTCTCGACAGCATTTCTTGGGGTTACTCTCTCGAGTGCCACCGGCCTATTCCCGCAGCTTTCCTGGTCTCCCCAACAGGGTCTCCCGGGAAAAGGCTGATCATTCGAGCTACCCTTCAGCGTCTGCTTTGCTTAAACACCATTTGTCCAGTGCCCCCACTCAAGAGGGGTTGGGTCGGTACTCCCATCTATTTCGTGGTGCCCAAGAAAGATGGTTCCTTTTGCCCCATCCTGGACCTCAAGGGAGTCAACTGCAGTCTTCGGGTGCCCCATTTTCGAATGGAAACTCTGCGTTCGATAATCCAAGCGGTGCGCAAGGGCGAGTTTCTGGCGTCGCTAGATCTTGCAGAAGCGTATTTTCATATTTCCATCCGGATGGAACATCAATGGTTTCTGAGGTTCGCAGTGCTCGGGGAGCATTTTCAGTTCCGAGCAATGCCCTTCGGGCTAGCCTCGGCTCCCCGAACCTTCTCCAAGATTAATGGTGGTGGTGGCAGCAGCCTTGCGCGAGCAGGGAATCCGAATTCATCCCTATTTGGACGATTGGCTGATCGGGCCGATTTGTTGCCGGAGGCTCACGTGACTATCGCCTGGGTAGTACACTTCTTGGAAAGCCTAGGGTGGGTGATCAATCGCACCAAAAGCTGCCTCCAACCGTCTCAAGTAATCAACTTCCTGGGGGCTCGCTTCGACACTCGCCGTGGGCAGGTATTCCTGACGCAGGAGCGCTTTCAAAAGCTCTCATTTCAACTCCAACAGTTTCTGCATCGAGGCACCTCGGACTTGGGACTACCTTCAACTCTTGGGATCCATGGCAGCTACCATCAATCTAATTCCTTGGGCCAGAGCACATATGCGCAGTTCAGAAGGCGCTTCTGTCTCGATGGTCGCCGGTGTCGGAGGACTATCAGGCTCAGCTACCTCTTCTACCGGTGGTCAAATTCAGCCTCCGTTGGTGGCTCCGGCCGCGCAATCTCTTCCGGGGAGTACCCCTGGAAACTCCACGCTGGGTTTTAGTAACAACAGATGCTAGTCTCTCCGGTTGGGGGGCACACTGTGGCTCGCACACAGCGCAGGGAACTTGGTCTCCTCGGGAGTCTCGGTGGTCCATCAATTGCCTTGAAACGCGAACTGTGCGATTAGCCTTTCTAAAGTTTCAGCCTCTTCTGCATAATCAATCGGTACGAGTGCTGTCCAACACTACAACAGTGGCGTGTATCAACCACCAGGGAGGCACGAAAAGTCCAGGTGTATCGAAAGAGTTTTCTCCTTCCGTGGGCTGAAAGGCATCTCCAGGCGCTTTCGGCTCAGCATATCGCAGGGATGAGCATTGTCAAGGCGGACTTCCTCAGGCGGCATACGCTGGATCCCCGGGGAATGGGCTCTCGCTTCGGACCCGTTTCAGACGTTTGTTCACAGATGGGGTTGACCGGTGATAGATCTCATGGCCACAGCGGAGAATGCCAAGGCGCTGATCTTCTTCAGCCGGTGGAGACAGCAGGACACATGGGATAGATGCCCTATCACAGCCGTGGCCGGCACACCTTCTGCTGTATGGTTTTTCCGCCATGGTCCATGATTGGCAAGATTCTCCAGCGAGTCAGGGAGCATCAAGGACCGGTAATTCTGGTAGCTCTGTATTGGCCTCAGACCGTGGTATGCGGATCTCGTCAGACTGGCTCAGGCACCTCCTCTGTGCCTGGGCTCCTCCCCAGGTCTTCTACATCAGGGCCCAATCACCATGGACGACCTGGCTCCCTACTCGCTTACGGCTTGGCTCTTGAACGCCGCAAATTAGCTCATAGGGGCTATTCGCCTAGTGTGGTAGCGACTCTGCTCAAGGCTCGTCGGCCGTCAACATCCTTGGCTTATGCGCACGTGTGGCGTCTTTTTGACTCTTGGTGTTCGCAGCGCCAGGTCTCTCCCTGGCGTTGTGGAATACCAGACATGCTTTCCTTTCTGCAAGCTGGCCTGGATAAAAGATTGGCACTCGGGACTCTACGGGTGCAAGTGGCAGCCCTAACCTGTTTTCGGGGATCCATATCTGGGCGTTCTATCGCCTCCCATTTGGACGTGTCACGTTTTCTTAAAGGAGCTAAGACCTTGCGGCCTCTGATACATCCAGTGGTTCCTTCTTGGGATCTCGCTCTAGTCCTCCGGGCTCTTGTTGCTTCGCCCTTTGAGCCTCTGAAAGCCTGTTCCCTTAGGTACTTGACCCTGAAGACAGTGTTTTTAGTAGCCATCACCTCGGCACGGCGAATTTCGGAACTTCAAGCTCTCTCGTTGAGATCCCTACCTTTCCTTTTCTGCGGAGGGTGTGTCGCTTCGGACGTTCCGTCCTCCTTGCCGAAGGTTCTTATGCCGTTTCATGTCAATCAGCCTCTTTTCACTATAGGGAGTTTCGAGCGGTGGACTTGAAAAGGATCCTTTGCCGATATCTGAAGGTCACGAACCCTTTCCGTAAGACTGATCATCTTTTTGTTCTTTTTGCGGGCCCTCGTCGAGGGGGCGCAGCCTCGAAGTCCACTATTGCTAGATGGTTACGAAGTGCCATTGAAACAGCGTATATTCTTCGAGGAAAGCTGGTGCCTGCTTGGCTCCGAGCTCATTCCACACGGGCTCAAGCTGCTTCTTGGGCCGAACGTTCTCAAGTGGCTCCTCTTGATATTTGCCGGGCGGTGACTTGGTCATCCTTGTCCACTTTTGTCCGTCGTAGATTGGATGTCCAAGCTCGGCAGGAGGTTCATTTTGGAGCTGCAGTACTTTTGGCGGCGTTGGGCCCACCCTGAGGGTCGGTAGCTTGGGTACTGCCTGTTTGTCCGGACTGGTCTAGCAGTATGAGTTGGAAGGAGAAATTTCACTTACCGTTAATTTCCTTTCCTGGAATACTGCTAGACCAGTCGCAGGACTGTGACAGCAGGGTGGGTCCTGAAGTGCAGTGGAGCCGCCGACTTAACTTTTCATCATTTTCAGACAGCCTGCCTGAAGTTTAAAAAAAAAAAGAAGAAAAACAATGGGTTCTTCTCTGGCAGTTGCAAGATTCTGGGAATGCCTTCAGCAACTTTGTTGTACATAGTTGAATCAGGAGCCACTTGGGGTTGCCTTTGTTCGGTTACGTTATGTCAAGTTTGGTTCAGTTCAGACAATACTGAGGGGGCCCCTAGGGGGTAGAACCACATCACCAGACTCCAGCCTATCAGAGCTCTGATAGAATTCTCTGTCTCCAGGATCTGCTGGCAGGGGGACACAACCCGTTTGTCTGGACTGGTCTAGCAGTATTCCAGGAAAGGAAATTAACGGTAAGTGAAATTTCTCCTTCCTCAACGGTACTGGAGGCTTCTCCTGTGGCTCCCCATTGGTGGCTGATCCTTCTAGAGTGACTCAGGAGGCTGTTCCTGTTGGTCCTATGAGGGCTGATCCTGCATGAGATTCCAGCATGTCTCTGAAAGGGGCGTTTCAACCCCCCACTCCTAATTTTGCTGAAGGAGGGAGGTAGCAGCAGCCTTTGTCAGCAGCAGCCTTTGTCAGCAGCAGCCTTTGTCAGCAGCAGCCTTTGTCAGCAGCAGCCTTTGTCAGCAGCAGCCTTTGTCAGCAGCAGCCTTTGTCAGCAGCAGCCTTTGTCAGCAGCAGCCTTTGTCAGCGAGGCAGCTGTGTTCACTGTGTTTTCAACATGTTTGAGCCCTGTAGAAAGGGTGCCCAAGGGACTTTTCTATGGTCAGCCCTCTCCTTATTCTGCTGCCAGTGCCTTCCTGAGTTGGAGGTGAGGAGAAAGCATTCCAGGTCTGTGGACTCTGACCATGGCTCTGGCTGCCCATGCAAGGTGTTCATGTGGGACCTTGATGACTGACCCCTTTGAGGGGGATGAGGAGGATCAGGCCCTGCTAGACAATTCTGCAGCAATTATTTATTTGGTTTTATATACTGTGCTATTTCACATTCAGTGCGGCTTACAGAGAATAAGAACAGAAATTACATAACACGTTTAGAGAACCACAACAACTTACATAGAACAATCTTGGGAAGCTATCAAAATTAAATAGAACATGATTAGTGCAAAACCAAATACATTGGAGGTTAACAGTGTAACCATATATAACTTAGGTAGGTATAACTTGGGCCATAAGAGGAAAACTATATACAATGTAGTTGTATAATATAAATGAGTTTCATAGAAGGTTTGAGGGTTTGGCTGCAGGGGTTTGGTAGCATGCAGTGTTTTAAGTTACCTGTTCATAATATAGCTGAAACAGATGTGTCTTTAGATGTTTTCTGAAAGTAGATAGGTCAGAGATGGTGCATATACTTTGAATGCTCAACCATTAACAAACTGGGAACTTTTTCTTACTATAGAAGGGACTGAAAGAGTGTGTGGCATGGTAGATCTTACTCTGTTAGCTGTCCATTGTAGAATCTCATTAAGACCAGTAGCTGAGAGGTTGTACTGAATTTTGAATGTTATTATGAGCCTTATACTTAAGACGAATAACAATGGAGCTGTTTCAGGATCGGGGTGACATGTTCGTATCTTGAGACACCCTGTCTGTTGTCCCTGGTAAAAGTCTTTTTTCCATCTTTTAGTGGTTTTTTTGTTCTTTTTTGCCGATTAGTTCCCCGATCACCTTATCGCTGCTCAGTCCACCCTTGTCTCAGCGTTGCGTTTTTCTTGGGTTCTTTTTCTTTTTGTGGGGCATGGATGTTCTCATGCTCTCCCTGACTGAGATGTAAGTTTGATCTCACGGGTGCTGTGTTCCTCGCTGTGTCTTCGGTCAGTGGATTTAAGCAATGTGGCAAATGTCCCCCCACATGTCCACCATGGAATGTCACAGTTGCTGTATCCGGTGCCTTGGTGTGGACCGTGATGACTCTTCTTGCCTGTTCTGCCTGCAGATGATAGCCAAGAGCCAGAAGAATAGTGAGCAGCAGTGAAAGGAGCTGTTTAGGCCGGCCCTGCAGCTAAGACCTTTGAGCCAAAGCATGGAGTTGCTGCCCTCGGGAACTGCATCTGATGACTCGGCATTGCATGGGTGTGCTTGATCTGAGCCTCAAGGTCACAGTGCCTTGGACCGGGATTCATCCTTTGAGTACCTCCCCTGCAGGCTCAAGACATCACCCAAGTCTTGTCCAATCTCAGAGCCGGAGGTGTAAGTCCTCAGGTACCTGGGCTTGCAACCCTCGACCAGACACAGAGGGTAATGGTTGGGAGCGGCCTTCGAACCTGCCCCAACAGGAGGAGACTCCCACTGCGTTGGGGGATCAGGCTCAATCCCCCACCACGATCACTGTCTGTGACTCCACTCTGAGGGACCCAGTCCCAGACTCAATGCCATTAAGACCAGAACCAGCTGCTGTGGAGCCTACTAGCATGAAAGCCAGAATAGCGGCCATGGAATGCAGCCTGGCTGCTTTCCTCGAACGACCTCCCCGAGCCTCCGGGTTGTCGGCACAGGCCACAGCACCCTCCACTGCGAAGCCTGTCCTGGAGCAGTTTGCCCACTCAGAGCCAAGCCAGTTAACCTTCTGCTTGAGGCACGACTTGCCCCTGGGTACATCTGAGCCCACATGTTTGGCACTGCACTCGCTGGTGGCTCATCGACCTGATGACTGCCTGGTACTCGGTCGTTTCCGGCTCAGAATCTAGTTGGGAGACCAACGGTGAGCTGCCCTCCTCCCCTCCCCCCTCCCCCCCATGCTGCATAGGGATGTGCTCTGAGCCATCTCCGCAGGAGCACCAACGCCCCAGGACCTTGCATTCCTCTACTTCGTCTGCAGGATGTCGAAGACCCTGGCCTTTGTAGCAGAACCAGTGGATGAGCCTCATGCTGAGGACTTATCTTCCAGTGTGAGGCCTCTTCGAAGAAGGCACTGATGGTGCAGATTCCTGGAGCACTTGCTGTTCAGGATTTGGGAGAACCTGGTGACGGTGCCCATAGTGAGCTGGTGACTCCATTCCCAGTATCGAGTTGGTATTACCTCTAGGTTCCAGAAAACACAGCTCCATGGTGGTGGAGTCGGCCACGTGTCTAAGACGCACTCCTCGGAGCCCCCTGGTAGGGAGGCCTGCTCCATGGATGGGTTTGGAAGAAGGTGCTACCAGGGCTCGATGCTCGCTGCCCATATCCAGACTTACCAGCTGTAGATGGACATGTACCTGAGGGACCTGGTGAAAAAGCTTGCCGGGTTCTCGGGCTGGCAGGGGAAGCCCTTGAGTGCTTCCAGAACCTCTTTGGCAAACCCATGACTGTCAAGGTGGCTGAGCTATAGACTGGTCTTGACCTGGACTAGGCTGTCCTGGAAGACTGCTGACCCTTCCTGTCAGAAAGCTTTGGGGGAAAAAGGCCTGGAACTGAGGATGTTTTCCGTAAGCTTGTCAGGCTCCCCAACAGGGGCAGCAGGCCAAGGGTCAGGAGTATGGACCCCGTAAACAGCCTCCAAGCCCTAAACTGCACCCCAGCCACCGCCTGGGGGACTTTTGACTCCAAGGTGAGGGCCCAAAGCACATGGGAGGGCATCTGATCCATTTCACCCACCTCTGGCTGGGCATTAACACAGATGCCTGGGTACTGCAGGTAGTGCAAAAGGGCTACCTGCTGCACAGTGGCCAGACGCCTACTCCCTTCTATCCAGGGGAGCTTCCCATGACCTCCCTGCACAGAGAGCTCCTGCAGAAGGAACTAGTCACTATTCGAGAATTGGGCAGTGGAGCTAGTACCTCAGCCCCTTTGGGGGGCAGTGTTTTATTCCTGATACTTCCTCATCCCAAAAAAGACAGGCAGCTATTGGCCCATCCTGGATCTGCAGGACCTAAACCGCTTTCTGGTCAAGGAGAAGTTCAAGATGCTATCCCTTGATCATTGCTGCCCTACCTCCTTTGGGAAGACTATGCTCTTTGGATCTCAAAGATGCCTATACCCTCATCCTGATCCACCCCTGGCACAGTCAGTACCTCCGCTTCCTCATCGGAGGCTTCCACTACCAACAGGAGGCTTTCCTCAGCCCCCAGGGAGTTCACCAAGTGCCTGGCGGTTGTCGCTGCTCATCTCTGCTTGCTGGGAGTCTTCATCTTCCCCTATCTGGACTTGTAAGACCAAACTCACCAGAGGAGGTATGCAACGCAGCCCGCTGCACCATCAGAGTGCTGCAGACTCGAGGATTTGTGATCAACTTCCCAAAGTCGCATCTGCTCCCAACTCTGTGCTTGGATCATCAGAGCCCATTGGGACTACCCAGATCAGAGCTGCCCTCCCTCTGGACAGAGCGCAGTGCCTTGCGTCCTTAGGAGAGGTGCAGAGCCGCTCTTCGGCATCTGCTTGGCTTCTGCTGTGCCTCTTGGGGCACATGACCTCGGACTGTTCATGTGAACCTGCAGACGCATTCTGGATGCGACAGGCCCAGTGGACTCTCAGCTCTCAATGGACTCAGGCCATGGGCCACCTGGAGGATCGAATCTGGATCACCTGGTCTCTGGTGCCCTCTTGCCTGGTGGCGGGGGCCAATCAAACTTCATGACCCCTCTGGCGCAGCATGTCCTCACTGTGGACGCTTCCAAGCTTCGTTGGGGAGTCCACTGTGGCTGTCTATAGTCGCAGGGCACCTGGACTCGAGGAGAGTGTCCTCCAGATAAACCTCCTAGAACTCCGTGCTGTGGTGAATGCCTTCTGGGTGTTCAGACCCACCTGGCGGGACAGGAGGTACTTGTCCAGATGGACACGCAAGTAGCGATGTTCTACATCAACAAACGGGGGGGGGGGCTCTTACCTTCTCTGTTGGGAGGCAGTTCACCTGTAGAATTTCACCATGGAGAATGGTATGACCCTCCGAGCGGTCTTACTGCCAGGCCAAAACCATCTGCTTGCAGATCGGC
The DNA here is from genome assembly GCA_033557465.1 of Ichthyophis bannanicus. NCBI lineage: Eukaryota > Metazoa > Chordata > Amphibia > Gymnophiona > Ichthyophiidae > Ichthyophis > Ichthyophis bannanicus. Next base: position 211,640,910 of record CM066040.1, read on the forward strand.
TCAGCAGAGTTCATCAGTCTCATGAGTGGCGGCTCAACCCAACAGTAGCCAACTCTGTCTTCCAATGTTGGGGGACCCTGATGTTGGACCTCTTTGCCAGCCCCAAGAACACACAGCTACCATGCTTCTGCTCACGGAGGCTGACTCCAGAGTGGGTGGCAGCAGATGCCTTTCTCCTGTCCTGGTCCGGGAGCCTTTTGTATATGTACCCACCTACTCCCCTGGTTCCCAAAACCTTGCTCAGAGTTGTCGGAGGGGGCCTCCATAAGCCTCATTGCCCTTCGGTGGCCCTGACAAGTTATGGTTCCCTCTGCTCCTGCAGCTGTCCCAAGCGACCCCGATACCTCTGGGCCAGGACCCAGACCTACTCGAGTAGGAGACCATTCTCTGTCCCAACCTCTGGTCCCTCTTCCCGATGGCATGGATGCTAGCCATAGCACTCATTCGCCTCTCCAGAGAGATGGAGGACATTCTGCTGGCATCATACAAGGATGCCACATGGCGCACATATGCCTTCTAGTGGCATAGATTCTCAGTCTGGTGCTCAGACAGGATTCTGAACCCTTTCTCCTGCTCTGTGCAGGACATCCTGCAATATATCCTGACTGGTCTGAAGTCAAATTCTGTAAGGGCACATCATCACTTTGACAGCCACTCTGTCTCCGTGCAACTGCTGATGAGCGCTTCAAGAGATGGTTTCTCTTGTCGCGGCACCACTAGTGGTGTGGGACCTGAACGTCATTCTTGGGAAGCTGATGGCTCCCCCTTTCAAACCTCTGGAACCTCTGGCTGCGTGCCATCTCAAGTACCAGGCATGGAAAGTGGTGTTCCTGGTAGTGCTCACTTCAGCCAGAAGAGTTGGTGAGCTGTAGGTGTTGGTGGCTCACGCCTCCCCTACACCAGGTTCCACAAATACAGGTTCATTCTCTGGACACACCCAAAATTCCTGCCTAAGGTGGTGTCCGCTTTTCACCTTCCCACCTTCTTTCCCAGGCCTCATGCCTCCTGAGCGGAAGCCTCATTATACACCCTGGATTGAAAGAGGGCTCTTTCTTTCTACCTTCAGAGGCCACAGCCCCATTGCTGCTCATTGCAGCTGTTTGTCTCCTATGTCATTAACAGACTCAGTTGCAGTCTCCAAGTGTACCCTGTCCACCTGGGTGGCAGACTGCATCTCCTTAGACTATGAGCAGATTGTGCACAGTAATGTGATGTTCCTATGTGCATGCCATGGTGGCCCACTTACACTCTGTCCCTCTGGATATTTGTTGGGCTGCCACCTGGTCTTTGGTCCATACCTTTGCAGCACATTACTGCTTGGAGGAAAGCTCATGGCGTGACAGGGCCTTCGGCCAGGCAGTGCTTTGTCATCTCTTTGGAGAATAGTGCAACTCCTACTCTCCAGCCCGTTGCTGCTGCGTCTCTGGAATTCAAGCTATTCAGCACTCCTTGCTGCCTTCATGGTTCACTTTTTTGGGTTGCCTGTGGCCCCTATAGGTTTTTTTGGGAGCCTGTAGCTTGGGAGTCCCATATGTGAGGACTGACTTGTTCCTGAAGAAAAGCGTGGGTTACTCACCTGTAACAGGTGTTCTCTGGGGACAGTAGGAATCGGTCCTCACAACCCTCCCTCTCTGTGGAGTTGTTAAAGCTGTCGTCATACAGAGATGGGGGCACTCTTGGGGGCGGAAAGGTGACTGTGCAGATGTGGTCTAACTCCCAAAGGCTTTCTTTGAAAGCTGTGGAGTGAATCCATGCAGGCTTAGTCGGCAAGTGTCACCCATATGTGAGGACTGATTCCTGCTGTCCCTGAAGAGCACCTGTTTATAGGTGAGTAACTACGCCTTACCAAAGCTGCTTGAATCTTTTCTGGATACAACCTATGTTTGTAGGGAAGCTGTTTCTAATTTTCAATTTTTTTTTTTTTTTAAATTATAGATGATGGATCAACTCCAGATAGAATAGCTCAAATAACGGGACCTCCAGACCGATGTCAGCATGCAGCAGAAATAATTACAGATCTCCTACGAAGCGTTCAGGTTTGTCTTTAACACTGGATTAGTGATGCTGTAACTTCATTCTATGTTGCTTTTTAGTCAAAACTAAACCCTTTGCAGACACATCCAAATGTAATATTTGCTTCAGTGTATTTGTCTTAAATAATTTGCAAACTGTCAGAGGGAACGAGTGGTTGTGAGGTTCTCCATCAGTTACCTCCCAAGATAGATTGTGGAGTCATTGGGCTGAAAATATTGACACAGCCATAATGTGCTAAGGCTGCCAAAATAACAAATGGAATGTTTGGTGTGTTTATACCTCTCTGGATTCATGGTGCAGTTCCACTTTTCTTTATCTTTAATATCGTTATCTTGAATATTGTGTGTGGTTTTGATCACCCCATCTGAAAAAGGATGTGGTTGAACTAGTAGAAAAGATTCAATGAAGTGCAACAAAAATGATAAAGGGGATGGAACACCTCTGTCCTGCTGGTTGAGTGGGCGATTTGTGGGTCTGGCAGAGACCCTTAGGGCTTCTGGTTGAGGTTGCCCCTCTGGGTGGATTTGTTCTGGAGGCATCCTAGTCCTTTGCCCCTTTGTTTCTCCTTTCTCCAGGACCAAGCAGGAAGTCAGTCCTCACATACGGGTGACGTCTGTGCCGATGGAGCCCCTGTGCGGAGCATTTCCCCAGCTTTCAAAGAAAGCCTTTGGGAATGCAGCACGCATGCGCGGTCCCCTTCCTGCCCAAGGGTGACATCTTGCTCAGTCTTCTTTTTTCCGCGGAGCCCGACGGACGTGTTTTGTTTTCACCCGAGGAAAAAGTTGATTTTGTTCTGCGTGGACCCGTTTTCTTCGGTTCGATGCCGGTTTCCCTCTCCCGCCTGGGCCCGATACATCGGTATCGAGCCCTGACTTCTTTTTTCGGTTTTTGTCCTTAGTGACTAGTGTACGCATCATTTTTCTGTTTTCACTGGCATCCCTGTCTTTTGACCTCGCAGGGGCCCTTTTTCCCCCGATGGCTGCCAGCGGGTTTAAAAAGTGTGATCGGTGTAAGAAACTTATGTCGCTCACCGACACACGATTGCTGCCTCCGGTGCCTCGGACACTATCATGAACCCAATCTGTGGTCTGTGTGGGGAAAATGTCCTCGAAGGCGTTGAGTCGGCAGCACCAAAAGGAAAGAATCTTCTGACTCCGCGTCCGGATGGGCCTGGACTTCGTCAGAGGCCTCGATGTCTCAGGACTCCGGCCCCGAGCAGCGCCGAGGCTCCTCTGAGAGGGGGTCTCCCTCGCGGGAGCATCGCAAGAAGAAAAAACCCGCGAGGGTGGCGTCGGTGGACGCACTTGGCTCCTCAAGGGCCAAGTCGCATAGCCCCGAGCGCTGTCCCAGTTCTTCGGAGTCGGAGAGGCATGCAAAAAAACCTCGTGTGGAGATGGAGTCCCTGGGTCACGTGAGTACTGTAGTCCTCGTGGACTCTCCTCCAGGGGAACCAACGTCGGGCCCAACGCCGTCGGGGCCCGAGTCGGGGGCTGCTGAGTCTCCTGAGCTTGGACTCAGGTTGACGGCCTTGGAGAGCAGCTTGGCTGCCTTCATGGAACAGCAGCGGGCACTGATCGCTGGTCTCACCGGTGCATCTGCCCCGACCACCGGGACATTGACATCCAAGTCGACCCCGGAGGCCGAGCCAATCCTCAAGTCCATGCGCGCTAGAGTCGATCCTCAGCCAAGGTCTCCCTTGGCCTCCCGCCCGGGACCAAGGTCGTCGACGCCGGTACCCTCGGTGTCAGGGCGGATGGCATCAGTGCCTGCCCAACCGGAGCTGCTTGATTCCTCCTCCGAGGGGTCCGGCTGGGAAACTGAGGATGAGGAGTCACCCGACACCTTTCGGACTCGGTGTGTCCCATCGGACTCACTGGAGTCCAAGCCTCGGAGGCGGTTCCCACCGGAGGATACCCCGGTTCTCAGACTTCATGCGGGATATGGCCAAGGCCTTGGCATTCCCAGTGGATCCAGAGGAGGAGCCTCGAGCCGAGGAGCTCGAGGCCCTACAGTATGACTCTCCTCCAAAGGAGGCCTTTATTGTACCGGTTCCTCTGATGCTGGAACGGTTGCTCTTCCGCATGTGGGAGGCGCCGGCCTCGACGCCGGTTTTGAGCAAGCGGGTTGATTCCATCTATCGAGTCTGCAAGAGCTCTGGGTTCCAAAAGGCACAATTACCGCACCACTCCATGGTTGTGGAATCGGCCATGCATCGTCTGAAGAGTCAGAAGATGCACTCCTTGGTGCCTCCCGGTCAGGAGGCCCAGAACCTGGATGCCCTCAGTAAGAAGTGCTTCCAGGGCTCTATGCTTGCTTGCCGTGTCCAGACCTACCAGCTGTACATGGGCATGTACCTTCGAGACCTGGCAAAGGAGATTGCCAGGTTCTCTGCTGGTCTCTCCAAGGAACCTTTGCGGAGATTCAATGCTCTGTCATCAGGTATTCGTGAGTGCTCGAAGTTTATCTCTCGAGCAGCCTATGATGGCTTCGAGGCTTCGGCCCGGGTAGCCGTGGCTAGCATCGGTGCACGCCGTCGGGCCTGGCTACAGTCATCAGACCTCGAGCCATGGGTGCAGGGCAAGTTGGTCGATGTCCCCTGCCGAGGTGAAAACCTCTTTGGCAAGCCCATGGCTGAAAAGGCTGCAGAACTCGAGACCGAGACTCTTACCCGGAGAAGGCTGTCCAGGAAAACCTCTGCCCCTTCTCAGAAGAAGGGCTCTGGAAAAAAAACCTTTTACCCGAGGAAGTCATCTGCCTATAAACAGTACCCTCATTTTCAGGCCTCTGTAGCTCCCCAACAGGGTCAGCAGGCCAAGGGGCAGGGACATGGGCCCCGCAGGCAGAAAACCCCCAAGCCGCCAGCTTCGGCTCCTGCACAGCAGGGAGCGGGGTTTTGACTCCAGTGGTATAGCCTCTCCTCAGCTGGCCCACATCAGCACAAGAGGCCGGCTGGCCCTGTACGCCCACAGGTGGTCAGCTGTAACAAGGGATACCTGGGTACTCTGTATAGTCCAGAAGGGCTATCTCTTCCACTTCCACCAGGTACCCCCTCCTATTTTCCAGGGGAGCCTCCAAGACTTCCTCTGCACAGGGACTTACTCCTGCAGGAGTTGGCAAGCCTGGTAAAGGAACAGGCAGTGGAACCGGTGCACCACCACCTGAGAGGTCAAGGCTTCTATTCCAGGTACTTTCTGGTACCAAAAAGAACAGGAGGCCTCAGGCCCATCCTAGACTTGCGAAATCTCAAGTTCCTGGAGAGGGAAAAGTTCAAGATGCTTACCCTTGGAATCCTGTTGCCCTACCTCCAGCAGGGAGATTGGCTATGCTCCTTAGATCTAAAGGATGCTTATACTCACATCCTCATTCATCCAGACCACAGACAATATCTCAGATTTGTAGTGGGAGGAAACCTTTTGGCCTAACCGCCGCCCCCAGGGTATTCACCAAGTGCCTGGCGATGGTGGTGGCCTACCTAAGGGTTCAAGGCCTCTTTGTCTTCCCATATGTGGACAACTGGCTCATCAGGGGTCAGTCCCCACAGGAGGCCAATCAAGCCACCCTTCGCACTGTTGCTCTGCTTCAGCACCTGGGGTTTGTTATAAACTTCGCAAAGTCTACTTTGCACCCATCACAGAACATGGAGTTCATAGGAGCAAGACTGGACACCCTTCAGGCAAAGGCCTTTTTACCTGTGAACAGGGCCCACAGATTGATGGATCTAGCCAGGCAGTTCCACAGCAATTCTCTGGTCGCCGCCAGACAATTCCTGAGGCTCTTAGGCCACATGGCTTCCACGGTCCATGTAACTCCAAATGCCCGTCTACACATGAGGCCAGCTCAATGGGGCCTCAGAACTCAGTGGCATCAAGCCACAGGCAGCCTCACGGACAGAGTGAGGGTGTCCAAACTACTAGAGTCTTCTCTGCAGTGGTGGCTTCATCTTCCGAATCTGGTGCACAGGGTGTTTTTTCAGACACCTCCACACTCTTAAGTGCTGACAACCGATGCTTCTCTTCAAGGTTGGGGTGCACATTGCCAAGGGGCATGTACTCAAGGCCTGTGGTCTCCTTGGGAGGCTGCACAGCCGATCAATCTCTTAGAACTGAGAGCTATCCGCTTAGCCCTGAGAACTTTCTCCCATCTAATTTCTCATCAGTCCGTCTTGGTTCAGACGGACAATCAAGTTGCTATGTTCTATGTGAACAAACAAGAGGGCACAGGGTCCCGCTTTCTATGTCAGGAAGCACAGAAACTGTGCTCCTGAGCAGTCAATCCCGGCATTCTTCTCAAAGCGGTCTATCTCCCAGGTCAGGAGAATTACCTGGCGGACAGATTGAGCAGGATCCTGCAGCCGCACGAATGGCAGTTGAATCCTTTAGTGGTTCAACAGATCTTCCTGAGATGGGGTCTTCCAACCATAGATCTCTTTGCCAGCCCTCTGAACCGTCAACTTCCCAGGTTCTGCTCCAGACAACCGCATCCTCTGAGTAGCAGCGGATGCGTTTCTCATTCCATGGTCTACAGGCCTCCTATATGCGTTTCCTCCCATATGCATTTCCTCCCACGCCTCTAGTGTCTAAGACACTATTCAAAGTGATCCGGGACAATGCCTCAATGATCCTAGTGGCCCCCAGGTGGCCAAGGCAAGCCTGGTTCCCACTTCTTTTGCAACTAGCGGTGGACACTCCTCTTCCTCTGGGGATGCAACCCGATCTCCTGTCTCAGGAACAGGGATCTTACACCCCAATCTCCAGGCACTCAATCTGATGGTCTGGTTGCTGAAAGGGTAGTTCTAGCCCCCTTACGGCTGCCTAGGGAAGTGGAGGACATGGTCTTGGCTTCTAGAAGGCAGTCCACCCGAAAGTCTTATGCCCTTAAGTGGCGTAGATTCTCTGCCTGGTGTACTCAACAAAACGCAAATCCTTTCTCATGCCTGGTGCCAGTGGTGCTGCAATATTTGCTTCACCTGTCCAACCTAGGCCTTAAGTCTAATTCTGTGAGCGTTCATCTTAATGCTCTTTCAGCACACCACTCCCCAGTGGAGGGTCAGTCTCTCTCAGGCCATCCTTTGGTGGCTTGCTTCCTCAGAGGCCTGCTTTTGCTTAAGCCTCCAGTTCGTCCACCTGCCCCTGAGTGGGATTTGAATGTGGTCTTGCAACGGCTTACTTGCCCACCATTTGAACCTATGGCAACTTGCCCTCTGCGTTTTCTCTCCTGGAAAGCGTTTCTGGTAACCCTTACCTCAGCAAGGCGAGTGAGTGAGCTTCAGGCCCTAGTATCAGATGCACCTTATACTAGGTTCTATAGGAACAGAGTAGTCTTACGGACTCGCCCTAAGTTCCTTCCTAAGGTTGTCTCCTCCTTCCACCTCAATCAGGAGGTGGTTCTTCCAACTTTCTTTCCCAGGCCGCATGCCAGCCGGGCTGAGATGGTCTTGCATACCCTGGACTGTAGGAGGGCGTTGTCCTTCTACCTTGACCGTACACGGGGGCACCGGAGGGCTGTTCAGATCTTCGTCTCTTTTGACCCCAATAAGTTGGGGTTGGCTGTCTCCAAGCATACTTTGTCCTTATGGGTAGCCGACTGCATCACCTGTGCTTACAGGGCAGCCGGTCTCTCGTTGCAGGGTCGAGTTCCGGCTCATCGTGTCAGGGCAAAGGCTGCGTCAGTGGCTCATCTCCGCTCTGTTCCGTTGGCAGACATCTGCCGGGCCGCTACTTGGTCTTCAAGCCAGACTTTTGCGGCCTACTACTGCCTTGAGAGGGAGTCCCGCAGGGACAGTGCTTTCGGGCAGGCGGTACTCCATAATCTCTTTGGGGTTTAGGCAACTCCTACCCTCCGGCACTGGTGTTGGGCTACCGTTCGGGGGCGTTATCAGAGAAGAGTCTGTTCTTGCATGCTGAGGCTCTAGAGGGAGCTCATTTTTCAGCTTTGGGTCTCTGGTAGCCTTAAGCTGGGGAGTCCCATATGTGAGGACTGACTTCCTGCTTGGTCCTGGAGAAAGAGTAGTTACTCACCTGTAACAGGTGTTCTCCAGGAGCAGCAGGAATCAATCCTCACAACCCTCCTTCCTCCCCTTGGAGTTGCAGTCAAATGATTTATGTTATTTTTGCTGTCTTTTAGCTATGTCATCAGACTGAGCAAGATGGCACCCTTGGGCGGGAAGGGGACCGCGCATGCGTGCTACATTCCCAAAGGCTTTCTTTGAAAGCTGGGGAAATGCTCCGCATGGGGGTTCTGTCGGCGCCGACGTCACCCGTATGTGAGGACTGATTCCTGCTGCTCCTGGAGAACACCTGTTACAGGTGAGTAACTACTCTTTCTCTCTTCTGCCCTGTTTGGGGCTGTGTGCTGCTGGTTTAGTTTTGTGTTTGGGGGGTGTATTTTAAGAAAAGAGACTATTTTATCAGGCTACCAAAAGCCACTATGAATGTTTCTTGGCTGTGTGGGAGATCTGTTAATGGGGATCCAGGGCTGGTGAGCTCTTTGGGTGAGGGGGGAGGTTCTTCAGAGAATGTGCATGCTCCATTAACAGCCTGCATGTCATGTCAGACCTTGACAGACATTGTGTTATCTGTGGGTCAGATCAGGGGGATCATCTGCATTTACCTGGGAATCCTGAGATCATGCTTTCCCAGTGCAGACAGTGGAGCCATCGCTGAAGTATGTGGCCTTTGAGTGCAGCAGCCTGTGCTGTGGTGGGAAAAGCCACCATTTTGCTAGATGGGCCTGAAAGGACCTCTTTTGGGAGTGATGGGTTATTTGGACTACTTGTGCTGTTCATGGAATAGTAGAGCCCACAGGAGCAATCACAGGACCTGCAGAGGATGGCTCTCTTGCTATTCTTGCCAAAGATTCTGTGGGCACTACAGCAGACTTCCTGCTTTGTCACTGTCTGAGTTTCATTAGCCCTGGTGTCTGGTGAAGCAGAAGCTGGAGGGCTATCTATGTGCCTCCTGTTCTGTTGGGATCCCAAGCTCAGGTGGTCCTGGCCCAGAAACAGCTAAGACTCTGCAGGGGGGAGTCCTCCAGTCAGTTCTGGATCCTCAGGAGTGCTCTGTTCAGAGGTTGCTGGGAGATCATTCTGGAAGTTAGCAAGCCTGAGGATGGTGAATTATCCTCCTTGGGGGGCAGATGAGTCTGTGATAAGGCTATTTAGGTGCGAATAGCTGGCCTCCCCAATTTCACAGTTGTTGACGGTGCTGTGTATCTCAGAGGTGCCTGTGGCGGTAAAGTCAGATGGAGATTCCATTTTATAGGAGATCTGGAGTCTATCCAAAATCTTTCCCCTTCCACAGGCAGTTCACTGGATAATTCTGGCAGAGTGGGATGTGCTGGATGGTATTTTCAGAGGGCATAAAATCATGGGTAGACTTTATGCCTTTCCCTTGGATGTGGAAGTCTTGTTGCATTTTTCTAAGGTGCATACTTCAGTAACGGCAGTGACCAAGCAAACTACCATCCTGGTGGAAAGGGGTACTGCTCTCTGGGATCAATGGAATTGCATGCTGAGGTCTCTGTTGAAGAGACAGTACTTGGCCTTTGCTCTGGGTGTGCATGCCTCTCTGCGGTGAACTTGTAGCTAGAATCCTGTTACAGAAGGATGCAGAGCTTGCTAGATGTGGCATTGGATCAGTAAAGGTGCAGTATATAAAGTACACAGATTTTGGAGTCTGTGGCTGCCTTCCTAGCTGAGGCTTTTTATGATGTCATCTGTTTGCTCGTACAGTAGCATTGGCTACTGTAGCTCAGCAGTGGGTTTGGTTGTGCCATTGGTTGACAGACATGACTCTGAAAGTGAGGCTCACTCAGCTGCCTTTTTGGGGCAGGCTGTTTGAGGAAGACCTGGAGATCCTGCTGAAGGATTTTAGAGGAGGCCAAGCCTCTCCTCTTAGATAAGCCCAGGGGCCTGCCAAGTAGTTCCAACCTCGCTAAGGAGCCATCTCGCTCTTGCCCAGGGAAATGTTCATCCCTGTCAGAGATCTTGTAGGATGTCGCCCCCCTTTTTGCGGGGGGCATGCAAGGCCAGCAACATCTCTTCTGTTAATGATAGGCATTCTTCAGCTCTTTTACTTAGCAGGTCTGTATTATCTGACCACTGGGTCCTTGACATCGTTCAACACTTGTATGCCTTGGAATGCACATTTCACATCTTGAACACCTTTGTGGCCTCTGCAGCTCTTTAAAAAAAAAAAAAAAGAGAACCCATAGTTTTTCAGTTGCAGTTCATAGTTCCCATGCCTCAGGCCAGTGGGGCAAGTGCAGATACTTCTATCTGTTTCGTGATGCCCAAGGAGGGACTGTTCCTTCCTTCAGATTTTCAATCACAAGGGACATCGTAGAGTACCTTCAGGTGTCCCTTTTCAAATGGAGACCTTATGGTCGGTCATGGTGGTGGTTTTTTTTTTCCATAAATGTGCTTGACAAACTATTCCACCGGTCACTTCTTAGAGCAATGCAACTATTGAGTATATATAACTATCTGCTCCAACTTTCAACCTAGAGATTGTATTAGCTTGAACCTATATCACAGTAATTAGTTAAACCAAATAATGGGGTTTTTTTTTCATCTTGATTAGATTATAAGCTCTGAGCAGCAACTGTGGCTTATCTATATTTACAACACAAAAACAAAAATAGAGTGTAAACAGAGCAAAACAAAAAATGTGAAAAAAAATTTTTGTCGGAAGGCAGCCCTGAGGATGAAACTAACCTCTTGAAGCTGTAACTTCCATTTTAATCAGTGTTCAATAAACCCTGTGAATAACTGAATAAGGGTTAACACTAAGGTAAAAACACCATAATAAGGCGGGACCTTAGACAATAATTTAAAATGTAAGGAGGTAGGAAAGCTGTGGTACTTATCCAAACCGCTGTATCCCCTCCACGATCATATGCTTTGTGGGGGCAACAAACAGCAACCACAGAAATCCAAAGTCCTTGTGATGAAAGGCACATCGGCAGCAAATTTTCAAAAGGACACAGCACTGCGTTTCGGGCAAAAACCAATTTTGTACATGCCCTGTATCAACGCTCTGAAGAAACTGCCATGAAAATGAACCACAGCGTCTCCCAATCTCTGAGACGCCGCGCATGATTAATTGATTTAATTGGGTAGAGTGGTTGTGTTTTTTTTTTAGGTTATCTATATTTACAGCACTTGTTAAATCTTGTAGTTCTATAGAAATGATTAGTAGTAGTAACTTTAGCCGTGCAGCAAGGGGACTAATTTTACTTCACTTATGTCTGAGACCTACTTACATAACAAGCAGGAATAAGTCCTCACATATGGGTACGTCGGTACCGACGGAGCCTGAGCGGGAAAGCTCTCCAGCTTCCCAGAAGGAAAGCTTTTGGGGCCTCCCACTGTGCATGCGCGCTGCCTTCCCACCTTCCTGACCAACTCTCCTCAGTTCTTCTTTTTCCGCGGAGCCAGCAGGTCGTGTTCCTGTCACCGCTGAAGAAGTTGTTTTAATTTATTTCTTTGGCCGCGTGTCTGCCTTCCCCGATTCCAGACCGGTACCGCCGGTCTTTTTTCTTTTATTTCTTAAAAAAAAAAAAAAAAATCATCATTTTTTTTCCCCTCACTTAGTGTGTTAGTTCTGTGAGGCCTTTAGGCCTTCACTAATTCTCCCTCATGGAGAAACAAGCCTCTGTGTTTAAAAAATGCACCAAGTGCAGCGGTACTATTTCAGTCAGACACCCATGAATGGTGTCTTAAATATTTGGGGCCTGACCATTCCATTCCGGATTGCCCATCCTGTTCCTTGATGTCTAAACGTGGCTTACAGAACCGGGCAGCCAAGTTTCACATGCTGTTTTCTACAGATACTCCAGCATTGACATCTTCCAGGTCTTCCTCTCCTGATGGATCTCAGGTAACCAAACATTCCTCTGGCAGATCCTCAAAGGGCAAATCTCCCTCTAAATATCGAGATACCCCTGGGCTTGACCCTGAGGACCCTGCCCCAGCCAAACAACCCCGGCGGGAAGCCCCGGCTTCCAAAGCTCCTCCTATGGGGTTACAGGTTGACATCGATGGCAAGGCCTCGATCGATCACCTGTTAGACTGTTCTGGGGTACCGGCTCAATCATCCGGTACCGACATTCAGACAGTCGGCGTCCATGGATCATACAGTTCAATCCATGCAGCAGGCCATTTTGCTTTTATTAAGGCTGCGACGCCCTTGGTACCGACTCCGGTTCCGGTACCACAACCGATACCGGTACCCAGGCCATCCACATCGACCAGGATACCGATTCCGGTTCCCGGTTCCGGGGTTTTTCCCGATACCGATCCGGTTCCGGGTACCCCCGATGTCGATACCGGTCGATATGCTTATCGATCCCTGGAAGCAAATAGACGATACTTTGAGTCTTCTGATGATTCTGATTCATCAGATGACTCTGCTGAAGTATCCCTTACTCTACCTGAGGAGCCCTCTTCTCCAAAGAGGAGAATGTCTCCTCCAGAGGATTTATCCTTTCAAGACTTCATCATTGAAGTAGCTAAAGGTCTTTCTATTTCTGTATCCTCTGAAAGAGAACCTAGAGCAAAAAAGTTAGACATTTTAGGATACTCTAAGGTTCCCAAAGAGGCAGTCACCTTGCCCATCCATGAAATTCTTCAAGAACACATGATGGACTTATGGGAGACTCCTCTCACCCTATCTCCACATTCTTGTCGTCTGGACACCATGTATCGTGTCCCCCCTTCTCCTGGGTTTCAAAAAACTCAGCTCCCGCACCACTCCATCGTGGTGCAGTCAGCTATGAAAAGGATCAAGAGTACTAAAAGACATTCTTCTACTCCCCCAGGAAGAGAATGTAGGACTCTGGATGCTTTTGGAAGAAAAATCTTCCAAGCAAGTATGCTTATTGGCAGAATCAACTCATACAGCCTCTATATGGGCATGTTTCTGAAGGAAATTGCATTAAAAATACGCCATTTTCTCCCCTTTATCCCAGAGGATAGAAAGGAGGAGTTCCTTCTTCTGCTGAAGCATACCCAAGATATTTCAAAGTTCTCCAACAGAGCAGCCTTTTACTCCTTTGAGGGTGCTAGCAGAGCCTCAGGTATTGCCATAGCGGCTCGCAGAATTGCTTGGCTCCAGGCCTCTAACCTAGAACCCTGGGTCCAGGATGGTTTGGGAAATTTGCCCTGTACAGGTGAAAATCTGTTTGGTAAGGAGTGGCAAATCAAAGCCACTCAAATGGATGCAGAAAAAGCTGCTTTAGATAGACTTTCTAAGTCTACCTCTACCCCTGTCAAGAAGAAATCTTTCAAAAAGCCTTTCTACAAGAAGGCCAGATTTGCCACAAATACTGGTCAACAATCTTCTACAGCTCGCTTTGCTCCTAAGCGTCAGCAGCCTAAACAGGCCAGGGCAAAACCTGCAGGGGCTGCTATAGCCCAACAGTCACAACCCCCTCAGGGTTTTTGACTTAAAACTAGAGAACTTAACCTTTCTGGCTCTAAAACATCCAGAACCTCTCACCATTCCAGGAAGGTTAACTCATTTTGCTCCCAGATGGGAGCAAATCACATCAGAGCAATGGACCCTCTCTATCATCAGAGAGGGCTACAAACTACGTTTCTCCAACCTTCCTCCCCATACCATGGTGAGAAGTTTCAATTCTCCCCCATCTCTCCTAAACCTGTTGGGTCAGGAGGTGACCACTCTTCTCGCCCAAAAGGCAATAGAAGAGGTTCCTCTTCCTCAACAGGGGTCAGGTTTTTACTACCCTTATTTTCTCATTCCCAAGAAAACAGGGGGGGTACAGACCCATTCTGGATCTCAGAGAATTGAACAAATTTCTATACAAGGAGAAATTCAAGATGCTTTCTCTAGGTACTCTCCTTCCATACCTACAGAGTCAGGATTGGCTTTGTTCTCTAGATCTCAAGGATGCGTACACACATATACTCATCCATCCATCCCACAGAAAATTCCTACGGTTTCTGTTCCAGGGAAAACATTTCCAATACAGAGTACTTCCCTTCGGTCTAGCCTCTGCTCCAAGGGTATTTACCAAATGCATGGCAATAGTAGCTGCATTTCTACGCGCCCTGGGAATGTTTGTCTTCCCATACCTGGACGACTGGCTCATCCGAGCTCCGTCTCAGTCCGAGGCTCAGACTTCCATGGATCGCACCAGGCGAATTCTACAGTATATGGGACTTGTGATCAATCTGCCAAAGTCCCAACTCACCCCTACTCAATCCCTAGAATTCATAGGGGCCTGGTTGGATACCACCACTGCAAGGGCCTATCTACCTCAGGCCCGTTGCCAACGTCTAGTGCACTTAGCCTCTCAGACTCAGTCCAGAAGCCACTTGACTGCCAGAGAGATGCTACAACTATTAGGCCACATGGCCTCCACAGTGCATGTGGTGCCTTATGCTTGCCTACATATGAGAACAGCTCAATGGACTTTATCCACCCAGTGGACTCAAGCATCAGGAGCTCTCTCAGACCAAATAGCAAACTCCAATCGTCTCTTTTGGTCTCTCCAATGGTGGATATCCACTCAAAATCTGTTGTAGGGGGCCCCCTTTCAACCATTGTTGCCCCAAGCAACCCTCACAACAGATGCCTCCCAAACAGTTTGGGGGGCTCATCTCCAAGATCTCTCCACTCAGGGCACTTGGTCTCCACAGGAGACCACCCTTCATATCAACCACTTGGAACTTCGAGCAATCTTTCTAGCTCTCAAAGTTTTTCATACCCTCCTCAGCAACATGACAGTCCTTATTCACACGGACAATCAAGTAGCCATGTTTTACATAAACAAACAAGGAGGGACTGGCTCTCTGTCGCTTTGCAACGAAGCTCTGATTATGGGCCTTCGCCAGAGAGCATCAAATCCATCTCCTGGCAGTATATCTTCCAGGAATCCAAAACTCTTGGGCAGACAGACTCAGTCGAGTTCTGCTTCCACACGAGTGGTCCCTGCACATGGATCAGGTACTCAGAATCTTCCAGAAATGGGGAACCCCGGACATAGACCTCTTTGCAAGTCCGTGGAATGCCAAACTTCCCCGGTTCTGTTCCAGAATTCCGTGTCAGGGAGTTCAGACCAAGGATGCCTTCCTCCTGCATTGGGGTCATGGTTTCCTGTATGCCTTTCCACCCATTCCTTTGATTCCCAAGACTCTGTTCAAACTTCAAAGGGATCAAGGGTTCATGATCCTCATAGCTCCACGCTGGCCACGCCAAGTGTGGTACCCTCTACTTCTGCATCTCTCCCAAGCCCCCTCCCTGGACTTGGGAGCGGCTCCAGACCTCCTGTCTCAGGAGGAGGGGACTTTGTGGCACCCCAACCCCAAGTCCCTTCACCTCAGAGCTTGGTTACTGAAGGCCTAGACCTTCAACACTTCAATCTTTCGCAGCAAGTGAAGGATATCCTACATGCCTCTAGGAAACCTTCCACTAGGCATTCTTACGCTTTTAAATGGAAAAGATTTTCCATTTGGTGTGCTCAATAGGGTCTTAACCCTCTGGCACTCCCATTGAATTCTCTTTTGGAATATCTCCTGCATCTCTCCAATGCAGGACTCAAAACGAATTCAGTAAGAGTCCATTTGAGTGCTGTTGCGGCATCACTTAAGCCCATCAATGGACAACCTGTTTCCTCTCATCCTCTTATTGCAAGATTCATGAGAGGCCTAACTTTAACTAAACCTCCCATTCAACCTCCTCCGGTGGCATGGGACTTAAACTTGGTTCTTGGTCAGCTTATGAAGCCACCTTTTGAACCCTTAGCCACTACCTCCTTGAAATTTCTTTCCTGGAAGGTTATTTTCCTCATTGCAGTCACTTCAGCTCGCCGCATCAGTGAACTGCAGGCCTTAGTGGCTAATCCACTTTATACAAGGTTCCATCATGATAAGATAGTCCTTAGGACAAATCCTCACTTTATGCCTAAAGTGGTCTCACCTTTTCATCTTAATCAAGAGGTATATTTACCTGTCTTTTTTCCAGCTCCTCATGCATCCAGTGCAGAGAGGAACCTTCATACTCTAGATTGTAAAAGAGCTCTTGCCTTTTACCTCCACAGGACACAGCAACATCGAAAGTCTTCTCAGCTTTTTGTTGCTTTTGATCCTTCTCATTTAGGACTTCCAGTCTCCAAAAGAACACTCTCCAATTGGATTGCTCAGTGTATCTCTTGCTTACCAGAGTAAGAACCTTTCTCTGGAGGGCCATGTCACCGCTCACAACGTGAGGGCCATGGCCACCTCTGTGGCTCATTTAAACTCTGTGTCCATTGACCAGATCTGTCGAGCAGCCACCTGGGCCTCGGTTCATACCTTTACAGCCCATTACTGTTTGGACAAGGACTCCCGCCGGGATGCCTTGTTTGGTCAGGCTGTCCTCAGACACCTGTTCCATTCTTGAACAACTCCAGCCCACCTTCCCTGAATGGATGCCTGAGATCCATAGGAAGATGAAGAACCTTTCAGGGTCTCATACCCTTCAGGGGATCTCCCGGGCATCTTAGCTAGGGAGTCCCCATATGTGAGGACTTATTCCTGCTTGTTCCTGGAGATAGCACAGTTACTTACCTGTAACAGGTGATCTCTGGGAACA
Source organism: Ichthyophis bannanicus (assembly GCA_033557465.1). Lineage (NCBI taxonomy): Eukaryota > Metazoa > Chordata > Amphibia > Gymnophiona > Ichthyophiidae > Ichthyophis > Ichthyophis bannanicus. The sequence continues at coordinate 211,657,538 of CM066040.1, forward strand.
GCAGGAATTAATTCCTCACAACCCGCCCACCTCTCCTAGGAGTTGTATCTCTCTCTCTCTCTTCCTTTCCTCTCTCTATTGTCTCAGCTATAAACTCGAACTGAAGAGAGTTGGTCAGGAAGGCGGGAAGACAGCGCGCATGCGCAGTGGGAGGCCCCAAAAGCTTTCCTTCTGGGAAGCTGGGGAGCTTTCCTGCTCAGGCTTCGTCGGTACCGACGTACCCATATGTGAGGACTAATTCCTGCTGTTCCCAGAGATCACCTGTTAAGGTAAGTAACTGTGCTTTCCCATCTGTGATGTAACATCAGCAGTTCTTATGGTTTGTAGTTCTGTGGGGGCATTTTCAGTTCTGGATAATACCTTTTGGCCTCTCCACAGCTCTCAGAACCTTTTCTTTGGTGGTGGTGGTTCTGTGCCATCAGGGTATCTGTGCCTTTTCTTACAGGATGACTGGCTCATTTTCGCCCAAGTCGGAGCAGGCATTCGCTAAGACTTGGCCAGTGTGGTGGATGTCCTGGAGAATTTAGGTGGGGGGGGGGGGGGGGATGAGTCTTCCCAAGAATAGCCTGATTCCTTCCCTGTCCCTTGAGTATCTCAGGGCCTGCTTCAACATCAGAATGGGGATGGTATTCTTCAGGAACAAGCAGGAAGTCAGCCCTCACATATGGGTTATGTTGGTGCCGATGGAGCCTGTGCAGAACATTTCCCCAGCTTTCAAAGAAAGCCTTTGGGAATGCTGCCACACATGCATGGTTCCCTTCCCGCCCAAGGGTTCCATCTTGCTCAGTCTTTTTTTTTTCCCCAAGGAGCCCAACGGACGTTTGTCCTATTTCGCTGGAAAAATTCTCTAAAAATTATCCTTGTTTTTTTCCCCCCGGTTTGTGTACTAGTTCCTCTTCCTGCCTGGAGCCAGTGCTGTCCCCGGCTCTCTCCCTTTCTTGGCGAGTCTGGTCTTGACCGGCGTTCATGCCCTTTTTCGCCCAGGGTCTTCATTGCCGACCCCAACCGGGTGTCCCCCATCATGTCTCCCGGTGAGTTAAAAAAATGTGATTGATGCAGTCAGACCATATCTTTTACAGCACCCATGACTGCTGCTTGCATTGCCTCAGCCCAGACCACGACAGTGCCATTTGTGACCTGTGCCAGGCTATGATTCCGAAAACCAATAGAAAAGGTCGGCATTGCAGGAGAGGATGTTCCTGTGGTCCAGCTCAGCCTCAGCTTCCCCGACGTTGAGCCCCAAGCCAAGCACCTCCTGCGAGGCCCAGGAGTCTTTGGAGTCCCACGGCGGTAGCTCCACCGTAAAGACGCCAGACCCCAGGAAGAAAAAGAAATAATCCTCAAAACCAGTCGAGGCTCCACTGGTGAAACCTGGTAAGGTCCCATGGTGGGACTTGGGTAACTCTGAGCAGCACCCCCTCAAGGTCTCTAAGGAGTCCTTGGCCGGCGGCGACTGTACGAGGCTCCTCGGGGCTGTGGTCCTCGTTGAGTATTTGCTCACTAGAGTGCCGGTGTCAAACCTGAGGTCCTCGGTGCCCACAGACAGCTGTGGAGCCTTCTGGCATTAGGAGCAGAATATCTCTGCCATCCTGGCCCTGCAGCAGGCGATGGTGTCTGGCTTGTCCGCATCATCTGCCCCAATAACCAGGCCCCAACTGCAGAGGAATCCCTGGGCATTGAGCCAGACCCCAGTGCCACCGGCCTCAGGTGAGCCATCAGCACCACTCAAGGTCATGGTTCTGATCCTTGGGAATCCGGTCCTCCCTAGCCAGTTTCCGGGCATCTGACCCGAGACCCACCTGGGGATCATTGTATCCTCGGGGCCGGTCTCGAGGTGCGGGAGTCCTAAGCCTGAGTCCTCGATGCCCTCTATCTCTGACTAGCAATCTGATGTCAAGGCCTCTCCCGAGACCTCTTGACACAGGCATCCTTTCGGAGCAGTCTGCCCTGGAACCTTAGTGCCATTCTCCCCTCAAGGATGTGGCCTTCCACGACTTCGTCCAGGACATAGTCTGGGCCCCCTTCGTCCCAACCGAATCAGAGGAGGACCCGTGCACCGAAAAACTGGAAATCCTCCAGTATGTGTCCCCGCCAAAGGAGATTCACAATGTCTGTCCAGCCTATCTTCAAGCGACTGCTCCTGCGGATGTGGGAATCCACAGCCTTGGTGCCGGTGGTCAGCCGATGCCTTGATGCCATCTATTGCATCAAGAAGGGCCCTAGCTTCCAAAAATCTCAAATCCATGGTCATGGAGTCCTCTGCAGAAGCCCAAAAGTCAGAACTATTCTTCTGTTCCTCTGGGCAGAGAGGCCAGAGGCCTCAATGCCCTCTGGTGCAAGTGCTTCCAGAGCTCCATGCTGGGCTGTCAGATACAGGCCTATGAGCTGTACATAGGCATGTATCTCAAGGGCCTCATCCAAGAACTGGCAGGTTTCTCCGCAGGCCTTACCGGGGAACCACTCCAGAGGTTTGAAGTCCTGACAGCCAGGATACGGGACTGCTCAAAGTTCCTGTCCCGTACCACCTACAACAGCTTTGAGTCAGCAGTCCGGTTAGCAGCAGCAGGCATCAGGGCCCAGCAGCAGGCCTGGTGACAAACCTCCGACCTTGAGCAATGGATGCAAGTAAAACTGCTAGACGTCCCCTGCACCAGAGAAAATTTATTTGGCAAACCTATGTCTGAAAATACACTGAGATTGAGGCCCTGACCAAGAATCCATCGAGGGGGGGAAAAGGGTCTTTTCACCAGGGCCATTACCAACCCTTCTTGGGGCCTTGACCTCCTGGAGAGCCCCCCAATGTCTTGTTCTGGTACGGTGACGGCAAGCTTCATTCTTGTGTTGGACCTGATGCAGGCAACCTCATTGGATCAGCGCATGATATCTTTGGAGAGAACTTTAGCAGCCCTCCTCGCAGCATCGATTCCACTTGCACTGACAGCTGGAGGACTGCAGACTGTAGCATCAACATCAGTGTCGTCAGCACACCGATCCAGTCTGCCTCGAGGTCCGATGCTCTGGCACAGACACAGGCATCGGTCACAGACACCCTCTGGGCTCGGCCTGTGGGACTTGACCCCAAAGGTATCGAGGAGCATTGGCATCAATTACATAGACATCGTTGATACTTGCCTGAGTCAGACATGGCTACTTCTGATTCCGACCACTGCTCCTTCGATTCCAAAGACTTCCATGACATTGTCTCGGAGCCCTCTCCAACCAAGAGCACTTGGAGGAAATTACCACCGGAGGACATCCTTCCAGGAATTTAGCCGGGACATGGTGGCGGGCTTGTCCATCCCTGCTTCAACGGAACCAGAACTAAGGGCAGAGGAGCTGGAGATCCTACAGCCCCGAAAGAAGCAGCAATCCTCCCATTGCATCGCATCCTCCACAACTTGATGCTCTGTGGGAGACCCCTCTCATGGTATCGCCCATTAGCCGTCAGCTTGATGCCATGTACAGGGTACCAGATTGACTTGGGTTTCAAAAACCACAATTACCACATCATTCCATGGTAGTTGAATCAGCCATGCATCAGATCAAGAGTGGCAAAAACCACTCTTCGCTACCCCCAGGAAGAGAATCCTGGACTCTTGATTCCTTTGCTCGCCAAGCCTTTCAGACTTTGGTGCTAGCCAGCAGGATCAACTCTTACATTCTCTATATGGGAATGTTCCTAAAATCTCAGTAAGGACTGGGAAGGCTTTCTTCCATTCCTTCCCGAGGAAGAGAGGCCTGCATTTCAGGATGTGCTTGCACACAGCCAAAATGTTTCAAAATTTGTAAACAAGGCAGCATTTGATGCCTTTGAATTCACCAGTAAGGCTTCAGCTATTTCCATAGGGGCACGCAGATCAGCATGGCTTCAAGCATGAGCCCTGGAACAATTGGTCCAGGACAAGTTTGATGATGATCCATGTACAGGAGAAAATCTCTTCGGTAAAACTGGAGGGAGAAGGCTGGATAGCTGGAAACTTGACGATACAAAAGGTTTTCCAGGAAGACTGCTAACAATACAATGGAAAAAACAGCTGTTAAAAGACCCTTCTACCCAAAGAAGAGGAGATTCTACCCCCTCCTATTCTGAGCCTGCTTATCAGCCCTAACAAAAGCTGCAGGGTCCCAAACAGGCCAAGAAACCCAGAATAGACAAACCACACCCAGCCACCAGTTGCCAGCAGCACCTAGCTTTTGACTCCCATCTAGGGAGCATAGCCAACCTGTTCCTGCAGATCCAAGAACCTCTAAGCATTCCAAGGAGACTTGCCAATTCTCACATCGGTGGCGTTCCATCACCACAGAGCAGTTGACTCTTTAGTCCAGGGAGGTTACTAATTACATTTTCAGGATATCCCCCTCCCCCAACCATTTCAGAGGGGATTATGCCACCCAACCTCCCCTCAACGCCCTGCTGAAGCAAGAGGTCACCATTCTCCTTTCTCAAGGAACTATAGAAGCAGTTCCTCAAAACCAACTGCTAAAAGGCTTCTACTCCCTCTACTTCATTCCAGAGAAATCAGGTGGCTACAGACCCACTCTTGGAGAACTCAACAAATTCCTAGTCAAGGAGAAGTTCAAAATGATCACTCTGGGAACCCTCCTTCCCTATCTGCAGGAACAAGACTCTATGTTCCCTAGACCTCAAAGAGGCTTATACGCGCATCCTGATTCACCCAGACTGCAGGCAATATCTTTGCTTTACCTGTCAGGGCACCCATTGGGTCCTCCCCTTCGGTCTTGCACCAAGATCTTCACAAAGTGCATGGCCATAGTGGCAGCATATCTTCGAAGCAACAAAGCCTTTATCAGTCAGACGTCTAAGTAAGAGAAGACAAAGGCAGACTCTCCAGAAGAACTCTGCTCATTGCTTCAGCAAACTCTTGCATTCTCCGGGAACAAGCAGGAAGTCAGTCCTCACATATGGGTGACGTCAACACCGACGGAGCCCTCGCAGAAGCATCCCCCAGCTTTCCAAAAAGACTTTGGGAGATGTCACCACGCATGCATGGTCCCCTTCCCACCCAAGGGTGCCATCTTGCTCAGTCTCCTTTTTTTTTCCACGGAGCCCTTCAGCCGTTGTTTGGCTTGTCCCCTGAAAAAGTTAATTTTTCTCTGAGTTTCAAACGCGCCTCCGATATTGCACAGGTACTCTTCCCACCTACCGACCTTTGTGCCTCTGTGTCTGGTTTGGTTTATATTTTTATAGTCTTTCATTATTTTATTTTTCTCGTGTCTTCTCACCTTTTTTCTCCCACTGGCAGCCTGAAGAGTCTGACCTCGCAGGGGTACTCCTCCCCCTCCCCCATGGCTTTAAGAAGTATGATCGGTGCTCTAAAATCATGCCTTTGACCGACACGCACAACTGCTGTCTTTGCTGCCTCGGGCCAGATCATGACCCGATAACCTGTGGTCTCTGCAAGAGGATGCCCAGCAAGGCCCTCGAGCTGCCAGCAGCAGCACGGTAAGTTGTCCTCCCCCCCCCCCCCCCCGAGTCCCCGATGCCTCTGAAGGCCAGGGCCTCAACTGAGGCCCCAACATCTCGGGCAAAACCCTCCGAACTTGAGTTTTGTCATGGGTCCTCTGAAAGGCGGTCTCCCTCGAGGGAACCTAGGAAGAAGAAACGCTCGAAGGCAGCATCCTTGGATGGTTCTGACCTGCCGGGTGCTCCCTGGGTCTGGTCCCTCAGTCCGAGAAGCTCGCCTGAGGCATTGGAGAAAGAGTGGTCTGCGAAGGTCCTCCAGAAGGATCTGACCACAGACCGGCCTCTGTCCCCAGACACCATCCTTGTCAAGGATTCCCCTTCGGGGGAGTCGGCATCGGGCCCAAATCCTCGGTGCCCATGCCGAAGGCCTCCGAGCCTTCTGGTCTGGAGTCCAGAATGGCGGTCCTGGAGTGCAGTTTGTCTGCCTTCATGGACCAGCATCAGGTGCTGTTGTCTGGCATGACCGGTTCCTCCGCCCCACCGACAGGGCTCTTGACATCCAAGATGTCCCTGGAGGCAGAGCTGATCCTCGAGGTCCTTTGCCCACGTTGATCCTTGGCCAAGGGTCATGCTCAGAGTCCTGCTTGACAGGACCGTGGTCCTCCCCAGCAAGTTTGCCAGGTGCCGGCCACAGGGCATCGAGCCCTGAGGCCAGCAGAACAGCCCTCCTACGAGTCTTCATCGGACTACTCTGAGTGGGAGACTGAGGACGAGGAGTCTCCTGATACCAGTCACCACAGCGACGTCCCTTCTGACTCTCCCGTCTCAGAGCCTCGGCGGCAGTCCCCGCCCAAGGACATGGGCTTCCTGGATTTTGTCAAGGACATGTCTAAGGCCCTGGCATTCCCGATCGAGTCAGAGAAAGACCCTCTGGCGGATGAGTTGGAAATCCTCCAGTACGAGGCCTCTCCGCAGGAATCGCTCACTGTGCCCATTCCTCCCATCTAGGAGTGGCTCAAGCTCAGAATATGGGAGACACCGGCATCGGTACTGGTGATGAGCAAACAGCTCGACTCGTATCAAGTTCGTTGGAGCCCGGGCTTCCAGAAGTCTCAGCTGCCGCATAACTCCATGGTGGTGGAGTCAGCCATGTGTCTGCTGAAAAGCCAAAAGATGCACTCTTCGGTGCCCCCCGACAGGGAGGTCCGCACCTTGGATGCCCTCGGCAGAAAGTGCTACCAGGGCTCAATGCTCATCTGCCGCATCTAGGCCTACCAGCTGTACATGGGCATGTACCTGAGAGACCTGGCAAAGGAACTTGCTGGGTTCTCAGCTGGTCTCGCCGAGGAACCTTTTCAGCAGGTCAAGAACCTGCCCAGGGCAGTCCGTGAATGCTCCAAATTCATGTCTTGAGCAGCCTATGACTGGTTCGAGTCAGCGGCTTGGGTAGCTGCGACAGGCATCGGTGTACGCCATCAAGCTTAGCTTCAGTTGTCATAGAAACATAGAAACATGACGACAGAAAAAGACCACAAGGGCCCATCTAGTCTGTCCTTCCATAACAACAACTACAACAGTCTGACCTCAGTGGGTTTAGGAAAAATTGGTCGATGTCCCATGCCAAGGAGAGAACGTCTTTGGCAAACCCATGACCGACAAGGCTGCCAAGCTGGAGACTGAGTTCATGATGAGGACCAGGCTCTCTAAGAAGACGGCTGCCCCTCCCTGATGGAAGGGCTCGGGCAAAAAGCCCTTCTACCCGAGGAAGGGAGCTGCTTACTGGAACTAACCACCTTATCAGGCCTTCCTGGCTCCTCAAGGTCAGCAGGCCAAGGGACATCAGCATGGCCCGCATAAGCAGAAGGCTTCAAAACACCAGGCCCTGGCCCAGCCAGGGGGGAGCTTTTGACTCCTTGAGCATAGCCTCTCTACCCCAAGGAGATTAGCAGCCCACAGGGGGGACATCTGGCCCTCTATGCCTAGAGATGGCTGTTCATTACCTCCGATTCCTGGGCACTTCGGGTGGTCAGGGAGAGTTACCTCCTCCATCTGACTCGGGCACCTCCCCCTTATTTCCCGGGAGAGCCCTCAGGTCTCCCCTCCACTGGGACCTCCTTCTGAAGGAGTTGGCAGGTCGTCTTGAGGACAGAGCAGTGGAACTGGTGCCCCACCATCTCAAGGGCAAAGGGTCCTAGTCCAGGTACTTCCTCGTGCCAAAAAGAACAGGGGGCCTAAGGCCCATCCTCGACCTGCGCAACCTCAACAAATTCCTGGTGAGGGAGAAGTTTAAGATGCTCTCCCTTGGAACATTGCTGCCATACCTCCAGCTGGGAGACTGGCTATCTTCCTTAGACCTCAAGGATGCTTATACCCACATCCTTATCAACCCCAACCACAGGCAGTACCTGAGGTTCGTAGTGGAGGGGCAGGCATTTTCAGTACAGGCTGCTCCCCTTCGGCCTAGCCTCTGCCCCAAGAGTTTTCACAAAATGCCTGGCGGTCGTGGCTGTCTTCCTCTGGCTCCAGGGGGTCTTTGTCTTCCCCTACCTGGACGACTGGCTCATAAAGGGAGGCACAGCCTTAGAGGTGCAGCAAGCCACCGCATGCACCATCAGCTCCTACAGCACTTGGGGATTGTCATAAAGTACCCCAAGTCTCACCACCTCCCCACACAGTGTCTGGAGTTCATTGGATCAAAGATAGACACTCTCCATTTGAAGGCCTTCTTGCCCAGGGACGGAGCTGATCGTCTCCGGAATCTAGCTTGGGACGTATGGTGCCCGCTCAGCTTCTCCTGCGCCGCCTCGGGCACATTTCCTCCATGGTCCATGTCACTCAGATGCTAGCATCCCCATTAGGGCGGTGCAGTGATGTCTCTGGGACCCAGTGGTCTCAGGCCCCAGGCCGCCTACGGGACAGGGTTTCCTTGTCCCATGAATTGGTGGATTTCCTGGTCTGGTGGCAGTCTCCCCAGCATCTCGAGGTGGACATGCACTTTCAGGCCCCAAGCTCCTCCAGGGTACTCACCATGGACATTTCCCTATTCAGCTGGGGAGTGCATTACAGGGATCTACACACTCAGGGAAACTGGTCACCTGAAGAGAGCACCCAAACGATCAATCTCCTGGAGCTCTGAGCCATGCACCTAGCCCTGAGGGTCTTCTGTCACCACCTGCGTCACCAGTCTGTTCTGGTCCAGATGGACAACCAGATGGATGCTATTCTACATAAACAAGGAGGGGGACACAGGGTCTTGTACCCTTTGTCAGGAGGCCCTTGCCCTTTGCTCCTACGCAATCCGACAAGGTATCCTGCGGGCAGTGTACCTGCCCGGTCAGGACAACTAGCTGGCCGGCAGGCTTAGCAGAGTTCTTCAGCAGTCTGACCCCAGGATAGCCAGTCGGCTTTTACGGCTCTGGGGAGAAATTGTGATGGACCTGTTTGCCAGCCTGGACAACTTTTCAGTTGCCCTGCTTCTGCTCCCAGCAGGCCCACTCCTCCAGGGTGGTAGCAGACACGTTACTGGTTTCATGGTCGGGAGGCCTCATGTACGCCTTCCCTCCTAACCTGCTTATTGCCAAGACCTTGTTCAGGACCCCTCAAAACAGGGCCTAACTCATCCTGAGAGCTCCTTGGTGCCCAAGCAGCTGTGGTTCCTGCTGCTTCTACAGTTGACAGTGGACACTCCCATCCCCTTGGGGACCACCCCGGGACTCCTTTCTCGGGGGGCGCTCTCTTGCACCCCAATCTGGGGTTCCTATCTCTGATAGCGTGGCTGTTGAGAAGGGTGACTCTGGCCCTCTTCAACCTTCCGGTTGAGGTGAAGGACATCCTGCTGGTCTCTTGCAAGGCCTCTACTAGGAAGGCTTATGTCCTCAAGTGATAGAAACATAGGCCATGTGGTCTTTCTGTTGTCATATTTCTATGTTTCTATCTAGTCTGTCCTTCCATATCAACTACAGCAGTCCCCTTTTATCCTTTAGAGATCCTCTGTGTTTGTCCCATGCTTTTTTGAATTCAGTTACTGTCCTCATCTCCAACACCTCCACTGGGAGACTATTCCACGGATCCACCACTCTTTTCGTAAAGAAATATTTCCGCATAACACTCCTGAATCTATCCCCCTTCACCCTCATCCCATGTCCCCTCGTAGCAGAACTTGCTTTCAATTGAAAGAGGCTCTCCCCCCCTGTACATTTATGCCACGGAGGTATTCAAACGTCTGTCATATCATCTCTATCCCAAGTTCTCCATTTGGTGTGCTGAACAAAGGGCTGACCCTTTTTCCTGTCCGGTGGCACTCGTGTTATAGTACTTTCTCCACCTCTGTCTGGGCTCAAAGTCAAACTCTGGGTGCAACTCAGTGCTTTGGCAGTGCACCACCATCCAGTGGATGGTAAGCCCCTCTTGGTCCAGCCGTTGGTGACCCGTTTTCTTTGGGGCCTGATCTTATCGAAGCCCCCGGTTCGCCCTCTAGCAACCAAATGGGACCTCAATGTGGTGTTGGGGCAACTCACACGCCTGCCCGTCGAGCCTCTGGCTACCTGCCACCTCTGCTACCTCTCTTGGAAGGTGGTTTTCCTGATCGTGTTTACCTCCGCTCGCAGAGTCAGCGAGCTTCAGGCCCTCGTTGCAGAGGTGCCCTATACTAGGTTCTACAGGAACAGGGTGGTGCTCTGCACGCATCACAAATTCCTGCTGAAGGTAGTTTTGCCCTTCCATCTCAACCAGGAAGTGGTGCTTCCCACCTTTTTTCCCCCAGATCTCACGCCAGTCAGGCGGAGACAATCCTTCACACCTTGAACTGTAAGAGGGCTTTGTCCTTCTATATCCAATGCGCTCAGGGCGACCACAAAGCTTTTCATCTCCTATGACCCCATTAGGCTGGGGGAGGCAGTGACCAAGCGTATGCTGTCCACATGGGTGGCAGACTGTATTGTCTTCGCTTATGAGCAGGCGAGGCTCCCGCTGGAAGGCCACGTCACAGCGCACTGTTTCAGGTCCATGGCAGCTTCGGTGGCAAACTTGCGCTCTGTCCCAATAGTGGACATCTGCAGGGCCACCATCTGGTTTTCAGTCCATACCTTTGCAGCCCATTACTGCCTGGAAAAAGAGTCCTGATAGGACAGTGCCTTCAGCCAGGCTGTACTCCATAACCTTTTTGGGGTTTAGGCAACTCCTACTCTCCGACCCTTCTGTGTTCAGGCTACCAGAGTGCTGGTTTCATCGGACACGGGTCTTACTGTGGTCTGTGCACACAAACTAAATTGCTGCTGCTTGTGACTCCCAGTGAGGGAGCCCCTCTTTTTGCTATGGGTTTTCGGTAGCCTGTAGCTGGGAAGTCCCATATATGAGTACTGACTTCCTGCTTGTTCCCAGAGTAAGCGTAGTTACTCACCTGTAACAGGTTCTCTGGGGACATCAGGAATCAGTCCTCACAACCCTCCCTTCTCCTCTTGGAGTTCCTCCTTTACCGTCTCTTATTTTTGCTGTCTCTTAGCTATGTCATCTGACTGAGCAAGATGGCACCCTTGGGTGGGAAAGGGACCATGCATGTGTGGTGGCATCTCCCAAAGGTTTTTTTTTTTTTTTGAAAGCTGGGGGGATACTTCCATGAGGGCTCTGGTACCGATGTCACCCATATGTGAGGGCTGATTCCTGCTGTCCCCGGAGAACACCTGTTACAGGCGAGTAACTACTCTCTATTGCAACATCTGGGATTTGTCATGAACTTCCCAAATTCCCATCTCACCCCAACCCAAAAATTGGAATTCATTGGCATCATACTAGATACTCAACAATCCAGGGCCTGCCTTTTTCTAGACTTCATGAACAGACTGGTAGACCTAGCCAACTACATGCGCCAGCAGAAGACTACAGTGGCTCGAGCTTTCCTCTGCTGTTAGATCACATGGCATCCACAGTGCATGTAATACCATATGCAAGACTACATATGTGACTAACGCAATGGACACTCTCATCCCAGTGGACCCAAGCCACTTGGAATCTACGAGATATCATTCAAGTAACACGTCCTCTGGCCGAATCACTGGTACCCCAACAAATCTCCTCGTAGGGTCACCTTTTGAATGCTCCAACCTCAACACACCCTGACTACAGATGCGTCAACTTGGTTGGGGAGCCCATCTAGATTCCATCTCCACACAGGGACTGTGGACAGCCCAGGAATCAGCTCAACAAATCAACCTCTTCGAGTTTCGGGCAATCACAAATGCCCTCCAAACTTTACAGCACCACCTTTCCAACAGTCTGATCCTGGTCAGGACAGACAATCAGGTAGCAATGTTTTGCGTAAACAAACAAGGGGGGATGGGCTCTCTTGCTCTCTGCAAAGAAGTCTGTCTATGGAATTTTGCCATTCTCCATTGCATGCACCTCCATGCAGTTTATATTCCAGGAGAGATCAATCACTTGATGGACAAACTGATTTGGGTCTTACATCCACATGAGTAGGCCTAAATCCATACACAGTGGCTCAGATCTTATAAACCTGGGGGACCCCAGTCATAGATCTCTTTGCCACTCCACAGAGCTCTCAACTTCCACAATTCTGCTCCAGGATACCATCCAACCTCAGTATGGCATTGATGCCTTCCTGATTCACTGGGGATGGGGATTGCTTTGCTTCCCCCCCCCCCCATACCCCTCATCCTGGAGACCCTCCTCAAATGCCAAGCAGACAAGGGAACTATGATCCTCATAGCTCCCCCCCCCCCCCACAGGCTCAGTCATCCTTGGTTTCCCCTCCTACTTTGGCTGATACAGACTTCTCTGATCCCATTGGAATCCAACCTGGGTCTTCTGTCCTAGGACAACGGAACAGTCCTGTATTCCCCAATCTGCAGTCTCTCCGCCTGAGTGCATGGATGCTGAGAGCATGATGGTTCAGCATCTAAAACTTTTGACAGCTGTGAAAGACATCCTCCTTTCTTCCAGAAAGTCCTCCACCAGGCAAACATACTCTTTCAAATGGCATAGATACGCTGCATGGTGCTCTCAAAATAGCCACTCTCCTTTTGAGGCATCAGTACCTACTCTTCGGTACCTTTTACATCTGTCCTCTTTGGGACTCAAAACAAATTAAGTGCGTGTTCACCTCAGTGCTATTTCAGCTTTTCACAAACCTGTTGATGGTCAACACATCTCCACAGTTTTGCACGTTTCATGAGAGGCCTACTGCTCTCTAAGCCACCCCTTCGACCTTCTCCAGAAGCATGGGATCTCAATGTGGTCTTGGCTTAGCTTCTCAAACTTCCATTTGAGCCCTTAGCAACTACCCACCTACGCTGCTTGTCTTAGAAAGTTATAATCTCCAGGAACAAGCAGGAAATGTAGTCTTCACATATGGGTAACATCGGTACTGATGGAGCCCGCACGGGAACCCTCCCCATTGTCCAGTAGGAAAGCTTTTGGGAGCATCCCATTGCGCCTGCATCGCTGCCTTCCTGCCTTCCCAACTCTCCCTCCTCAGTTCTTAGTTTTCTACCGAGCCAGCCTGAAGCAAATCCTGTCACAGCAGAAAATTTCTTTTTCTCTTTGTTTTTTTTTTTGGTCGCATCTGCCTTCCTGTCAATACCGGGACTGACTACTGTTTCTATTCTTTTTTTTTTTTTTCTTAAAAGTAAATTAGTACTTTTGAAGCGCATCAACACTATTTATTTTAGGCCTTAAGCCTACCATTTGCTTTGGCATAATGAAAAAAACAGCTAGTGGTTTTAAGGAATGTTCTAAGTGTGGTGGTACCATCTCTGTTACTGACACCCACGACTGGTGTCTCAAAGTTCTTGGGCCCGACCACCAGCCTTCTGAATGTCCTTTATGTAGAAAGATGACAGAGGCCTGTAGAATCGTGCTGCAAAGTTAGGCACACTCTTTGCCTCGAATGCAGTGTCTTTAGCATCAAGGGCATCATCTTCCCCTCAAGGATCTCGGGTATCAAAACATAAATCTTAGAAAGAGATCCATCCTTGGAGGGATCGGTGTGTTTTCAAAGAATCGAGGTGCCTCGTGCGTTGCCCTAGATGTGGATCGGCCAGCCAAACTACCCTAGCGGGGAGGACCCTTCCAAAGCAGTCGAAGGGTCCCAGGATACACCTGAGGCCTCCACCTCTGGAGAGCTGCTGGTGCCATGCTCTGAGACGGCATCCCGCATGTCTGGTATTGATACCCAAGCATTGGCGGGCTCCATAGATCGATGTATCCTCGCCATTGAGCACAGCTTGGGAGCCCTACTAGTGACATCTGTTCCGATCAAACCCTTATCGACAGTACCGCTGGCACCATCCATAGTATCTATGCAGTCTGTATCAGGATTTGTACCCATTGAACCGCTACCACCACCGCCTGCCCTTGAGTCCATCCCTGGTACCGATGGCTGTTCTGGGCAACTTCCCCGATCCGATACAGATTTCGATTGGTACTTGGCTTTTGCAGAGCACGGACATCGCTCTTGTCGATACTTTGAATCGTCAGATTCGGATTCTTCCATTGAGGAATCCATCAATACCCGAGTGTTGCAAAGTATACCGGAGGATCCTTCTCCCTCTCTGGAACACCGCATGTTCCCTCCTGAGGACATGTCTTTTCAAGAGTTTATTCAGGACCTGGCCAGGGGCCTGTCCATTACAGTAACATCTGAAAGAACCTAGGGCTGAGGAATTATAAATCCTTTAATACCCTACGGTTCCTAAAGAGGCTGCCACTCTTACGGTTCACCGTATTCCTCAGGACCTCATGTTCCGGATGTGGGAGACGCCCCTTACCATCTCTCCCCATACTTGACTACTCGATACCATGTATCGAGTACCGGAGTCTCCTGGGTTCCAAAAGACTCAGTTGCCTCATCGCTCAATGGTGGTGGAATCGGCAATGTTGAAGTAAAAGTTCAGAGACTCATTCTTTGAACCCTCCTGGTAGAGAAGCGAGGGCACTCGATGCTTTCAGGCATTGATGTTTTCAGGCCTCCATGCTTTCAGCCAGGATAAATTCATACATACTCTGTATGGGTATGTTCATAAGGGAGATTACTAGAGATCTTGAATCTATGGCTTATCTTCTTCCTGATAAGGGAGCTGATTGACACATTCTGGGCTTGTTTGACCAGTGCAAGATGGTTTGTCAATAGGGACATGCAGCATTGCTTGGCTTCAAGCATCAGATCTTGAACAATGGATTCACGATAAATTGGGCAATATTCCTTGCACAGGTGAAAACCTTTTTGGCAAAGATTGGCAAGACAAGGTGTCACAGTTGAAGTCTGAGAATACTACTCTAAACAGGCTTTCTAGAACCACTGCCAATCCGAATAAGGAGAGCAGCTGTAAAGAAGACTTTCTTCAATAAGAAGTAATTTTACCCTTCTTAAACCCCTGCTTCGCAGTACCAACCCCAGGCTACTCAAGGTGCAACAGCCTCCTAAGCTGCAAAAGAAGTCACTCTTAAAAACCAGCCAGCTTCGCAGACTCAACCTGCACCTGTTTTTTGACTTTTTCCTAGTGAACATAGCTGCTCTGCCTCTGGAGATCCCACTTCCCCCAACATTGCCAGCAGACTGTCACTATGCTCACAGGTGGCATCTAATCACATCAGAGCACTGGACCCTGACCATAGTGGCAGATGGGTATAGTCTTCATCTACAGACTCTGCCCTTCTCCACAATTATGAGGGAATATCCTTCTCAGCCTCCTCTCACTGCTCTGTTGCTACAAGAGGTCACCTCTCTACTGTCAGGAGGTGCCATAGAGGAGGCCCCAGCATCCCAACAAGGAGTGGGTTTCTACTCTCCGTACTTTCTTATACCAAAGAAAACACGGGGATACAGGCTTATCCTGGACCTCATCAACCTAAGCAAGTTTCTTGTCTGCGAGAAGTTCAAGATGGTCTCTCTAGGGACCCTCCTGCCCTATCTCCAGAGTCAGGACTGGCTCTGTTCTCTAGATCTCAAGGAAGCATACACACACATCCTGATTCATCCAGAACACAGGAAATATCTACGCTACATGTTTCAAGGAAAACATTATCAGTACAGAGTCCTGCCATTTGGACTCTCCTCCGCCCCGAGTGTCTTCACAAAGTGCGTGGTAGTTGTGGCCGCATTGCTAAGATCTCTAAGGATATTTGTCTTCCCTTACTTAGACATCTGGCTCATAAGGGCAGGAACCTCCCAAGCAGTTCACCTGTGTCTCTCTTGTACCATGCAGGTGCTTCAACATTTGGGATTTGTGATAAATCTTCCAAAGTCCCATCTCTCTCCTACTCACACATTAGAGTTCATAGGAGCTCTCTTAAATACTCAGCAGTCAAGAGCGTTTCTACCTCAGCCCCGCTGTTCTCATCTCATCCCATCCAGCTGGCATCTCAGGCCCATGTCAAAGATCAACTCACTGCCCGAGAGATGCTACAACTTCTAGGTCATATGGCCTCAACAGTACATGTAGTGCCTTGCACACGCCTGCATATGTGTACAGCCCAATGGGCTCTGGCTTCCCAGTAGACACAGGCCTCAGACTGTCTCAGACAAAATCAGTGTCTGCCCCTCTGGCCACATTACTCCTATGGTGGTGGTCCCCAGAGAATCTCCTCAGGTCACCTTTTCAGATGCCTCCACATCAATGTACCTTGACAACGGATACCTCCAGGCGGGGGGGGGGGGGGGTCCATCTAGGGTGCCTCTCCACTCAGGGCCTCTGGACAGAGGAGGAGTCCAAGCTCCAGATAAATCTACTGGAACTTCGGGCAATCTTCAATGTCCTCAAGGTCTTTCAGATACATCTATGCTCCCAGAGGGTTCTGGTCCAAACGGACAATCAGGTAGCCATGTTCTGTCTGAACAAACAAGGGGGAACAGGATCTTGGCCCCTCTGCAAAGTGGCTTTCCATCTCTGGACCTTTGCCTTTATCAGATGCACCTCCAAGTGGTATATCTTCCAGGGGAGCAAAACGTCTTGGCAGACTGAGTCGGATCCTGCTTCCCCACAAATGGTCTCTCCATATGGAGACAGCATCCTTCATTTTTCAGACCTGGGAGACCCCAGAGAGATTTGTTTGCCACTCTGCAGAATGCCAAACTTCCCTGCTTCTGCACCAGGTCTCCCATGTCAGGCAACCAGGAGGTGGATGCTTTTCACCTCCACTGAGGTCGAGAGTACCTGTATGCTTTTCCCCATATTCCCCTGATTCCCAAGATGCTTTTCAAGCTCCAGGCAGACAAGGGGCCTCATGATACTCGTAGCCCCATGTTGGCCATGTCAGCTGTGGTTTCCTCTCCTACTATGCCTGTCTCAGACTCAACCCCTAGATCTCAGATCTGCTCCAGATCTCCCCTCTCAAGAGGAGAGGATACTGCTCCATCCCAGTCCAGTGTCTTTCCACCTTACGGCATGGCTGCTGAAAGCATAGTATTGCAGCATCTCAACCTTAGGAAATAAAGGAGATCCTTTTAGCCTCTAGAAAGCCAGCCACCAGATGTTCTTGCGCTTCCAAGTGGCGTAGGTTCACCATCTGGTGTTATCAGAAGGACCTTAATCCTTTCTTGGCTCCCGTGAAGGTGCTCCTTCAGTATCTCCATCTATCCTGTTCTGGTCTCAAAACCAATTCTGTAAGAGTTCACCTGAGTGCCATCGCAGCCTTTCACCATCTCCTGGATGGACAACCAGTTTCTTTACAGCTGCTTGTGGCGTGCTTCATGAGAGGTCTTGCTCACCAAACCTCCCATTAGACCCCACCTCCAGTGGCCTGTGATCTCGGTGTCGTTCTAGGGCAACTTTCGAAGCTACCCTTAGCCACTGCCTTGTTAAAGTTTGACATGGAAGGTCATTTTCCTTATTGAACTCACTTTGGCTAAGCGCATTAGTGAGCTACAGGCTTTGGTGGCAGACACACCTTACACACTGTTCCACCATGCCAAAGGTGGTGTGTCCTTTCCTCTTGAATCGGTCTACATTCCTGTCTTTTTTTCCTAGACCACATTTGTCTAGGGCGGAGGCAACCCTTGACTGCAAATGTGCCTTGGCATTCTATCTTCAAAGGACAGCTGAGCACCATAAAGGCTCTGTTCCTTTCGTTTGATCCCATTTATTTGATGCCAGTTTCCAAACATACTCTCTCTAAATGGATAGCAGATTGCATCTCATTTGCTTATGACAAAGCAGGACTATCCCTTGAAGATCATGATACTGCCCATAATGTTCGTGCCATGGATACCTGGATGGCAGACCTACGCTTTGTAGCCATTGACGAAATCTGCAAAGTAGCAACTTGGTCTTCGGTCCATACCTTCGCTGCTCATTATTATTTAGACAAGGACTCCCGCCACGGTGCCATGTTTGGTCAGGCTGTTCTCCAGCATCTTTCAGACTTAAGGGCAACTCCTACCCTCCATTCCGGAATGATACCAGACATCCATAGAGGATTCATGACCTCCTGAAACCTTCCCTGAGTCAAACCTACTGCTTCTGAGGTCATTTTCTCTTGTATTTGGGAGCTAGAGTCCCATATGTGAAGACTACATTCCTGCTTGTTCTTGGAGATAGCATAGTTACTCACCTGTAATAGGTGATCTCTGGGAACAGCAGGAATTTGGTCTTCACAACCCACCCTTGGAGTTGTAGGGTTGTATTTTTGTTTTTTATGCTTTCTTTTGAGCTACAAACTCAACTGAGGAGCGGGAGTTGGGAGAACAGAAAAACAGTGGTGCAGGCGCAGTGGACTGCTCCCAAAGGCTTTCCCATTGATATATTCATAAATGACCTGGAAAAGGGAATAATGAGTGAAGTTATCAAATTTGCAGATGACTCAAAGCTATTTAAAGATGTTAAAACCCATGATTGTGGAAAATTGCAAGAGGATCTTGATAAGTTGGAAGTCTGGGCATCCAAATGACAGATGAAATGTAATGTGTACAAGTGCAAAGTTATGCACCTAGGAAAGAAAAACCCAAACTATGGTTACACGATGCAAGGTTCCACATTAGGAACCACCACCCAGGAGAAAGATTTAGGCATCGTGGATAACATGTTAAAACCCTCCATCCAGTGTGCAGTGGCGGCCAAGAGAGCAAATAGAATGCTAGGTATCATAAGGAAAGGGATGGAAAATAAAACAAAGGGTATTATAATGCCTCTGTATCGTTCCATGTTGCGACCGTACCTTGAGTATTGTGTGCAATTCTGGTCGCTGTATCTTAAAACGGATATAGCATTATTAGAAAAGGTACAGAGAAGAGCCACCAAAATGGTAAAGGGGATGGAAGGATACCCCTATGAAGAGAGGCTAAAAAGGTTAGGGCTCTTCAACCTGGAAAAGAGACAACTGAGGGGAGATATGATAGAGGTCTATAAATTAATGAATGGAGTAGAATGGATAAACGTAGATAGTTTACGTAATCAGAATATAGAAAGACTAGGGGACATGCAATGAAGCTCCAGGGTAATCTATTTAAGACTAATAAGAGAAAATATTTTTTCACTCAACGTGTAATCAAACTCTGGAATTTGTTACCGGAGGATGTAGTAAAAGCTGTTAGTGTAGCTGGGTTTAAAAATGGTTTGGACAAGTTTCTGGTGGAAAGGTCCATAAACCATTATTAAAAGGGACCCTGGATATCACTGCTTGACCCAAAACGAGCATTGTGGAACTTGTCTTGTGGGGAAACTGCTAGGTACGTATGACCTAGATTGACCACTGTTGGAAACAGGATACTGGGCTTGATGGACCTTGGTCTGACCCAGTATGGCATATCTTATGTTCTTAGCAGATCAACCTCCCTAGAGCTTTGTGCCATATCCTTGGCTCTCCGGCCATCCGCCACAGTCTCCAGCACCAATCGATGCTGATCCAAACTGACAATCAGGTCGCAATGTTCTAAACCAACAAATAGGGGGGCACAGGGTCATACACACTCTGCTGAGAGGCGGTAGCCCTTTGCTTGTATATGAACCACAATGGGATGTGCTTGTGGGCGGTCTATGCCAGGCCAGTACAGTACCTTGGTAGATAGACTGAGCAGGATCCTTCAGCTGCACGAGTGGCAACTGGACCACAGAATGGCCTCTCGGCTCTTCCAACTTTGGGGGACTCCATGGATGGATCTTTTCGCCAGCCCGGCCAACTCTGCTGCCCCACTTCTGCTCCTGCCAGCCACACCTGTCGTGGGCAGCAGCAGATGCATTCCTCATCCCATGGACGAAGGCCTTCTGTATGCCATCCACCCACGCTGCTGATAGCCAAAACTGTCTTCAAGGCTCAGCAAGGTGGTATGTTGCTGATATTGGTGGGCCCTCAGTGGCCCAGGCAACTGTGGTTCCCACTGTGCATACCCATAGTGCCCTGGGGACCAACCTGGGACTACTGTCACTGGAGGAGGGCTCCTTCCTGTACCCCAACCTGGGTTCTCTATCAGCTTGATTGCTGAAAGGATAGCCTTGACCCCTTTCAATCTTTCAGGTGAGGTTGAGGAAGTCTTCTTGACTTCCTTCATGACCTCCACGAGACAGGCCTACACCTTCAAATGGCGCAGATTCTCTGTGTGGTCTGCGGAGCGATGGGTAGACCCATTCTCATGCTCCGTGCAGCTTGTAGTGCAATATTTGCTTCACCTGTCCCAGGCAGGACTGAAGTCTAACTCGGTCAGGGTGCACCTGAGTATTCTTGTGGTGTACCACCACCTCATCAAGCGCAAGCCCCTCTCTGCCCAGCCCCTTGTAACCTGCTTCCTGCAGGGCCTCCTATTATCCAAACCCCTTGTTCGCCCTCTGGCGGTGAAGTGGGACCTCAGCGTAGTGCTTTCACGGCTCATAGGCCACTGTTCGAGCTCCTTGCTACCTGACACTTGTGCTACCTCTCATGGAAGGTTGTCTTCTTGATGGTGCTCGTGTCTGCTTACAGGGTCAGCAAGCTTCAGGCCTTGGTGGTGGGATCTGCCCTTTGCATGCACCCTAAATTTCTTCCCAAGGTGGTGTCCACCTTTGTCAGGAGGTGGTGCTCCCCTTCTCTCCGTGGTCTTATGCCAGTAGGGCAGAAATGGTTCTTCATACCTGGACTGTAAGAGGGCCCTATCCTTTCACCTCCAATGTACCCAGGGCCACCACAGTGTCTCAACATTTTGTCTCCTATGACCCCAGTTAGCTGTGGGAGGTGATGACCAAGCAGACTGTCCACTTGGGTGGCAGACTACATTGCCCTCTCCTACGAGCAGGCTGGGCTCTCGCTAGAGTGCTGGGTCACTGTGCACAGTGTTGGGGTCATGGCGGCATATGTGGCAAACCTGCTTTTCATCCCTCTGTTGGAAATCTGCCAGGCCGCCACCTGTTCCTCTGTCCATACCTTTGCAGCTCATTACTGCCTGGAGAGAGAGTCCCGCTGGGACAGTGCCTTCGGCCAGGCAGTACTCTGTCATGTATTTGGGGTGTAGGCAGCTCCTGCCCTCCGACCTTTGTGTTCAGGCTACTGGAGTGCTTGTTCCTCACTGGACCTTGGGTCATTTGAGAGCTTGTTAAGACTCTGTTGTTGCTGCTGCTCACAGCTCACCTTGTCACCCGTGGCTTTTTGCAGGTTTCCACTTGCCTGTAGCTCAGAAGTCCCATTTGTGAGGACTGACTTCCTGCTTGTTCCTGGAAAAAGTATAATTACTCACCTGTAACAAGTGTTCTCCAGGAACAAGCAGGAAGTCAGTCTTCACATATGGGTGATGTCGGCGCCGATGGAGCTCGCACAGAAGCATCTCCCCAGCTTTCAAAGAAAGCCTTTGGGAGATGCACCAAGCATGCATAATTCACTTCCTGCCCAAGGGTGCCATCTTGCTTCAGTCTTCTTTTTTTCATGGAGCCCATTGGACATTGTTCATTTCTCCCTGGAAAAAGTCTGATCTTAAGTTTTGTCTAGTTTGCGTACTGGATCCTTCCTGCCCACGTGCCAGCTCACCTCGGCATCAGTACTCTGGTTTGTCTAATTGTTTTTTTCATTTTTCATCAGTGTTCCTCGACCAGCGTTCCCTTTTTCAGCTGAAGGCCTCTGACCCCTGCCAGACAGCAGGGATCCTCTTTTTCAGATGGCCTCTAGTGGCTTCAAAAAGTGACCTGTGTGGCAAAATGTCACTCAACAACCCACATGACTGCTGCCTCAGATGCCTCGTCCCGGAGCATGACGACTCAGACTGCAAACTTCAGAACCATGACCTCAAAGGCCTTAGAGAGCCACCATCAGCAGCAGAATAATTTTTTCAGAAGTCCAACTTTGCGCCAGAGTCTCCGGTGACGCCCCTCTGATACCCATATTCGTGGTTCCTCAAAGCAGAAATCCCCAGAGGTGTAGCACAAGAAGAAACAACCCTTGAAGACCGTCTTGGAAGACGGTTCCGGGAAGAAGGGAAAATCCCACCCCAGGACCTGCAGTCCCAGGCATGAGTCCAAGGATTCGGGGTAGGAGCTGGCTTTCCAAGGTGCCCCGTAAAATCATCGGCACCTGCTGATCGGCCTTGGGCTTCTGAGGCCATCTTTATCAAGGACCCCCTCAACAGTACAGACACCAGGCCCGAAGTCTTCGGTGCCTGCATCAAATGCTGTGGAGTCAACTGGCTTGGCAGCCCTAGAGAGCAGTATATCTGCCCTAGTGACCATGCAGCCAGGCGTTCATATCTGGCTTTTCCGGTTCATCCACCCCAACAGCTGGCCTTTCAACATCAAGGGCTTCCCTGGACATCAAGCCAGTCCTAGAGTGCCACTAGCTTCGAGAGAGCCCCCTGTCCTGGACAAGGTCAAGGTCCTGGTTCCGGTCCTCCCCTGTGAGCACCTGGAGCTCGGATGGACGATTCTTCAGAGGTCGCAGACCGCCAGGAGTAGTCCTCGACAGAGGTAATCACACGGCATCTGACTCATACTCATAGTCCGAATGGGAGACAGAGGACAAAGTCCCCAGACATGAGGTGACACTGAGATGTGCCCTCAGATCCAACTCCCCCAACGGGCTGACTACATTCCCCACCCGAGGATGTCGCATTCCTCTATTTTGTGCATGACATGGCCAAGGCTCTCACTATTGAGATCGAGGAGGACCCTCGCACTGAGGAATTGGAGATACTCCAGTATGAGGCACCCACAAAGGAAACCCTTATGGACCCGATGCCCCTGATCCTTGTCCGCTGCCGCCTCTAAATGTGGGAAACGCCAGTGTCTGTACCAATAGTCAGTAGGCGCCTTGACGCCATGTACTGGGTATGCCAAAGCCCTGGGTTCCAAAAGCCCAGCTTCCCCACAACTTCATAGTCGTGGAGTCAGTCATGCGTTGGCTTAAAAGCCAAAAAAACTATTTGTCATTGCCTTTCAGCAGGTAGGCCTTAACCCTCAACACCCTCAGCTGGAAGGCCTTTCAGGGCTCAATGCTGATGTAGAGCTGGTAGGACTGGATCCAGCACATCGGTATGTACCTTCTTTGATGCATATCCTAAGCTCCTTTTGTCTGGTCACAGCTATTGAACTCTCTAAGGCCTTCAGCTCATCTCATAAGACCACTTGCCCATTGGCTCTGATCCCCTCTCACTGGCTCTCAGAACCCTCACTTGCCCTTCTCCCATATCTGCTTTGCATGATCAATTCAAGTCCTCTCAGGTTCTTTCCCAGCTGTCTGGAAGCATGCGATTGTCCGTCCCGTTTTTAAGAAGTCCTCTCTGATCCTTCTGTCCTCTCTCACTGGTGCCCTGTGTCTATCCTTCTCTTTCTATCTAAGATTCTGAAGAAACTGGTTTACACACAATTATCTACACATCTTGATTTTACTTCTGCTCTCCACCCCTGCCAATCTGGATTCAGACCTCCTCATAACACAAACCATTCTCCTTTCTTAAACGAGATCCATTTGACTCATGAATGTGGCAACCTTTCCCTCGCAGTATCTTAAGACCTCATCTGCTTTCGACCTTGTCGACCATCACACACTCCTTTCCTGCCTACACGATTAGAGTATGCAGGACAGTTCACCAGTGGTTCAGGTCACTTCTCTCCTCCTATTCCTTTTCTGTTCAAGTGGGTTCCTCCACCTCTCCCACCTCCCTTCTGTATGGGGTTCCCAAGTGCTCTGTACTGGCTTCCCTTCTTTTTAACCTTTTCCTTGTCCCCTTGCTTTGGTTAGTCAGCAATCTGGGATATTGGCATACTATTATTTCATACCAGTCCCCTTCTTGATCTCGCTCCCCTTAATTCCTGCCTTACCCGCATCTCTTCATGGTTGTCCGCTAATAATTTACGTCTTAACCCTTCTAAATCCACAGCCATATGGCTCACTTGGTGCTCCCTGTCCTGCAATAGCCCCCATTCTGTCCAGAACATGCATACCTCTCACCTCATTCCTTAAGTACCTTGATGTCACCTTTGACTCTGCTCCTTTCATCAGCATATCACTTCACTTGTGTGCTGCTCTTTTGTCACACTTCATCAATTACGTGCTGCCTGTCATGGTATCACTTCTCTTGTCCTGTTTTGAATATTGCAATGTCGTCCTAGCAGGTCTACCACAGTATCAGCTCCATCAATTACAACTAATCCAAAACACAGCAGCTTGACTCCTTACCCATTCTTCTTGAACAGACCATGTGACGACTCTTATTTGCTTTACACTAGCTTCCGCTTCTTGTCATACATCGAATAATTCACACTGGCATTCCTCAATACCTCACAGATCTCATTCATATGCACACCCCTCCCAGTGTCTTCCGTGCAATCCACAGTGATTGCCTGGCCCTGCCATTGCCTGGCCCTGAACATCAGGAACAAACCAAATCGCTGCATTTTTCTGCCTTGGACCGGCACTCTGGAATTCACTTTCAGCCCCACTGTGAACACTCCTTCCCAAAATTCAAAACCATGCTAAAAGCCTATCTTTTCCACCTTGCATTTGACCTCTCCCTCTGACCAGATTGTATGCCCCTCCCTCTGATCTGGCTATATGCCCCTCCTGACTATCAAGGTTTTTCATCAAATACATGTGTCTCTGCTTTCCTGTTAAAAAAAAAAAAAAAAATTAGCATTCCTTTCTAAATTCTAACTGCAGCTGCTCTGATGCTAATACTTGGGCAGTCAATCAAGTGATATCAAGATAAAGAAGGACCTGTTTAGATTTTAGGCAGGCCTTGATGGGGAACCCCTGCAGCGGTTCAAGACCCTGACCTCAGCAGTAAAAGAATGCTCAAAGTTTTTGTCCCGAGCAGCCTATGATGGCATCACATTGTCAGCCAGGGTGGCTGCCGCAGGCATCGGGCCATGACGCCAGGCATGGCTGCAGTCATCAGACCTCGAACAATGGGTGCAGGACAAGCTGATTAATTGTCCCCTGCATGGGAGAGAACCTATTCGGGAAGCCCATAGCGGACAAGGCAGCGGAGATAGACTGAGTTTGAGAACCAGGCTCTCAAAGAACACCTCGGTGCAACCCCGGAAGAAAGCCCCTTGGAAAAAGCCCTTATTCCTGAGGAAGAAAGGGGGCTTTAGTGGTTCACTGCACTTCCAGGCCTTCCCGGCCCCTCAACAGGGCTAGCAAAAAAAAAAAAAAGGCCTCGAAGCCCCAGGCACCAGCTCTAGCCCAGCCTGGGGAGAGCTTTTGACTGCCAGGGTGCGACCTCCCTATCCCCAGAGTCCCCTTCTGCCCACAGGTGGACAGCCATCACCAGAGATACCTGGATGCTACAAGTGGTCAAGGAGGGCTACCTCATCCACCTGCAATGGGAGCCACCCTCTTACTTCCCAGGAGAACCCCAGGCCTCTCCTTCACTAGATACTGCTCCCTCACCAAGCTAGCAGGCCTAATCAGTGACAAAGCAGTGGAACCAGTGCCGAAACATCTCTGGGACACAGTTTTCTATTCCAGGTATTTCCTCATCCCCAGGAGAACAGGGGACCTCAGGTCCATCCTGGACCTTCAAGAACTCAGCAGGTTCCTGGTCAGGGAGAAGTTCAAGATTCTCTCCCCTTGAGACACTACTGCCATTCCTCCAGTAAGGAGATTGGCAACGCACCTTAGATCTGAAGGGTGCCTACACTCGCATCCTAATTTATCCTAGTCATAGAAAATACCTCTGGTTTATGATGCGGGGACAGCACTATCTATACAGGGTGTTGCCTTTTGATCTGGTTTTGCCACAAAGTGCTTTTATGGTGGTCGCTGCCCACTTCTGGCTCCAAGGGGTCTTTTTCTTCTCTTATCTGGATGACTAGCTCATAAAGAGGACATAACTGCAAGGCACAGTGTGCCATCGGGCGCACTATCAATGCCCTGCAGCACCTGGGGTTTGATAAACTACCCCAAGTCCCATCTCACTCCGGCCCATCATCTAGAGTTCATAGGGGTGCAACTAGATACCCTCCAGGCAAAAGCCTATCTCTAGAAACAAGCAGGAATGTAGTCTTCACATATGGGTATTGTCGGTACCGACAGAGCCCGCGCGGGAACGCTCCCCAGCGTCCAATAGGAAAGCCTATGGCAGCATCCCACAGCGCATGCGTGCTGCCTTTCTGCCTCTGTACCTCTCTCACTTCAGTTCATTTTCCGCTGAGCCGACAGGTCGTGGTACCCTGTCACCGCAGAAAATTTACCTTTGTCTTGTTTTTTGTGGTCGCGTCTGCCTTCATTCGACCCCTACCGGTACCGCCGGTTCTCTTCTTTCTTAAAAAACAAAACAAAACTTGTGTTTCTTCAGGGATCTTTCCCTGCTTCTGGTGCTAGGTGCCATTTTGGGCACTAGGCCCATCTTTCTTCCAGCATGGAGAAACCAGCTAGTGGTTTCAAAAAATGCTCAAAATGTGGCGGTACTATTTCAGTCACAGACACCCATGATTGGTGTCTAAAATGTTTGGGTCCTGAACATTGTGCAACGGAGTGTCTCTCCTGCACGAGGATGACCAAAAGGGGCCTGCAGAATAGAGCTGCAAAACCCGGTACCCTTTTTGCCGCCGACACGATGTCAGTTGCATTGACACCTTCCAGAGCTTCATCTTCCTCCCATGGATCTCAGGTAACCAAATTTGTCTTCAAAGACTAGCCGGTCCTTGAAGGGTAAATCTCCTTCAAAGTATCGAGATGCCACTGGCGTTTCCCTTGAGGATACTTCACTGGCAAAACAGCCCCGGCGGGAGTCTTCAGGCTCCAAAGCATTAATGTGGCTCCAGGATGTTCCAGAGGCCTTCACCTCTGCGGAACTACTGGTGCCATGTTCTGGGGTTGTAGCTGCTTCCACTGGTACCGGCAGCCAGGCATTGGCAGGAGCGATGGATCACAGAATCTCCAGGAACAAGCAGGAATGTAGTCTTCACATATGGGTATCGTCAGTACCGACAGAGCCTGCACAGGAACGCTCCCCAGCGTTCAATTAGAAAGCTTTTGGGAGCATCCCACAGCACCTGCTTGCTGCCTTCCCGCCTTTCCCAACTGCCTCTCTCCAGTTCTGCGTTTTCCGCGGAGCCAGCAGGTGGTTTTTCCTGTCACCGCAGAAATTATACCATCTTTTTCATTCTTTTTTGGGGTAGTGTCTGCCTTCCTCGACGCTATACCGGTACCACCGGTTCGTTCTTTCTTTCAAAAAAAAAAAAAAAAAAAAATTCTAATCTTTTTTTTGGATTTTCCAGTCTTTTTTTTTTTTTTCTTCTGTCGGCTGCCACGTGCCATTTTGGGCACTAGGCCCAATTTTTCCTTCAGAATGGAAAAACCCGCCTCGGGTTTTAAAAAGTGTTCCAAGTGTGGCGGTACCATCTCCATCAATGACCCTCACAAGTGGTGCCTTAAATGTTTAGGTCCTGACCACTCCATCTCGGAGTGTGTTTGTGGGATGATGTCGAAGAGGGGTCGGCAAAACAGAGCTGCTAAACTTAGCACCCTTTTTCCCTCCGATGCAGCATCCGTGGCATCGACGTCTTCCAGGGCTTCGTCTTCCTCCCATGGATCTCAGGTAACCAAACATAAATCTGGGTGGTCATCAAAGGGTAGATCTCCTTCCAAGCATCGAGATGCCTCTGGCGTTGCCCTTGAGGGACTTGTACCAGCAAAATTGCCCCGGCGGGAGGCTTCGGCTTCCAAAGCACTACCGGGGCTCCAGGATGTTCTCGAGGCTTCAACCTCGGCAGAACTACTGGTGCCATGCTCTGGGGTACCGGCCGCTTCGTCCGGTACCGATACCCTTGCATCGGCAACGTCAATAGAGCAGAGGTTCTTGGCTATTGAATGCAGTCTGGTGGCTCTCCTTGCAGCTTCGGTGCCTTCGGGACCGCTTCAGACAGTTCAGCCGGTATTGACACCGGTTCCGGCACTGACACCGATATCTGTACCGGTACCGACAGCATCGACATCGGCGACTGTTACCGACACGAGTATGCTGTTTCCTCCGGTATCAACAGGCTGGTACCAGACCCCTCCGGTACCGACTTCGATCGGTACCGGTATCGTGCTTTGCAAGAGCACCCGGACAGGAGATATTTTGAATCCTCCGATGACTCTGAGGATTCTGACAGCTCTGTCGGTACCGGAGTACTTCTCTGAGGAGCCTTCCTCTCATAAACGTAGGATGTCTCCTCCAGAGGATGTATCCTTTCAGGATTTCATTCGGGAGGTGGCTAGAGGTCTTTCCATCACAGTGGCTCCTGAAACAGAGCCCAGAGCAAAGGAATTGGAAATTATATCCTAAAGCTCCCAAGGAGGCAGCTACCTTGCCTATTCATGAGATCTTGCATGATCTCATGCTAAGAATGTGGGAAACACTTCTTACCACCTCTCCTCATTCTCATAGGCTTGATACCATGTATCGAGTACCTCCTTGTCCTGGATTTCAAAAAACCCAGTTACCACACCACTCTATGGTAGTGGAATCAGCTATGAGAAGGATCAAGAGTGCAAAAAGACATGCATCTAATCCTCCAGGATGTGAATGTAGG
The DNA here is from genome assembly GCA_033557465.1 of Ichthyophis bannanicus. Classification (NCBI taxonomy): domain Eukaryota; kingdom Metazoa; phylum Chordata; class Amphibia; order Gymnophiona; family Ichthyophiidae; genus Ichthyophis; species Ichthyophis bannanicus. Next base: position 211,685,888 of record CM066040.1, read on the forward strand.
ACTCTGGATGCCTTTGGGCGTCGAACCTTCCAGGCCTCTATGCTTTCTGCCAGGATTAGTTCCTACATTTTATATATGGGAATATTCCTTAAGGAGGTTACAGGAGATCTAGAGCTTATGAGCCCTCTCTTTCCTGATGAGAGACAAGATTATCTTACACTTGTCAAACATGCCCAAGATGTTTCCAAGTTGGTTAATCGTGCAGCTTTTGACTGTTTTGAGTGCATAAGCAGAACCTCTGCCGTTGCCATAGGTGCTCGTAGGATTGCCTGGCTCCAGGCATCTGACTTAGAACTCTGGGTACAGGACAAACTGGGGAATATCCCTTGCACAGGTGAAAATCTCTTTGGCAAAAATTGGCAAGAGAAAGCTAATGAGCTGGATGCTGATAACACCACTTTGGATAGACTATCCAAGGCTACAGCTGATCCTGCAAGGAGAAAATCCTACAAGAAACCATTCTTCTCTAAGAAGAGGTTTTACCCCTCCTATACCCAGCAGGGGCATTCTGCCGGTCAGTCTGCCCGAAAGGGACAGCAGCCAACAAAAAAAAGAAAAGCAAAGTCTGCTAAGCCTCAACCAGCCCAGCAGACTCAGCCTCCACAGGGGCTTTGACTCCCATCTAGAGAACTTGGCCTTCCTGGCTCTCAATGGGCCAGAGCCCTCCACCATTCCAGGAAGGTTGTATCATTTTGCCCCCAGATGGGAGCAGATAACAGCAGAAGAATGGACTCTCTCCATTGTAAAGGAGTGGTACAAGCTTCATTTCCTCAACATGCCCCCTCCTACAGTTCTAAAACGGTTCAATTCTCAAACTTATTCGAAAATCAGTTGGGTCAAGAGGTCAATTTACTTCTTGCCAACGTGGCAATAGAAGACATACCCATTTCCCAATGGGGTACAGGGTTTTACTCCCCCCTATTTCCTTATTCCAAAGAAAACAGGGGGACATAGACCCATTTTAGACCTCAGAGAATTGAACAAATTCCTGTTCAAGGAGAATTTCAAGATTTCTCTAGGAACCTTTCTGCCATACCTTCAGTCAGGATTGGCTTTGTTCTTTAGATCTCAAGGATGCGTACACCCATGTTATCATCCATCCAACTCACCGAAGATTCCTTCGGTTTCTATTTCAGGGGAAGCACTACCAGTACAGGGTTCTACTCAAGGACCAAGCAGGAAGTCAGTCCTCACATATGGGTGTCATCGGTGCCGATGAAGCCCCAGCGGAGCATTTCCCCAGCTTTCTATGAAAGCCTTTGGGAATTCAGTCTCTTTTTTTCCGTGAAGCCCACCGGACGTGTGTCCTGTTCTCCCGGTTAAAATTAGATTTTTTTCAGCGATTTTGGCTATTTTTTTCTCCCGGTTCGACGCCGGTTCCCCTCCCTCCCGGGTTCGGTACACCGGTATCGAGCCCGATTCTTCTTTTTTCAGTTTTTGCCCTTAGTGGCTGGCGTTCGCGCCCTTTTTTCTATTTTTCCCTTGAAGGCCGGTCTTTTGACCTCGTGGGGGACTCTTTTTTTTTTTTTTTTTTTTTCCCCCCCGATGGCTTCCAGCGGCTTTAAAAAGTGTGATCGGTGTAAGAAACTGTCTCTCACCGACACACACGACTGCTGCCTTCGGTGCCTCGGCCCCGACCACGACCCTAAGTCGTGCGGGCCATGTGGAAAGATGTCTTCCAAGGCACTCCGAAGTCGCCAGCAGCAAAAAGAAAGGCTTTTCTCGGACTCAGCCTCCGGCCGGGCCCGGACCTCGTCTGAGGCCTCAACATCTCGGGATTCCGATCCCGAGTGCCGTTGAAGCTTCTCGGACAGGGGGTCCCCCGACCGGGAACGCAAAAGGAAGAAGCGGCTCGCGAGGGCATTGTCGTCGGAGGTCCCTGGCTCCTCGAGGGACAGGTCTAAGACACCCAACCGTCGCCCCGGGCCCGTGGAACTCGAGAAACCTGCAAATGTTCCTCGCGTGGAGCCGGAGTCTGCTGGACACGTAAGCCCCGTAGTCCTCGGACTCTCCCCCCCAGGGAGCCGACGTCGGGCCCGGCGCCGCCGCCGCCGGGGCCTGAGTTGGTGGCCGCTGCATCTCCCGAGCTGAGTCTCAGGATGGTCAGGCCTCTTCTCAAGGTCGTTTTGCTACAAAGAGGCAGCAACAACCAAAACAGGCCAAAACCCAGCCTACGAGGACTGCTACGGCCCAACAGCCTCAGCCTCCTCAGGGCCTTTGACTTTCCACTAGAGAACTTAGCCTTTCTGGCTCTAGAACATCCAGAGCCCCTCACCATCCCAGGAAGGTTAGCTCACTTTGCTCCCAGATGGGAACAAATCACAGCAGAGCAATGGACCCTCTCCATCATAAGGGAAGGGTACAAACTTCATTTCTTAAACCTTCCTCCTCACACCATGGTGAAACAGTTCAATTCTCCAACATCTCTCCTCATCCTTCTAGGTCAGGAGATTGCTACTCTTCTTGCCCAAGGGGCAATAGAAGAAGTACCCCTTCTTCAACAGGGTTCAGGGTTCTACTCCCCCTATTTTCTCATCCCAAAGAAAACGGGGGGCTACAGACCCATATTAGATCTCAGAGAATTGAACAAGTTTCTATGCAAGGAGAAATTCAAGATGACTTCTCTCGGAACTCTCCTTCCATGCCTCCAGAGTCAGGACTGGCTTTGTTCTCTAGATCTCAAGGATGTGTACACCCATGTTCTCATCCATCCAACACACAGAAGATTCCTTCGCTTCCTGTACCAAGGAAAGCACTACCAATACAAAGTGCTTCCTTTCGGTCTGGCCTCTGCTCCAAGACTGTTCACAAAATGCATGGCAGTAGTAGCTGCATTCCTACGCACTCTAGGAATATTCGTATTCCCATATCTGGACGACTGGCTTATCCGAGCTCCATCCCAGTCAGAGGCCCAGACTTCTCTAGCTTGCACAAGGCGTGTTCTTCAGTATCTGGGACTGGTAATCAACATTCCAAAATCCCATCTTACCCCTACTCGGTCTCTAGAGTTCATAGGGGCCTTACTGGATACCACAACTGCAAGGGCCTATCTTCCCCAGGCCCGTTGCCTACGCTTGGTGCAGTTAGCCTCCCAGATTCAGTTAAAATCCCATTTAACTGCTCGAGAGATGTTGCAACTTTTAGGCCACATGGCATCCACGGTGCATGTGGTTCCCTATGCTCGCCTTCACATGAGAGCAGCTCAGTGGACCCTATCCACCCAGTGGACCCAGGCATCAGGTTGCCTGTCAGACAAAATAGCAACCTCCAGTCGCCTATTTTCGTCCCTCCACTGGTGGAAGTCCACTCAGAATCTGTTGCTGAGGTCCCCCTTTCAACAGGTGTTACCCCAAGCAACCCTTACAACAGATGCCTCTCCAAAGGGTTGGGGGGCTCATCTACAAGATCTCTCCACCCAGGGCATCTGGTCTCCACAGGAGACATATCTTTATATCAACCTCTTAGAGCTCAGAGCAATCTTTCTGGCTCTCAGTCATCCACACCCTGCTCAGCTACAAGACAGTCCTCATCCACACGGACAACCAGGTAGCTATGCTCTACGTGAACAAGCAGGGGGGAACTGGCTCTCTGTCGCTTTGCAACGAAGCTCTGAGATTGTGGGCCTTCGCCAGAGAGCATCAAATCCATCTCATGGCAGTATATCTTCCAGGAGTTCAAAACTCTTGGGCAGACAGACTCTGTCGAGTTCTGCTTCCGCACGAATGGTCCCTCCATGGGGACCAGATAGCCAGAACTTTTCGGATTTGGGGTACCCCAGACATAGACCTGTTTGCAAGTCCGTGGAATGCCAGACTTCCCCGGTTCTGTTCCAGGATTCCATGTCAGGGAGTTCAGGCCAGGTATGATTTCCTCCTTCATTGGGGGCAAGACTTCCTTTATGCCTTTCCACCTATTCCCCTAATCCCCAAGACTCTGTTCAAGCTTCAGAGAGACAAAGGGACTATGATCCTCATAGCACCACTTTGGCCACGCCAAGTGTGGTACCCTCTACTTCTGCATCTCTCTCAAGCTCCCTCCCTAGACCTGGGGTCTGCTCCAGATCTCCTCTCCCAGGAGGAGGGAACTTTGTGGCACCCAAATCCTCAGTCTCTTCATCTCCGGGCCTGGTTGCTGAAGGCCTAGACCTTCAAGATTTACAACTTTCTCAGCAAGTGAAGGATATCCTTCATGCTTCCAGAAAGCCTTCCACCAGACGTTCATATGCTTTTAAATGGAAAAGGTTTTCCATTTGGTGTGCAGAGAAGGGTCTCAACCCTCTTGCAATACCTTTGCATTCTTTACTAGACTATTTGCTGCATTTATCCCATGCAGGCCTTAAAACTAATTCAGTCAGAGTCCATTTGAATGCTATTGCAGCATCCCTTAAGCCTCTCAATGGACAACCTATTTCCTCTCATCCTCTTATAGCAAGATTCATGAGAGGCCTTCTTTTGACTAAACCTCCCATTAGACCACCTCCAGTGGCCTGGGACTTGAATCTGGTTCTTGGCCAGCTTATGAAGCCACCCTTTGAACCCTTAGCCACTACCTCCTTAAAATTCCTTTCTTGGAAGGTAATTTTTCTCATTGCAGTCACCTCAGCTCGCCGTATCAGTGAGCTGCAAGCCTTGGTGGCTAATCCTCCTTATACAAGGTTCCATCATGACAAGGTAGTCCTCAGGACTAATCCACACTTTATGCCTAAAGTGGTCTCACCTTTTCATCTGAACCAGGAGGTGTATTTACCTGTCTTTTTTCCAGGACCTCATGCATCAAGTGCAGAGAGGAATCTTCATACCCTGGATTGTAAGAGAGCACTTGCTTTTTACTTACAAAGGACACAGGAACATAGAAAGTCCTCTCAACTATTTGTTGCTTTTGATCCCTCTCATTTAGGACTTCCAGTCTCTAAGAGAACTCTGTCCAATTGGATTGCTCAGTGTATTTCCTTCGCCTACCAGAGTAAGAACCTTTCTCTGGAGGGCCATGTCACAGCTCACAATGTGAGGACCATGGCAGCCTCTATGGCTCATCTGAACTCTGTGTCCATCGACCAAATCTGTCGAGCGGCCACCTGGGCCTCGGTTCATACCTTTACAGCCCATTACTGCTTGGACCAGGACTCCCACTGGGATGCCTTGTTTGTTCAGGCTGTTCTCAAACACCTGTTCCATACCTAATCAACTCCTACCCCCCATCCCTGGTTGGATGCCCGAGATCCATGGGGGTGAGGTGGAGCCCTTATCAGGGACTCACAACCTTTGGCTGGCATCTCTAGCTGGGGAGTCCCCATATGTGAAGACTCATTCCTGCTTGTTCCTGGAAATAGCAGAGTTACTTACCTGTAACAGGTGATCTCTGGGAACAGCAGGAATAAGTCTTCACAACCCACCAACCTCCCCTAGGAGTTGTATCTCTGTCTTTCCTTTCTTTTCTCTCTCTCTCTCTTTGTCTCAGCTTAAAACTCAAACTGGAGAGAGGCGGTTGGGAAAGGTGGGAAGGCAGCATGCAGGCGCTGTGGGATGCTCCCAAAAGCTTTCCTTTTGGACGCTGGGGAGCGTTCCAGCGCAGGCTCCGTCGGTACCGACGATACCCATATGTGAAGACTTATTCCTGCTGTTCCCAGAGATCACCTGTTACAGGTAAGTAACTGTGCTTTACTTAAGACAGGTGGACACAGACCTATATTAGACCTCTGAGAATTAAACAAATATTTGTTCCAAGAAAAGTTCAAAATGATCTCCCTCTGAACACTTTTACCATACCTCTAAAGTCAGGACTGGCTATGTTCTCTACATCTAAGAGATGCGTACATGCATATTCTCATCCACTCAGATCACAGGAAGTTCCTTCAATTCCTGGTCCAAGGAAGACTCTTCCAGTACAGAGTTCTTCCCTTCGGACTAGCCTCTGCTCCAAGAGTCTTCATAAAATGCATGGCAGTGGTAGCAGCATTTATGAGGACTTTGGAAATATTCGTCTTCCCTTACTTAGACGATTGGCTCATTCGAGCATCGATAGCTCCGGAGGCCAGCTTCGCTCTTTCTAGAGCAATGGGAATTCTTCAATACTTGGGGCTGGTCACAAACCTCCCAAAATCTCATCTCACCCCCTCTCAATCCCTAGAATTCATAGGGGCTTGCCTAGACACACGGCAGTCAAGGGCTTTCCTGCCCCAGCCACGCTGTCTACGTATAATACTACTGGCATCTCAAGCATCTATGAAAGTATTCCTTACTGCTCGAGAGATGCTTCAATTGCTGGGACACATGGCATCCACTGTCCATGTGGTTCCTTATGCTCGCCTCCACATGCGAGCAGCCCAGTGGACCCTTTCCTCTCAGTGGTCACAAACCTTGGGTCGACTAACAGACAAAATCAGAACTACCACACGTCTGATTTTGTCCCGGCAATGGTGGCAATCCCTGGAAAACCTCCTTGTAGGCTTTCCTTTCCAGCAGCCTCTACGCCAAACCACTTTGACGACAGATGCGTCCAAGATGGGTTGGGGGCCCACTTGCACGATCTCTCCACTCAGGGTCTTTGGACCTCACAGGAGGTTTCCCGTCACTTAAACCTCCTAGAGCTGAGGGCCATTTTCAATGCTATACAAGTCTTTCAGGGCCATCTCGGCAACTAAACAGTTCTGGTCCAAACCGACAATCAGGTAGGTATGTTCTGTGTGAACAAGCAAGGTGGAACAGGCTCTGTCGCTATGCAATGAAGCTTTGTGACTATGGGCCCTCGCCAGAGTTACAAATTCACCTGTTTGCGGTATACCTTCCGGGCATTCAAAACTTATGGGCAGACAAACTCGGTCGAATACTGCTGCCACACGAGTGGTGCCTCCACTCATACCAGCTTGCTTGAGTGTTTCAAATCTGTGGAACACCAGATATAGACCTCTTTGCAAGTCCACAGAATGCCAAACATCCCCAATTCTGTTCCAAAATTCCAGCTCAAAACTGTCAGGCAAGAGATTCTTTCCTACTCCACTGGGGACAGGACTTCCTCTATGCTTTCCCACCCATTCTCCTTATTCCCAAGACTTTATTCAAACTTCAGAGAGACAGAGGTTGTATGATTCTCATAGCTCCACTTTGGCCAGGGCAAACGTGTTATTCTCCTCCTTCTGCGTCTCTCTCAAACCACTCCTCTGGAGTTGGGGAATGCTCCAGATCTCCGTCGCAAGAGGACGGATCTTTACTGCATCTCAATCCCCAGTCCCTACATCTCAGGGCCTGGTTACTGAAAGCTTAGAATTCCAGGTTATTAACCTTTCTCAAGGAGAGGATATCCTGGCTTCCGGAAAACCTTCCACAAGGCGTTCCTATGCTTTTAAGTGGAAAAGGTTCTCTATTTGGTGTTCACAAAAGGGACTTAACCCCCAATTACCAACTTCTGTTCTGAAGACCAATTCAGTTATGGTCCATCTTAGTGCTATTGCTGCTTTTCATAAACCTTTCGATGGGCAACGTATTTCCTCTCATACACTTATATCAAGATTTATGAGAGGCCTACTTTTAACAAAACCTTCCATTAATACCAGTGGCATAGGATCTAAATCTTGTTCTTGGTCAGCTTATGAAACTGCCCTTTGAACCTTTAGCCACTTCAGACCTAAAGATTTTTTCATGGAAAGTTATTTTCCTAATTGGCATCACTTCTGCAAGACGCATTAGTGAACTACAGGCGTTAGTAGCTGACCCTCCTTATATAAGGTTTCACCATGATAAAGTAGTCCTCGGGACTCATCCTCACTTTTTGCTAAAGGTGGTTTCACCTTTTCATTTAAACTAGTTGGTTTATCTTCCTATATTCTTCCCTAGGCCTCATGCCTCCAGTGCGGAAAGGAATCTTCACACATTGGATTGTAAAAGAGTCTTGGCTTTTTATCTCCAAAAAACTAAGTCACATAGAAATTCTTCTCAGCTTTTTGTGGCTTTTGACTCTAGTCATTTGGTACTTCGAGTTTCTAAAAGAACTCTGTCAAATTGGATTGCAGATTGCATATCGTATACATATACATATCAGAGTAAGGGACTTTCTCTCGAAGGCCATGTCACGGCTCACATTGTGAGAGCAATGGCAGCCTCAACGGCTAGCCTTTGTTCTGTCTCTATTGATGACATCTGCAAAGCAGCCACTTGGGCTTCGGAACATACCTTCACAGCCCACTATTGCTTAGACAAGGACTCCGGTCGGGATGCATCGTTTGGCCAGGCTGTTCTACAACATCTCTTCCATACTTAATACAACTCCTACCCACCATCCACAGTTTGGATGCCTAAGGTCCATGGGAGGAAGCATGACCCATCTCACCTGGGTTTGCAGCTACCTGGGGTCACCCCATGGCATCTTTCAGCTGGGGAGTCCCCATATGTGAAGACTACATTCCTGCTTGTTCTGGGAGATAGTGTAGTTACTCACCTGTAACAGGTGATCTCCGGGAACAGTAGGAATTTAGTCTTCACAACCCACCCAAGTCCCATAGGAGTTGTCTATCTCTTTCTCTACTTCTCTCCTTTGGTCTGAGCTATAAATTCAACTTTAGTGAGAGAGGTACCGAGGCGGGAAGGCAGCACGCATGTGCTGTGGGATTCTCCCAAAGGCTTTCCTATTGGATGCTGGGGAGCATTCCCGCATGGGCTCAGTGGTACCGATGATACCCATATGTGAAGACTAAATTCCTGCTGTTCCCAGAGATCACCTGTTACAGGTGAGTAACTACGCTTTACCTGCAACAGACTCTGGGCCACCGCAAAGCACCACAGCTTTTTGTATCCTATGATCCACCACCTGGGTCTCTCAGTGACTAAGTGAACTTTGTCACTTGGGTGGTGGACTGCATTATCCTTTATGAGCAAGCAGGGATCTCGTTGGAGCAGAGGGTCATGGTGCACAGTGTTGGAGCCATGGCTACTTCCATGGCAAACCTGCGTTCCGTACCCATGACTGGAATCTGACGGGCCATCACCCGGTCTTTGGTCCAAACTTTCACAGCTCACTTCTGCCTGGAGAGGGAATCCCAATGGGACAGCACCTTCGGCCAGGCTGTACCTCCATAATCTCTTCAGTGTGTAGGCAACTCCTGCCCTCTAACCCTTCTGTGTTCAGGTTACTAGAGTGCAGGTACTCTGCCGGATACTTGGGTCTTGTGAGAGCCTTTCGGTAAGGACTCAACTGCTGCTGATCATGACTCACCCTTTGCAGGTCACCATGGTGTTCACAGGTTCTCGGTAGCATGAAGCTGGGGCGTCCCATATGTGAGGACTGAATGCATGCTTGTTCCTGTAGAAAGTGTAGTTACGTGTAGCAGTTGTTTTCAGAGAACAGCAGGAATCAGTCCACCCCCCCCCCCCCCCCCCGGCCGTCTTAGCTGCTGTTTGAGGCAAGATGGCACCCTTGGGCAGGAATTGGACCATGCATGCATGGTACATCTCCCAAAGGCTTTCTTTGAAAGCTGGGGAGATGCTTCTGTGCAGTCTCTGTGCTGACGTCACCCATATGTTAGGACTGATTCCTTCTGTCCTCGGAGAACATCTGTTACAGGTGAGTAAATCATGCTTTCTTCGCAAGTGGTACACTTTTTTTTATAGACTCAGCGGTCCACCTCCTTGGATTATGAGAAGTGTGGTAGATTTTTGACGCCTAGTGTGAGGAGTGCGGGGTACATCCCTTGGCTTCACTGCCTGACATTCTGGTGTTTTTTGCAAGTGGACCTGGAGAAGTGTCTGTTCTTCCCCAAGTGTGCAGATTGCTGCTTTGTTCTGTTTCCGTGGTCAGGTGCAGGGTTGGTCCCTGTCTTTGCATGGTGATGTGGTTATTTTTCTCAAAAGGATGTCAAACACCTCCAGCTGCTTTGTCACTTGATGGTGCCTCTCTGTGATCTTTGGTTCTTTCAGCTTTGGCGGAGGCATCTTTTGAGCCGCTTCAGGCTATTTCCATCAAGGATTTGACACTGGAGGTGGTGTGTTTAGTTGCTCTTTGTTCGGGACACCAGATTTCTTTATTGCAAGCTCTGTCCTTTCAGGAGCCTTTCTGAGGAGAAGGTGGTGCTCCGCCCCATTTCTTTTTGCTTAAGGTGGTGGCAGCTTTCCATCTTAAACAAGTGGTTTCCTTACTGATTTTTGAGGCCTCTCGGGACTCTGGAGTCATGGCTATTGCATTTGCTTGATGATCCAGCATTGAGGTGGTACTTGTGGGCTACTCAAGAGTTCTGACACCCAGACCAGCTTTTTGTGGCGTTGGGCGGTCTGCGGAAGGGTGAAACAGCATCTAAGGTCTCTATTAACGTTGGATTCGAGAGGCCATTGCTTCAGCTTATTTGCTGAAGAGTCGTGCAGTCCCGTTGGGTTTGTGGGCTCATTTCACATGAGCTCAGGCATCTGGGTGGAGTTTGGCCTGGTTCCTCCTTTGGACATCTGCAAGGCCGCAACATGGTCTTCTCTTCACTCTTGCGCGTCATTGGCTTGATGTGCAAGCTCAGCAGAATGTCTCTTTTGGCACATGGGTGCTGCAGGCCAGTACTGCTGCTGGTCCCGCCCGTCGTTAATACAGTTTTGCTACATCCCTCTCGTCTGGACTGGAGGGATGATTAAGAATGTGAAATTAGGCCTTACCTTCTAATTTTCTTTTCTGGAGTCTTCCAGTCCAGAGCCCACCCAGGATTCTGCCATATCTTTTTATTCTTTGTGCCTGGGTTTTGGGCTCCATTTCTGCTTTATTTTCATACTGGCTGAGTAAGGGTACACAGGCTGCTTTTAGGTCTGGGATTTCAGCTTGGTGTTCAGTCTCCATCTGCTGATAGGTTGCATAACCCACTCGACTGGATTGGAGACGTTCCAGGAAAGAAAATTAGCAGATAAGTCCTAATTTCACCACCTTTGTTTTCAATTCTGGTTCTCCCAGAAATGTCCTTGAGTTCATTTGGTCCCATCTTTTTGTCAAAAGGGCATTGCTAAGAAAATACCAGAGGGTGCCCCTATCCGCTCTAAGCCTAGTTTTTTCTGCCACCTCCTCCTGCTGAAAGGGGGCACCACCTGCTTGTCTGGATTGTTCTAGCAGGGCTCCAGGAAAAGAAATTGTTGAATAAGTAAAATAACTTATTGGTAGTTGATTTTTATTACTATGGTATAAATTTTGAAATAACCTTTAGTAAATATACCCCTTGGGCTCTTCAGTAATTTATATAGTTGATGTGCATTAAGGGCTGCAATGGCCTATAGAAATGAATGGGCATTTAACATGCGATAACCTTTAGTAAGCATGTCCCTAATTTCCAGTAATAGTAATTTTTCCCTTTAAAACTAGCAATGTGACACCTGTCCTATGTTTCTTTGCACAGGCAGGTAATCCTGGTCCTGGACCAGGAGGTCGAGGAAGAGGTAGAGGTCAAGGCAATTGGAACATGGGACCACCTGGTGGACTACAAGAATTTAATTTTATTGTTCCAACTGCAAAAACGGGACTAATCATCGGCAAAGGTAGACTATTTTAACTTTTTATGGCTTTGTTTTGTTTTATATAATCTATGCTTCCTTATCGTCCCTCCAGTCCAGTCCCGCCCCGCATCTCTGGGTAGTGTATCTCTTCCAACAGCTTGGAGACTGAGCATGTCATCATTTTGATGACACTACTGTACATATGCAGCTGGCCGTGCCTACCAGCCCCAGTATGCTCAGTCTCCAAGCAACTGGAGGAGGCAGAAAGGGTGGTGAACTCACTGAAGGGAAAACTAAGGAGAGAGGTTTAGTTAGTTTGCTTTTTATTTCCCCTGTTAAGGTGCAGGTTTCTTTGCTTTTAAAGGCAGAAGTGAAAAAAAAATCAAATCTGAAGGAACAGAGAACCCCCCGGGGGAACACAGGGCTGAGGGGAGGATATGCCTCCTTCCCCCTCTCCCCCCCCCAGGATTTCAGGGGGGGGGGGGGGAAGTTCTGTAGGGGCCTCCCTCAGTCAGTCTGAGACTTCTGGCGGCTCCCAAACCCGTTATCGGGTGAGGAGCCACCGCAGGGGCTGCAGTTGATTGACAGACGTGAAAGCTGGCCCCCCTCAGCGCCGAAGTCAGGAAGGAAGGCTGAGCACGAGGGGTAGAAAAGCCATGCGGCAAAGAGGCTCCAAGGTAAGAGTGGCGAGAGGAGCAGGACAGCAGGAACCTCTATCAGCCACCAGAACACGAGGAGACAGAGCGGCCTGCAGCCACATGTTTGGGAGCCTGAAGCGGTGCAGAAAAACTTCTGTCCGTTGCATTGAGGCGCCATTTCTTTTTATTCAGGCCTGCATATGTTTAACCCCCTGCTGTGTTTTGGGTGCCTGGAAGAGGCAGCCACCGGAGAATAAATTAGGATAGAGCAGCCTTTTCCTGGGGGGGGGGAGACCATTTGCAGTTTCTTTTTAATTTCAGTTAATTAGGTTTTGGTTTTATTTTATTTTAGTTCAAGTATTCTAGTGCTTTGTGCCTGAGCCCATGGAGGTGTACTATGCTAGGGATCCTTTTACCTACCCGGGTACAGATTGAGGGCATTCCTGGGGAGTGCCCCCAGCCCTTCCCACTATGCCAGCCAGACCGCAGTGCCTGGTATAGGATGGTATCAAGGGGGGTGAACCCCATTTAATCCTCAAGCATTCCTTGTGTTACACAGCTCAAAACCTATTCGGTGCACAATGACTCGATCCAGACCTGTGGGAAAAGCCTAATCAGATATGCCATTGTTGCTGGGTGGATTTCAGAGTGCTGTTTTGCCTGGTCAGGTGATGTAAGTGACAGTTGGTTGAGACATTGTGACTATCTCCAGGAACAAGCAGGAATGAGTCTTCACACATATGGGTATCGTCGGTACCGACGGAGCCTGCGCGGGAACGCTCCCCAGTGTCCAGTAAGAAAGCTTTTGGGAGCATCCCACAGCGCCTGCGTGCTGCCTTCCCGCCTTTCCCAACCACCTCTCTCCAGTTCTTCTTTTCCACGGAGCCAGCAGGTCGTGTTCCTGTCACCGCAGAAGAAGTTCTTTATTTTTTTTCTTTATTTTTCTGTGTCGCGTCTGCCTTCGATGTCAGACCGGTACCGCCGGTCTTTTCTTTTCTTTCTTCAAAAAAACAAAACAAAACCACAACTTTTATTTCTTCAACTGTGCATTTTCAGTTTGGACCTTAGGCCTGAATATTTTCTCCTCATGGAGAAGCCCGCTTCCGGGTTTAAAAAGTGCACAAAATGTGGCGGTACTATTTCTGTCACCGACACCCATGATTGGTGTCTAAAATGTTTGGGTCCTGACCATTCCATCACGGATTGTGTGTCCTGCACCATGATGTCTAAAAGAGGTCGGCAGAACCGAGCAGCCAAGCTCAGTACCCTGTTTCCCTCTGATGCAGCCTCGGTGGCATCGACGTCTTCCAGGGCTGCTTCTTCCTCCCATGGATCTCAGGTAACCAAACATAAATCTAGCCGGTCCTCGAAGGGCAAATCTCCCTCTAAGCATCGAGATGCCTCCGGGCTTGTCCTCGAGGATTCCGCTCCGGCAAAATTACCCTGGCGGAAGTTCCGGCTTCCAAAGCATTATCTATGGGGTCGCAGGTTGACATCGATGGCTTGGCCTCGACCGATCACCTGTTGCCGTGTTCTGGGGTACCGGTGGCCTCCACTGGCACTGACATCCAGATTTTGGTGGCGTTGATGTATCAGAAAATTCTATACATGCAGCGCACCCTTACGGCGTTCATGCAGGCTTTGACGCCTTTGGTACCGCAACAATCCCCGTTGCCGGTACCGACTCCGGCATCGGCACCGGTGCCGGTACCGATTGCATCGACACCGGCTTCGGTATCGACTGCAACTGTACCCTGTCCTATGATGCCCATCGGTACCGAACCGGTACCGCTTACTCCCAATGTCGATCCCACTCTGTACGCGTATCGGGCTTTACAGGAGCATCCAGACAGGCGATACTTCGATTCCTCCGAAGACTGAGTCAGAGGCTTCTGTCGATGCACTGGTACTACTTCCTCAGGAGTCTGCTTCTCCAAAACGAAGAATGTCTCCTCCAGAGGACTTGTCTTTTCAAGACTTCATTAGGGAAGTGGCTAGAGGCCTCTCTATTACAGTGGCCTCTGAGTCAGAGCCTAGAGCCAAGCAATTAGATATTTTGCAATATCCTAAGGCTCCTAAGGAAACAGCTACCTTACCTATTCATGAGATTCTTTATGATCTCATGTTGGGCATGTGGGAGACTCCTCTCACCACCTCTCCTCATTCTCGTAGGTTGGACACCATGTACCATGTCCCTCCCTGTCCTGGTTTTCATAAGACTCAGCTTCCTCACCACTCTATTGTGGTTGAGTCTGCTATGAAGAAAATAGAGTGCAAAGAGACACTCATCTAATCCTCCAGGACGTGAATGTAGGACTCTAGATGTTTTTGGCCGAAGGATTTTCCAGGCCAATATGCTTGCTGCCAGAATCAACTCCTATAGTCTCTATATGGGGATGTTTCTAAAAAGTCAGATCATCTTCAGGCAGGAATTTCTCACTTGGCTCAAACATGCCCAAGATGTTTCCAAATTCTCCAACCGTGCAGCCTTTGACTCTTTTGAGTGTGTAAGCAGAACCACGGCTATTGCCATAGGTGCACGCAGAATTGCTTGGTTACAAGCCTCTGATTTGGAACTCTGGGTCCAAGATGAGTTGGGAAACCTTCCTTGTACAGGTGAAAACCTGTTTGACAGGGATTGGCAAGCAAAGGCCACTCAGATGGATGCTGAGAACTCTGCTTTGGATCGACTTTCAAAGTCTACCTCTGCCCCTATTAAGAAAAGATTGTTCAAAAAGACATCTTTTTCTAAAAAGGGAAGATATTATCCTGCTCATGGGCAGACATCTTCTGCAGGTCGTTTTGCTGCAAAGCGTCAGCAAACACCTAAACAGGCCAAGTCAAAGGCTGCCAGGCCTACCACAGCCCAGCAGCCTCAACCTCCTCAGGGCCTTTGACTTGCAACTAGAGAACTTAGCCTTTCTAACTCTGGAAAAACCAGAGCCCCTCACCATTCCAGGAAGGTTGACTGACTTTGCTCCCAGATGGGAGCAAATCACAGCAGAGCAATGGACCCTCTCCATCATGAAGGGTACAAGCTTCATTTCTTGAGTCTTCCTCCTCACACCATGGTGAAACAGTTCAATTCTCCAACATCTCTCCTCAACCTTCTAGGTCAGGAGATTACTACCCTTCTTGCCCAAGGGGCAATAGAAGAAGTACCTCTACTTCAACAGGGCTCAGGGTTCTACTCCCCTTATTTTCTTATCACACAGAAAACAGGGGGCTACAGACCCATATTAGATCTCAGAGAATTGAACAAGTTTCTATTCAAGGAGAAATTCAAAATGATTTCTCTAGGGGCTCTGCTTCCATACCTTCAGAGTCAGGACTGGCTTTGTTCTCTAGATCTCAAGGATGCGTACACCCATGTCCTCATCCATCAAACACACAGAAGGTTCCTTCGGTTCCTTTTTAAAGGAAAGCACTACCAATACAGGGTGCTTCCTTTTGGTCTGGCCTCTGCACCAAGGGTGTTCACGAAATGCATGGCAGTAGTAGCTGCATTTCTCCGCACTCTAGGAATATTCGTATTCCCATATCTGGACGACTGGCTCATTCGAGCCCCATCCCATTCAGAGGCCCAGACTTGTCTAACCTGCACAATGCGTATCCTTCAGTATTTGGGACTAGTAATAAACATCCCAAAATCCAATCTCATCCCTACTCAGTCTCTGGAGTTCATAGGGGCCTTGCTGGATACCACAACTGCAAGGGCCTACGTCTGGTGCAGTTAGCCTCCCAGATTCAGTTAGTCCCAGTTAACTGCTCGAGAGATGTTACAACTATTAGGCCACATGGCATCCACTGTGCATGTGGTTCCATATGCTCGCCTTCACATGAGGGCAACTCAATGGACTCTGTCCACCCAATGGACTCAGGCATCAGGTTGCCTGTCAGAGAAAATAGCAAACTCCAGTCGCCTTTTTTGGTCTCTCCAGTGGTGGAAGTCCTCTCAAAACCTGTTGCTGGGGTCCCCTTTTCAGCAACCGCTACCCCAAGCAAAACTCAACAGATGCTGCTCCAATGGGTTGGGGAGCTCATCTGCAGGATCTCTCCACCCAGGGCATCTGGTCTCCACAGGAGACTTCTCTGCATATTAATCTCTTGGAACTCAGAGCAATTTTCATAGCTCTGAGTGTTCCATTCCCTGCTCAGCTACAGGACAGTCCTCATCCATACGGACAACCAAGTAGCCATGTTCTATGTAAACAAGCAGGGAGGGACTGGCTCTCTGTCGCTTTGCAGCGAAGCTTTGCGACTGTGGGCCTTCACCAGAGAGCATCACATCCATCTTCTGGCAGTATATCTTCCAGGCGTTCAAAACTCTTGGGCGGACAGACTCAGTCGAGTTCTGCTTCCACACGAGTGGTCCCTCCACATGGACCAGGTAGCCAGGATCTTTCGAATTTGGGGAACCCCAGACATAGACCTCTTTGCAAGTCCATGGAATGCCAAACTTCCCTGGTTCTGTTCCAGAATTCCGTGTCAGGGAGTTCAGGCCAAGGATGCCTTCCTCCTTCACTGGGGTCAAGACTTCCTTTATGCCTTTCCACCAGTTCCCCTAATTCCCAAGACACTATTCAAGCTTCAGAGAGATCAAGGGACCATGATCCTCATAGCACCACATTGGCCACGCCAAGTGTGGTACCCTCTACTTCTGCATCTCTCTCAAGCTCCCTCCCTGGACTTGGGCTCTGCTCCAGACCTTCTATGCCAGGAAGAAGGAACGTTGTGGCACCCAAACCCCCAGTCTCTCCATCTCAGGGCTTGGTTGCTGAGGGCCTAGACCTTCAAGATTTTCATCTCTCCCAGCAAGTCAGATGTTGTTCATGCCTCCAGAAAGCCGCCTACTAGACATTCCTATGCTTTCAAATGGAAAAGATTTACCATTTGGTGTTCAGGGAAGGGTCTAAACCAGGGGTGGGCAAACGTTTTGACTCGAGGGCCACAATGGGTTCATATATTGGACTCGGGGGCCGGACCAAGAGTAGATGAACGGTGTGTATGTGTGAATTAATATAAATTAAATTTAAATTTGTAACATTAAATGTTTAGATTAATTTAAGGTAGAAAAGCATAAAAAGAGTTATTTTACAAAACTTTTATGCAATGTATTTCTTTCATAAAATAGTACCTTCAATTTTAGTGGCCGTAGTTTGCCCATCCCTGCACTAGACCATGCCTCCCTACTTCCTTCTGTGGTTGGGTCTTTTGGTTTCTGAAGCGTGGTAGCCAAAGTGGGGGCTGTCCCACCCGCTTCATCCAAAAAGATGGGGTGGGCAAGATAAGAGCGAGATTTAAGATTCTGAATCACCTCACATGAATCTGCAGTTATTGCGTGCCGAAGCGTCAGGAAGTGGGATATCCAGATCCTCCCAAGTGACCAGCCCATTTCCTGTCCTAGCCCCCCCATAGTCCATTACCAGTCCTAACCCCCCATCACCCCATTTCCAGACAGCCCCCATCAGCCCACAGCCCATTGCCAGTCTTAACCCCCCCCATAACCCATTACCAGTCCTAACCCCACATCAGCCCACAGCCCATTACCAGTCTTAACCCCCCCATAGCCCATTACCAGTCCTAACCCCCCATAGCCCATTACCAGTCCTAACCCCTCCATCAGCCCACAGCCCATTGCCAGTCTTAACCCCCCCATAGCCCATTACCAGTCCTAACCCCCCCCATCAGACCACTGCCAGTCCTAACCCCACCCCCCCATCGGCTAACCGCCCACTGCCAGTCCTAACCCCCCCCCATCGGCTCACAGCCCACTGCCAGTCCTAAACCCCCCCCCCCCCATCAGCTCATGGAAATTAAAATTTTAAAAAAGCTGGCCACTGCCGCTGTGGCAGCATGGAGTGTCCCGCGGGGCCCCCTCTGCCCGGCTGAACTCTCCCGGCGCGGCTGAAGCCCTCTGCTTCGGCTTGCAGATACGCGAAGGGAGAGTATCTCCCTCGCGTCACTGTTAAACCCGCAGGGGCTGATGGGAAATTTCCCATCTGCCCCTGCGGGCTTAACAGACGCGAGGGAGACACTCTCCCTTCGCGTATCTGCAAGCCGGAGCAGAGGGCTTCAGCCGCGCCGGGAGAGTTCAGCCGGGCAGAGGGGGCCGGATTAAAAGGTCCGCCATGCCGTATACGGCCCGCGGGCTGTAGTTTGCCCATCCCTGGTCTAAACCCTCTTGCAATACCTCTGAATTCTCTACTAGAGTATCTTCTGCATCTATCCCATGCAGGTCTGAAAACGAATTCAGTAAGAGTCCATTTGAGTGCTATTGCAGCGTCCCTCAAGCCTCTCAATGGACAACCTATTTCCTCTCATCCTCTTATAGCAAGATTCATGAGAGGCCTTCTTTTAACTAAACCTCCCATTAGACCACCTCCAGTGGCATGGGACTTAAACCTGGTTCTTGGCCAGCTTATGAAGCCACCCTTTGAACCTTTAGCCACCACCTCCTTGAAATTCCTTTTTTGGAAGGTTATTTTTCTCATTGCAGTCACCTCAGCACGCCGCATCAGTGAGTTGCAAGCTTTGGTGGCTAATCCACCTTATACAAGGTTTCATCATGATACGGTAGTCCTCAGGACCAATCCACACTTTATGCCTAAAGTGGTCTCACCTTTTCATCTGAACCAAGAGGTGTATTTACCTGTCTTTTTTCCAGGACCTCATGCATCAAGTGCAGAGAGGAATCTTCATACCTTGGATTGTAAGAGAGCTCTCGCTTTTTACTGACAAAGAACACAGCAACATAGAAAGTCTTCTCAACTCTTTGTTGCTTTTGATCCTTCTCATTTAGGACTTCCAGTCTCTAAAAGAACACTGTCCAACTGGATTGCTCAGTGTATTTCTTTCGCTTACCAGAGTAGAAACCTTTCTCTGGAAGGCCATGTCACAGCTCACAATGTGAGAGCCATGGCAACCTCAATGGCTCATCTAAACTCTGTGTCCATCGACCAAATCTGTCGAGCGGCCACCTGGGCCTCGGTTCATACCTTCACAGCCCATTACTGCTTGGACAAGGACTCCCGCCGGGATGCCTTGTTTGGTCAGGCTGTTCTCAAACACCTGTTCCATTCCTAATCAACTCCTAACCACCTACCCTGGTTGGATGCCAGAGATCCATGGGGGGAGGTAGAGTCCTTTTCAAGGAGACACAACCTGGGGTCTTCCCCTGGCATCTGCAGCTAGGGAGTCCCCATATGTGAAGACTCATTCCTGCTTGTTCCTGGAGATAGCACAGTTACTTACCTATAACAGGTGATCTCTGGGAACAGCAGGAATAAGTCTTCACAACCCACCAACCTCCCCTAGGAGTTGTATCTCTCTATCTATCTTTCCTTTCCTCTCTCTCTTTCTCAGCTTTAAAACTCGAACTGGAGAGAGGAAGTTGGGAAAGGCGGGAAGGCAGCGCGCAGGCGCTGTGGGATGCTCCCAAAAGCTTTCTTACTGGACGCTGGGGAGCGTTCCCGCGCAGGCTCCATCGGTACCGACGATACCCATATGTGTGAAGACTTATTCCTGCTGTTCCCAGAGATCACCTGTTAGAGGTAAGTAACTGTGCTTTCTCCTGAGAAGGGTCAGATAAAGTCAGAGACAGAAATAAATGAAAGATAAGTGTGTGTGTGTGTGGGGGGGGGGGGGGGGGGAATGCTGCATATAGGTTTGCAGCAGCTACAGCTCTCTGGAAAACAGGAAGTACTTGCATACAAGAAATGTATGTAACTAGAAAGTCAATCAGTCAGTGGATAGGAGGCAAATGAAATCCTTCCTTCTGTCTGTGGTCAGTGAGTAACCTGACATGATCATCCCTTGTCTCTTAGCCCAGAATATGTACCTATTAAATTTGTAATATTGCTTGTAAGGGAAGCTGTACTCCCTTATAGCCATTTGTAGTACTTAGAATAAAAACGTAAACTTGGAGAAAGTGTCAGTTTGGATCAGTGCAAGGTCCATTTCATATCTTTAAGATACACAGGACAGCACAATCTAAAAATGCTCTAGATATGCGGTCCCCAATGGGGTGTGGTTTTTGGAGGCAGGCGTCTGCCTAGACTGCACGCAAGATGCTAAGTCATGGGAGCAGGGCCTGCAGGATGAGATGAGGCAGGAAAGTCCCTCCCGGTTGCAAAAGACCTTAGGGGTGGGTGGTGCCATGTTACTTTCAACGGATCTGGCCTCTGGTCTCTGTACGATGCCCGGACCATCCACCCCTCAAGCCCAATATGGGTCCTGGGGGGAGTTGTCACCAGAGTTTGCATAACGTGTTTTGCCTACAGCAGGACTTGGCAAGTGGCTCTTCATCCCCGGAACACAGAGCTAAGATGTCGGACACAAGAGCATGAGTCAGGAGCAGTGGTATCTAAGTGGCTAGAGGCTTAGAGGAGTGGCAGCAATGGCCTTTCCTTATCGTCACTCCAGTCTAATCCCAAAACCTTTTGGGTTGTGCTCCTCTTCCAGAAGCTTGGAGACTGAGAAACATCAATTTTTTTTCCCTGATGTCACTGGTATGAATACAGAGGAACTGCCTCCTCACTCCATTTCTCTGTCTCCAAGCAGCTGGAGGGTGGTGAGCCCGGAGCTTTGGGGCTCACTGAAGGAGCAATTAAGGAAATTAGAGAGAGGATTGGTAGGATTACTTTAATATTGTAAAAGTTAACGTTAAATTCAGTTTGTTTTAATAGCCTCTGATTCTTTAAAAATTTTTGGAGCAGTAAGGCCCCCTCCCTTCCCTCCCAGGTTGCTCTTTGGAGGTCAGTGGGTCAGGCCCGCAGAGGCAGCGGAGTAAAGGGGAAGGAGGCTCAGGTTCCTGATCCCAAGTGGATGGGTGTGGAACTGGGGGCTTTAGACCCTGTAGTGTGCCAGAAGTGCATTCCTGTGAGCGCTCAGGGTCATTGGTGGCAACAGCGGTAGAAAAGAGCTGTGGGGGGGCAATTGGATATCGGAGGAATCTGCGGAGGTCCAGTGCAGTGGGGAGAAAGGCTTCCATCCCTGCCGGTAAGAGAATAAAGCTGCTGCAGAGCTCAGCACGCTGCTGCGGACTGTGTATGACAGAGGAAGCCTGGCCGCATGGTTTCGGCGCGGGAAAAGACGTTTCTGCAGACAAACTTCAACGGCTCCGTTTTCACTGCTAGAGCTTCGTTTTTGAACTATTTCTTCAGAAGCTAGGTAGTACGGGGACATAAGAGTTGTAGGGCAGGGGGCAGCAGAGTTCACTGATTGGATGCGGCAGCAGTGATGCCCTCAAAACCGCTGTGTGTTCTGTGCGGTAATAAAAGGGGGGCAGTTTCGGACACAGGAGTGTGCAAGAGGTGTATGATGGAGGCTGTCACGGTGGAGCACGCCTTAGCGGAAGTGGCTGAGGGCGCTCAGTGTGGTAGAACCTGTCGGAGCTGGGGTCCCCAGCGGAGAGTTCGCAGGAGCCCAGGCCAGGGTCTTCCTCAGCTCCGGATATTCCTCCTTCTTCGGCTCTGTTGCCAGGAGGTTTGGAGGCAATTTTCTCCCCAGAATTCGTTACGCTCATTCAACAGGCATTTGGGGGAGTGAAGAGGAGCTTCCCAGGGCCTTCTGCGAAAGCAGAGCCAGTGGAGAAGGGGCCGGGGGGGCCCTGTGGCGATGGCTTCTGCTAGGATAGTTGCTAAGAAGGCCAAGATTGATAAGGACATGGATCAGTCAGTGGCATCTTAAGTGTATTGTTCTGAAGAGGGAGATCAAGACATGGAGCTAGAAGAGGAGTTAAAGGAAGGAGACATCACGGAACAGGAGGATCAGGCGCCCGTAGTCCGCATTTTCCGTAGAGAGGAGTTGCCAGCTCTCATTTCGGAGACGCTCAAGGCGCTTAATATGCCGGCAATGGCATTGGCGGAAGAGACAGCCTTGGAAGATCCCTTATTGCAGATGTTTCAGAAAATTCAGAGAGCGTTTCCAATTCACAAGGTAATGAAGATGATTCTAGGAGAATGGGATTTGCCTGAGGCGGGACTCAAGGGATCCAGGGTGATGGGCCGTCTGTACCCGCTGGTGGAACAGGATAAGGAATTGTTTCAGTCCCTAAGAGTGGATGCGGCTGTGGCAGCGGTGACCAAAAAGACGACCATTCCTGTAGAGGGTAGCGCGGCCCTTAAGGATATTCAGGATAGGAAGTTGGATTCCTTGTTGAAGCAGGTGTTTGGCATAAGTGCACTTTCGATTCAAGCGTCTATTTGCGGAGCATGGGTGTCACTAGAGCCTGTTTGCGTTGGTCACAAGGGATTCAAGGTGATCCGGTAGCAGTTGCTTCCGCGGAGGCAGCCAGATTAGAGTTGGGCTCTGCTTATTTGGCAGACCTCCACTATGACCTTATCCGGGGATTATCAAATAGTATGGCTGCTGTTGTAGCTGCGCGCAGGTATTTGTGGCTGCGCAGCTGGGCGGCAGATAGCTCGTCTAAGGCTAGGTTGAGTAAATTACCGTTTAGGGGAAAGCTGCTGTTCGGTGACGATTTGGGTAAACTGGTGAAAGGATCTGGGGAAGTCCAAAGGGGGTCATCTCCCAGAGGATAGGCAGAAGCAAGGACGGGCAAATGTCCCTCTGTCAAGTAGGGAGGGGTTTGGATCTGGGGTGCCTTCCATACCGGCTGCCATATAATAATATTCATGCTCCTATTATGTTATAATTGTGTTGGGTGATTTAACCTTAAAAAATTTCTTTTTTCTTGGGTCTATATTGGGGGATTATTGTGGTCTATACCAGTTGTTTATATTGCTGTAAGGCTGTCTTGGCGGCTCTTATTTTTCTTGTTCTTTATTGTACATTTAATTCTGTTTCAGAATCTTCTCTGGAATGTTGTAATAAAATTGATAAATATTAAATTAAAAAAAAAAAATGTCCCTCCTAAGGCTCTGTCGAGGGATTTTCGGCATTTTCGTTCCTCTAGATTCAACCAGAGTCAGGTGGGACGTTTTCCCTATAGAAGCCAGGGCTTTTGGGGATTCCGGGGAGCAGGCAGAGGTTTTGGGGCTGCCTCCTCGAGTCTTTGGAAGTGTCAGTGAAGCGAGGGGGACCCAGGTAGGAGTGGTACTGGTAGGGGGACGGCTATGAGAGTTTTATCCTGCCTGGGTCCAAATTACTTCAGACCGGTGGGTTCTGGAGGTGATTCGAGAAGGTTATGCTTTGGAGTTCCTCCGTCCAGTCTCAGGCGCGTTCGTTCAGTCGCCCTGCAGAGCTCATTTTAAGTTCGAAGCCATCAAGCGGACAGTAGAGCGGCTAGTAGCGCTCAGGGCAGTAGTGCTGGTGCCCTCAGACAAATGCGGTTCCGGTCGGTACTCCATTTATTTTGTAGTGCCGAAAAAAGAAGGAACATATCGGCCAATTCTGGATCTCAAGAAAGTGAATCGCTGCCTCAGAGTGTCTCATTTTCACATGGAAACATTGAGGTCGGTCATAGTAGCGGTAAGAAAAGGGGAGTTCCTTGGACTTGTTGGAGGCGTACCTGCACATTCCAGTTCGGCAGGATCATCAGAGGTTTCTTAGGTTTTCGGTTCCAATGGGTCATTTTCAGTTCCGAGCATTACCTTTTGGTCTAGCAACGGCACCGCAAACAGTCACCAAGGTGACGGTGGTGGTGGCCGCAGCGCTGAGAAAAGAGGGGTCCTGGTACATCCTTATTTGGACGCTTGGCTATTTCGAGCAAAGTCAAGAGCCGAAAGCGAAGTAGCCATGGCCAGAGTGGTCTCTGTCCTTCAAGACCTAGGTTGGGTAGTCAATATGTCAAAGAGCACGTTGATTCCGTCACAGACGCTGGAGTATCTAGGAGCGAGGTTCGATACAGAAGTGGGCAGAATATTCCTGCTTCAGCATCGGGCAAAGGCGGTGCGGACGTTGATGCGTGAGTTTCTGAGCCGAGCGGCTCCCACGGCCTGGCATTATCTGCAGGTACTCGGGACTATGGCAGTGACGATAGAGATGGTGCCGTGGGCGAGAGCTCATATGAGAGCTTTGTAGAGAGCATTAAGACGCTGGTCTCACCAAAGCGACACTGTTCCGGAGACTACCCTGTCCGATGGAAACGCGGCAGGTGCTGAGCTGGTGGTTGCATCCAGAGAATCTGGAGAAGGGGATGCCCTTGGAGATGCCCGATTGGATAACTCTTACAACGGATGCCAGTCTGATAGACTGGGGGGCTCATTGTCAAAGAAGATTCGCTAAAGGGCAGTGGTCCACTCGGGAAAAGCTCTGGTCGATCAACAGGTTAGAGCTCGGGGCGGTAGCGTTGAGTTTGAGGGCGTTTCAACGGTATGTGTGCAGAAAAGCAATTAGAGTATTTTCAGACAACGCAACCGCAGTAGCCTACATCAATCGGCAAGGAGGTACCAGCAGTGTGGTACTCGAGGCCGAGCAGTTCGGGTGGGTTGAACTGAATCTCAGAGCTCTGTCGGCAGAGCATGTGGCAGGGATAGACAATGTCAAATCCGACTTCTTGAGTCGGGTGAAGATAGATCCGGGGGAATGGATGCTTCACCAGGAAGTTTACGAGATGCTGGTACGGCGATGGGGGTCACCGGTGATTGATCTGATGGCAACTTTCCGGTCTGCAAAGGTCAGTCACTTCTTCAGCAGAAGAAGGGAGAGAATGTCAGGGTCTGGATGCTCTTATTCAGAGCTGGCCAGTGGATCAGCTCCTGTACGTGTTTCTGCCTTGGTTTCTCATAGGCCGGGTGTTACAACGCGTCGAGCTACACAGAGGATTGGTGGTTTTGATCGCTTCGTATTGGTCAAGGAGGCCTTGGTATGCGGATCTCAGGAGAATGGTGGTGGACACACCTTGGCGTCTACCAGTCAGGAAGGATCTGTTGTCCCAAGGTCTGCTGTACATGCCTCAGGTGGATCGATTCTCACTTACGGCCTGGCTATTGAAAGGGCAAGGCTGAGGGTGAAAGGATATTCCGCGGCGGTAATTTCTACAATGCTGAAAGCGCGAAGAAAGACAACTTCGTTAGCGTATATTAGAGTATGGCATATTTTCGAGGCTTGGTGTGCGGATAAAGAGTGTGAGGCGCTAAGGGCTTCAATTCCTCAGATTCTGGCATTTTTACAGGAAGGCTTTCAAAAAGGTTTAGCAGTCTCGTCGTTGAGAGTTCAGGTGGCAGCGCTTTCCTGTTATAGAGGGAAGATAAGGAGAAGTCATGGGGTCGCACCCGGACATCAAGCGTTTTTTATGGGCGGTATTGCTGTTGAGACCTCCATGTCGTCAGATAGTTCCGACCTGGGATCTATCTGTCATTCTGGAAGCGTTGCGGGAGCCTTTTGAGCCTTTGGCTAGAGTATCGTTGAAGGATCTTACTCTTAAGGTGGTCTTCCTGGTGGCGATACGTTCGGCCAGGAGGATTTCAGAGTTGCAGCTCTTGTCATGTCGAAAGCCCTTTCTCTCTTTTTACGTTTCGAGGGTAGAGCTGCAGCCAGTTCCGTCCTTTTTGCCAAAGGTGGTTTCGCCGTTTCATGTGAATCAGGTGGTGTCTTTGCCAGTCTTCGGAAGCGATTCAGAATCTTCGTCGGCGGAGCGGTTCCATTTATTGGATGTTCGTTGGGCATTGAAGAAATATCTTCGGCGGACAGCAGATTTCCGGAAGTCGGATAGGCTATTCTTGGTGGTGCAAAGAAGGGTGATGCGGCCTCAAAAGCGTCCATTGCCAGATGGATCAAGGAGTGCTTCTTTATAATCCCACGCTCATCCAATTATCTCTTCATCACCAGTGAAATTTTTTAATATTTTTTTTATATTACAAGATATTTGTTCCTCCTTCGGCTTTCAGACTTATCATTGGCAAATATTACTGGGTATTTTTTGAATGTGCCCAGTATTATGCCTGGTTGCATCAACGACCCTTTTTCCAAATATCTTTAAAACCACACTACTTTGCTCCTTTACTATATCAACTTATCTGATTATGATGAATCTTGTTTTTAAACTTGCAACATTCTTATGGACTTGTTTGTTCGATCCACTTTCTCTTAAATTCCCAACGCTGTTATCAAAGCGCCCCCGCGTTTCACTAATATGGTTCTTCAGGGGATTCAAGTTCAAACTGCAAATATACAAAGCAATATGTATTACTAAAAATCACCTGTGATTTGTTGCCTCAATCTTACCTGCCTTACTTAATGTTATCTAAACCTGTCCACTTACTTGAAATCTCAAACAAAATTCTTATTGTAGGAATGCTGCCCGCGTTTCTGGTTAACCGATGTCATTCTTGAAGTCGGCATTGTAACAGTCCAAAGACGCCGCACATGCGGATTAGGAGGAAGACCCTCATTTTAAAGGGCTCTCTATGAAAGCTGCTCCTACCTATTCAAGGCTGTACCTGACATACCTAATGTGCTGTACCTGACATACCTCATATGCACTTAGATTGTTCCTTATGCTAATGTCCCTTTCCCTTCCTAATACCTTATATACATGCTCCCCACTCTACTGCTACGTTAAGGCCCATCGGCTGGACTGTCACCAAGCGATGGATCCATCGTTGTTCCTGCTTTATTAAAGTTTGCTCTCGCGTCCTACCTTGCGTTCCAGTAACTACTTGTTCTATGCACCAACATTTGAGATCCTGAAATTTATGTTCCTGAGTTGCACAATGAGCTACCATAGGCGCTTCCATTTTTTTGCACCGCAACCGACTCTCATGCTCTTTCATGCGGACTCTGAACTTCCGAATTGTTTTGCCTATGTATATCAAACCACATGGGCATCGCACCGCATAGACAACTTATTTGGACTCACAAGTAGTACTGCTTCTTAACCGATGAACTATCCCCTTATGGGTAAATTGTTCTATTTCGCTGGAAATGTGGCAAATGCTACACTAGCCACAAACTTTGTGTCGTCCTCTTATTTCAAACATTCGTCGCGATCGTAATACTGTGGGGCTCAAATACTCTTTCAAGTTCCTACCACGTTGCCAGACGCACCGAATATGGTAGCTCTGCATGCTTGGCATTGTCTTGAGTACCTTGCTGTGCCTCTTAATACTTTTTTGAATCGCCATACTTATTGGAGAATACTTAGTGATTAAATGCACAAATTCTTTGTCATCTTTACTTGGCGATGGACGGGGATTCAGTAGCCACGTGCGGTTATAATATAGGGCTCATTTGTACGCTCTATGAACTAAGGGCTGCGGATAACCCCTCTGAACAAAAGCCCGCCGCAAGCGGTTAGATTGTTTCTTATACTCATCGATGGTTGAACAATTGCGCCTATACCTCAGGAATTGTGAGAACGGGAGTCCCTCTTTTAAACTCTGGGGATGCGCGCTATCATACTGCAAAAAAGTATTTCTATCTGTTGGTTTAGTGTATACCGTGGTTTCCCATTGGTCACTTCCCTTCATCACGTACACGTCTAAATAAGCTATAGCTGTGCTATCGTATTCATAGGTAAACTGTATGTGTGTATCACAAGTGTTCAACCACCGAACAAACTCTTCCAAATGTTGTTCTGTTCCTTGCCATAATAAAAAGACGTCATTGATGTATCTGTACCAGGCTATAATGTAATCCCGTAATGGAGTTTGAGGCATCCATTTGCTCTCGAAATCACCCATATATAGGTTCGCCACCGAAGGGGCACACGTGGCCCCCATAGCGACTCCAGCTACCTGATGATAGAGTGCCCCCTCAAATGTGAAATAGTTTTGATATAAAGCTAATTGTGCTATTTGGAGAAGAAATTCTATTTGCGCATCTGACAAATCTCCTCTAGCTCTTAAGGTTGTACTCACTATCTCTAATGTTTTCTGCTGTGGGATACTCGTGTACAGTGATTGCATATCTAGTGTGACTAGCAATACATCTTCTTCCTTTGCCCACTCGGCTAACCCTTGTAGAATGCTCAAAAAGTGCCAATGATAAGTCTGAGACCCGAAGAAGGAACAAATATCTTGTAATATAAAAAAAATATAAAAAAATTTCACTGGTGATTAAGAGATAATTGAATGAGCGTGGGATTATAAAGAAGCACTCGGATGAGATCGCTCAAAAACCAGACCGAATTAGTTTTGTTTTAGATGGATCAAGGAGGCAATAGCGCAGCGTATCTGTTGAAGGGCAAACGGGTTCCAAAAGGCCTAAAGGCTCATTCAACTAGGGCTCAAGTGGCTTTCTGGGCTGACTACAAGTTTGTGCCAGCGGTGGACATTTGTAAGGCAGCAACCTGGTTGTCCTTAAGTTCTTTTGTAAAGCACTACCATCTGGACATCCAGGCAAAAAGGGATGCCTGTTTTGGTACAGCAGTGCTTCAGGCTGGGGTGGAAGGTCCCGCCCGTTGATGGGGGTCACTGCTCTGTTACATCACCAAATGTTTCGGGACTAGACTGGAGTGACGATAAGGAAGGTGAAATTAGACTTGCTAATTCCTTTAGGAACTCCAGTCTAGTCCCGTATCCCACCTGGGAGTTCATGTGTGGATTACAGCCTGAAGCAAGCCATTTATCCATGGGTAAGCAGAATATAATCCTTTTGGGGTTCAGAGCCCTGCGGAGAGTATCAGTTCTAGTGAGTGAGAAGAGGAAGGCGCCTGGCTCCATAAGGGGGGGAGCGGGCCTAAAATGCTCTAACCAAAGTTAAGATAGTGTAAAGGGCATTAGTGCAGGAAGGATATATGTGTGTGTGTATGTGTGTATCTATCTATAGATAGATATATAGATATATCATTTTGCTTAGTTCAGTTAAAATTGTTTGGTTAATACTTTTACTTAATTGTTGCTCTGGTGAGTGTGCTTTGTCAATAGGTTACTGGAGTGAGGAGGCGGTTCCTCTGTATTTATACCAGTGACATTAGGGAAAAAAATTGATGTTTCTATCTCCAAGCTGCTGGAAGAGGAGCACAACCCAAAAGGTTTCGGGACTAGACTGAAGTTCCTAAAGGAACAACAATTAGCAGGTAAGTCTACTTTCATCTTGTCGGAGGGGCTGGATGCGGAAGACCTTGACACGGAGCTAGATCTGCAGGAGGAGTTGGGTTTTCTGCCTGGAGGAGCTACTGACATCTTTGTCTATGCAATTTCTTGATATACCACCCAGGCCAAAGGGTATATCGGTTTACAATCACTACAAACAGGTACTGATACAATTCCTCCCCAAAGGGCTCACGTGTACCTTGGAGTCCCTCAAGGCCCTGAATATGCCTGCTAACCTCCCGGCAGAGGAAGATGTATTGTAGGATCTGCTGTTCCAGGCAGTACAGAAATCGCAGAAAGCCTGCCCAGTACATGGAGTAGTAGGACAGATTATCAGGATGAGTGGGATCTGCTGGGGGCTGGTCTTAAAGGGGTGCAATCCATGATGTGCCTATACCAGCTACCGGAGCAAGAGCAAGAGCTCCTTCGATCGCCCAAAGTGGATGCAGTGGTGTTGGCAGCAGTAAAAGAGACCTTGACTTGTCTCCTGCAGCTGCAAGCTGTGGAACATGTTCCGCGAGACTAGTATGTCTGCGGTCGATGCTTCATGTGTTTCGTGGTGCCCAAATGGAAGATTCCTTTCGCCCAGCTCTAGACTTTGAGGGCATGAACTGCTGTCTCTGGGTACCGTATTTTCACATGGAAATGCTGCGATCAGTAATAGTGGTGGTAGGAAGCGGAGAGTTTGTGGCAACACTTGCTCTCACAGAGGCGTATCTGCACATTTCCATCCATCCAGAACATCAGCAGTTTCTCTGCTTTGCGGTGCCAAGGGGCCATTTCCAGTTTCGAGATTAACAGCATGGGTGGGGGAGAGCTTTCAAAGTCTCGTTTGGAGGTTCAACGTGGTCAAGAGTCAGTTAAGGCCGGTAAGGAGCTAGAGTATTTGAGAGCATGCTTTGATGCCCGTGTGGGCAGGATTTTCCTGCCAGATCTCTGGGCGCAGGAGCTACGACATTGGCAGTTCCCGAAGATGGCAAGACCATCAGCGTGGCATTATCTGCAGGTTCTGAGGACCATGGCGGCCACTCTCGAGCTAGTCCCATGGGCAAGGGTGCATATTTGACCACTGCAGAGGACTCTGCTCTGTCGATGGTCCCATCAGTCATCCCCTGTTCTAAGTACTCCCCTGCCTGCAGAGCGCCAGGAGAGCCCTCGGTGGCTGCATGTGGGGACCCTGGAAGGAGTCCCTAGTGTGGCTTCTGCTGATGACCGATGCCAGCCAGTCATGTTGGGTAGCCCATTGCAAAGGACGCTTTAAGGGACAGGACTCCGCAGGAGGCCCTGTGGTCGATCAACAGGCTCGAGATGCGAGCCATGGTTGCAGGGGAAGGTGGTCCAAGTCCTCTCGGACTATGTGACCACGGTGGCTTACATCAACCGGTAAGGAGGCATGGGCAGTGCAGCCCTGGAGGAGGAGGCCAAAAGGCTGTTCAGATGGGCAGAGATTAGTCCCCAGGCATTATTGGTGGTGCACGTAGCAGGAGTCGACAGTGTGACAGCAGACTACATCAGACGAGTGCGCATGGACCTCAGTCACAGCTCAATCAAGAGGTGTTCAAGCAGGTGGTCCGCTGATGGGGCACACTGGTCATGGACCTAATGGCAATGTTAGTTGGCCAAGGCCTGCCGGTTTTTCAGCAGAAGCGAGGATGTCCAAGGGCCTGGGTGCTCTAATTCAGCAGTGGCTCGAAGGTCGTCTCTGCTTTTCCCCCGTGGGCGCTCATAGGCCGGTTAGTGCAATGTATAGAGGCGTACCGGGAATTTGTAATTCTGGTGGCACCAGACTGGCCAAGGTGCCCATGGTATGCTGACCTGTTTTGGATACTGGCGGATTGACTGGTGGCTTGCCGTTCAGAAGGACCTCCTAGATGCAGGGGCTGCTTCGCATGCCCCAGGTGGATCAATTCTCACTTACGGCATGGCTCTTGAAAGGGCGAGGTTGAAGAAAGGATAATCGGGCTTGGGGATGGCGACCTTGCTACAGGCCCAGAGGAGATCTACAAACCTGGCATGCATCTGTGTAGGGCACATCTTTAAATCGTGGTGCGGAGAGAGGCAGGTGCACCCTTCCACTGCCTCCGTCCTGGACATCTTGGCGTTCTTGCAATCGGGTATTGATAAGGGTTTAGCCGCCAGTCCTTTAAGGGTGCAAATGGTGATTTCCGGTTATCGTGGGAAAATCCACGGAGTGCTGTTGGGTACACACCCAGACATGCTGAGGTTTCTAGGGGCAGTGACCCACCTCCCTCTGCCAAAGAAAACAGTGGTACCGCCTTGGGATCTCAATCTGGTATTGATGGTGCTGTCTGGGGAACCCTTTGAGCCATTGAGTCAAGCTTCCCTGAAGGATTTGACTCTGAAAATGGTATTCCTGGTGGCGATTTGCACAGTACGCAGGATTTCGGAGCTTCGGACCCTGTCATGCCAGGAAGCCAGTCCTTTCCTTTAAGGAGAAAGTGGTCCTGTGCCCAGTACCTTCATTTTTGTCCAAGGTCGTTTCAGCATTTCATGTAAATCAGGCCGTTTCCTACCGGCTCTGGCTTGCGCAAATGTGGGCGAGAGAAGATATGGGCCCTACCACTCCACAACTGCGCCACCTAGATGGTAAGAGAGTCCTGCGAAGGTATGTGAAAAGGGCGTTGTCCTTTTGGAGATCGGACCGTCTGGTTCTGTTTGGCAAGGCCGTGCAAAAGTGAGGCGGCAGCTAAGGCCTCCATTTCCAGATGGATCAGTGAGGCAATCATGTCTGCATACATCTTGAAGGGTAGAGCAGTATCGGGGTTGCGGACGCATTCCACGAGGGCTCAAGCATCCTCGTGGGCAGAGTATAGTTTAGTTCTGCCTATGGAGATCTGTAGGGCGGCATACTTTTTCTGAACATTTTTGCCTGGATGTCCGGGGGGGGGGGGGGGGGTGCTCATTTTGCATTGGCAGTGCTTCAAACTGGTTGTGCAGGTCCCTCCCGTTAGTTTAACTTCTCTGATACATCCCAGAGGTACTGGACTGGAAGGACAATAAGGAAAGAAATTAGACTTACCTGCTAATTGTTCCTTGAAGTACTCCAGTCCAGTCCCGGAACCCTCCCTAAGTGCTTTCTGTGATGATCTGTGCACACCCCGGTCCTGAAGCTGGTTCCCTTGGTGGAGAAAGTGGCCAGGGGGAGTCGGGGAGGGGTGTGTAATCGGTGTTTGGGGGGATGGGGGTGGACCAGAAGAGCTGTTGCGCTCTCCCCGCTGGTTGGATTTGCTCAGACACTCAACAGATAGGCCTCCCCATCCTGGAGGGGTGGGGGGTGGGGTATCCTTCCCAGGGAATGGAGAGGGTACTAGTTTATTTAGATGTAGAAGTGTTTGTTGCTTGTTTAACTACTTATTTGTTGCTCCTCTGAGTCTGCTTTGTCAATAGGTACTGGGTCTGGTAGGCAGTGCCAGCCACTTATGTACACTAGTGTCATCAAAAAAGATGAACATGCTCACACTACCCAGAGGACTGGACTGGAGTTCAAGGAACAACAATTAGCAGGTAAGTTAAATTGCTCTTTAGTTCTAATAAATGAAGTCACACCTTACATGTATACTTAGATTTTTTTAATGTACTTTTTAAATCTACATTTACCAAGTTTGTTACAATGTAAACCGCTTTGATTGAAATGATAAAGCAGTATAAATAAAACTGTTAATCATCTTTTTTTCAAGATAATTTTTATTTATCTTAAACGACATTATTCAGATTCCTTTATTTAACCACAGTAAATATAAGTAAAGCTAGGGTCCTGTCCTGCAATCTTCAGGGTTCGATGAGATAATGTAGAAT
The DNA here is from genome assembly GCA_033557465.1 of Ichthyophis bannanicus. NCBI lineage: Eukaryota > Metazoa > Chordata > Amphibia > Gymnophiona > Ichthyophiidae > Ichthyophis > Ichthyophis bannanicus. The sequence continues at coordinate 211,718,726 of CM066040.1, forward strand.
AATTCTGAATTAGCATATTTCATTTCTGCTTCAGTGCTTTTATTCTGAGATATTCTCTCGTTAGCATTCAGGAGTAGGGAAAGTGCTTTCTCCTTAGACAAGCAGGAAGGGAAATGCAGTCACACTCTCTATGGTGATGTCTCAGACATTGCCAGTGTTTGGAGCATCCTCCAGCTTAAAATGTTGTTTAGACTTCATTGCGCATGTGTGAATACCTTTCCACCTACAATCAGAATGCTGGTGCCTCAATCTGTTTTCATCCACACCATGTGCAGAAGAGCCTCCCTGCTTCTCTTCCTCTGCTTCACAATTTATTTAAATAAAAACAAAAAAACAAAAATGCTTTCCAATGTCGGTACAATACTGCAAAGGGGAAGAGGAAGTTAACTGCTCAGAGCAGTTAAAGAAACTTTTTCTCTTGTTGCTGCCACAGCCCCCCCCCCCCCCTCCACCCGCCGCGGTATACAGAGAATGGCAAATCCAATGACCGCTTCACCACAGACCCCAGTGGCCACAGTACAATTTCATTCCTGTCAAGGGCTGGATCTGGCTCTTAAGGCATCTCAACAAATCAACATCTTCCTGTCACTTCCACTCCTTCTGAAGTGTTTTTAATTAGACACAGAACATTTCCATTCAGAGATGAGCAGTTAAGTGTCTGCACCAGAGGTAGGAACAAAAAAGCAGAAAAGTCACAATCTCCAGGAACAAGCAGGAATGTAGTCTTCACATATGGGTATCGTCGGTACCGACGGAGCCTGTGCGGGAACGCTCCCCAGCGTCCAGTTAGAAAGCTTGTGGGAGCATCCCATAGCGCCTGCGTGCTGCCTTCCTGCCTTTCCCCAACTGCCTCTCTCCAGTTCTTTGTTTTCCGTGGAGTCAGCAGGTCATTTTCCTGTCAACGCAGAAATTATCCCGTATTTTTCATTCTTTTTTATGGTAGCGTCTGCCTTCCTCGACGCTATACCGGTACCGCCAGTTCTTTCTTAAAAGGATTTTCCAGCCTTTTTTCTCTCGGGTGCCAAGTGCCATTTTGGGCACTAGGCCCAATTTTTCCTCAACATGGAAAAACCCGCTTCGGGTTTTAAAAAGTGTTCCAAGTGTGGCAGTACCATCTCCGTCACCGACACGAGTGGTGCCTCAAATGTTTAGTTCCTGACAACTCCATCTCGGAGTGTGTTGCCTGTGGGATGATGTCGAAGAAGGGTTGGCAGAACCGAGCTGCTAAGCTTAGCATCCTTTTTCCCTCTGATACAGCATCCGTGGCATCGACATCTTCCAGGGCTTCGTCTTCCTCCCATGGATCTCAAGTAACCAAACATAAATCTGGCCGATCCTCAAAGGGTAGATCTCCTCCTTCCAAGCATCGAGATGCCTCTGGTGTTGCCCTTGAGGGACTTGTACCAGCAAAATTGTCCCGGCGGGAGGCTTCGGCTTCCAAAGCATTATCAGGGCTCCAGGATGTTCTTGAGGTCTCAACCTTGGCATAACGTCTGGTGCCATGCTCTGGGATACCGGCCGCTTCGTCCAGTACCGACACCCAAGCATCGGCAGCGTCAATTGACCAGAGATTTCTGGCTATTGAGCGCCGTCTGGCGGCTCTCCTTGCGGCATCGGTGCCTTTGGGACCACTTCAGACAGTTCAACCGGTATCTGCTCCGGCACCGATACCAGTACCGACAGCATCAACATCGGCAAGTATGCTACCAACACTGAGTCATGCTATTTCCTCCGGTATCGACAGGCTGGTACCGGACCCCTCCGGTACTGACTTCGATCGGTACCGGTATCTTGCTTTACAAGAGCACCCGGACAGAAGATATTTTGAATCCTCCGATGACTCTGAGGACTCTGACAGCTCTGTCGATGCCGGAGTACCTTTCTCTGAGGAGCCTTTCAGGATTTCATCAGAGAGGTGGTTAGGGGTCTTTCCATCACAGTGGCTCCTGAAACAGAGGCCAGAGCAAAGGAGTTGGAGATTTTACAATATCCTAAAGCTCCCTAGGAAGCGGCTACTTTGCGTATTCATGAGATCTTGCATGATCTCATGTTAAGAATGTGGGAAACACCTCTTTCCTGTAGACTGGATACCATGTATCGAGTACCTCCTTGTCCTGGATTTAAAAAAGCTCAGTTGCCACACCACTCCATAGTGGTGGAGTCAGCTATGAGAAGGATCAAGAGTGCAAAGAGACATGCCTCTAATCCCCCAGGACGGGAATGTAGGACTCTTGATGCCTTTGGGCCCCGAACATTCCAGGCCTCTATGCTTTCTGCCAGGATTAGTTCCTACATCTTATACATGGGAATGTTCCTTAAGGAGGTTACAGGAGATCTTGAGCTTATGAGCCCTCTCCTTCCTGATAAGAGACAAGATTATCTTACACTTGTCAAACATGCCCAGGATGTTTCCAAGTTTGTTAATCGTGCAGCTTTTGACTGCTTTGAGTGCATAAGCAGAACCTCTGCCATTGCTATAGGTGCTCGTAGGATTGTCTGGCTCCAGGCATCTGACTTAGAACTCTGGGTACAGGATAAACTGGGGAATATCCCTTGTACAGGCGAAAATCTCTTTGGCAAGAATTGGCAAGAGAAAGCTAATGAGCTGGATGCTGATAACACCACTTTGGATAGACTATCCAAGGCTACAGCTGATCTTGCAAGGAGAAAATCCTACAAGAAACCATTCTTCTCTAAAAGGATTTTATCCCTCCTATACCCAGCAGGTACATTCTGCAGGTCAGTCTGCCCGAAAGGGACAGCAGCCCCCAAAGCAGAGGAAATCAAAGACTGCTAAGCCTCAACCGGCCCAGCAGTCTCAGTCGCCACATGGGCTTTGACTCCCATCTAGAAGAACTTGGCCTTCCAGGCCCTGAACGGGCCAGAGCCTTCCACCATCCCAGGAAGGTTGTGTCAATTTGCCCCAAGATGGCGGCAGATAACAGCAGAATAATGGACTCTTTCCATTGTAAGAGTGGGGTACAAACTTCATTTCTTCAACATGCCCCCTCCTCCAGTGGTAAGACGGTTCAATTCTCAGGCTTCTCTCAACACTCAGTTGAGTCAAGAGGTCAGTTTACTTCTTGACCAGGGGGTAATAGAAGTCGTACCCATTTCCCAACAAGGTACAGGGTTTTACTCTCCTTATTTCCTTATTACAAAGAAAACAGGGGGACACAGACCCATTTTAGACCTCAGAGAACTGAACAAATTCCTGTTCAAAGAGAAATTCAAGATGATTTCTCTGGGAACTCTGCTGCCATACCTTCAGAGTCAGGATTGACTTTGTTCTCTAGATCTCAAGGATGCGTGCACTCATGTTCTCATCCATCCAACTCACCGAAGGTTCCTTTGCTTCCTATTCCAGGGAAAGCACTACCAATACAGGGTGCTTCCTTTTGGCCTGGCCTCAGCACCAAGGGTGTTTACGAAATGCATGGCTGTAGTGGCAGCATTTCTTCGCACTCTAGGAATATTCGTCTTCCCCTACTTAGAAGACTGGCTCATTCGAGCCCCATCAGTCAGAGGCCAGAATTTCCCTATCTTGCACAATGCGTATCCTTCAGTATTTGGGCCTGGTCATAAACATCCAAAATCCAGCCTAACTCCCACTCAATCTCTAGAGTTTATAGGAGCTTTGCTGGACACCAGAAAAGCAAGGGCCTATCTTCCACAGGCCCGCTACCTTCGCATTGTGCAATTAGCCTCCCAGGCAGTGTTAAAAACTCATCTCACTGCTCGGGAAATGTTACAACTCCTAGGCCACATCTACCGTGCACATGGTTCCCTATGCTCGCCTCCATATGAGGGCAGCCCAATGGACTCTATCCACTCAGTGGACTCAAGCATCAGGCTGCCTATCAGACAAAATAGCAAACACAAGTCGCCATATTTTGTCTCTACAATGGTGACAGTCAACCCAAAACCTGTTGGTGGGGTCCCCTTTCCAGCAACCCCTACCCCAGGTCACTCTAACAGACGCCTCACAACTGGTTTGGGGAGCTCACCTGCAAGATCTCTCTACCCAAGGCACCTGGACTCCACAGGAGACCCACTTACATATCAATCTCCTAGAACTCAGAGCAATCTTCCTTGCTCTTCGATTGTTCCATACCCAGCTCAGCTACAAGAGTCCTAATTCAGATGGACAATCAAGTAGCTATGTTCTATTTGAACAAACAGGGAGGAACAGGCTCTCTGTTGCTTTGCAACGAAGCTTTGCGACTATGGGCCCTCGCCTGAGAGCATCAAATTCATCTCCTGGCGGTGTATCTGCTAGGCATTCAAAACTCTTGGGCAGACACTCAGTCGAGTTCTGCTTCCACACGAATGGTCTCTCCATGCAGACCAGGTAGCAAAACTTTTCAAATTTGGGGAACTCCAGACATAGACCTCTTTGCAAGTCCATTGAATGCCAAACATCCCCCGGTTCTGTTCCAGTATTCCGGCTCGGGGTTCTCAGGCCAGGGATGCTTTCCTCCTTCATTGAGGTAAGGACTTCCTATATGCCTTTCCACCCATTCCCCTAATTCCCAAAACCCTTTTCAAGCTTCAGAGAGACAAAGGCCACATGATTCTTATAGCTCCACATTGGCCACGGCAAGTGTGGTACCCTCTGCTCCTGAATCTCTATGGAGGACGGGATGTTGTGGCATCCCAATCCCCACTCTCTGCATCTCAGGGACTGGTTGCTGAGAGCCTAGACCTTCATTGTCTTAACTTTTCTCAACAAGTAAGGGATGTCCTTTGTGCTTCCAGGAAACCTTTCACAAAACGCTCTTATGCTTTCAAGTGGAAAAGGTTTTCCATATGGTGTTTGCAAAGGGGTCTTCACCCTTCTACAATACCTCTGGAATCACTGGAGTATCTCCTGCATTTATCTAATGCAGGACTTAAGACTAACTCAGTAAGAGTCCATTTAAGTGCTATTTCAGCTTCTTTTAAGCCTTTAAATGGACAACCTATTTCCTCTCATCCTCTCATAGCGAGATTTGAGGGGCCTTCTTCTAACTAAGCCTCCCATTAAGCCACCTCCAGTGGCATGGGACCTGAATCTGGTTCTTGGGCAGCTCATGAAGCCGCCTTTTGAACCTTTAGCTACTACCTCCTTGAAATTCCTTTCCTGGAAAGTTCTCTCTCATTGCAATCACATCAGCACGTCGCATCAGTGAATTGCAAGCATTAGTTGCTGATCCTCCTTACACGAGGTTCCATCATGATAAGGTAGTCCTTAGGACTCATCCACACATTATGCCAAAGGTGGTCTCACCTTTTCATTTAAACCAGGCAGTTTACCTGCCTGTATTTTTTCCAAGGCCTCAGGCTTCAAATGCAGAAAGGAATCTTCATACTTTGGACTGTAAAAGAGCACTTGCCTTTTACTTACAGAGGACACAGCAACATAGAAAGTCCTCCCAACTTTGTTGCTTTTGATCCTTCTCATTTGGGACTTCCGGTCTTCAAGAGAACATTGTCAACTGGATTGCACAGTGTATTTCTTTTGCCTATCAGAGTAAGAACCTATCTCCAGGAACAAGCAGGAATGAGTCTTCACATATGGGGTACGTCGGTACCGACTGAGCCTGCGCGGGAACGCTCCCCAGCGTCCAATCAGAAAGCTTTTGGGAGCATCTCTCAGCGCCTGCGTGCTGCCTTCCCGCCTTTCCAACTGTCTCTCCTCAGTTTTCGTTTTTCCGTGGAGCCGGCAGGACGTCGTCCTGTCACCGCAGAAAATGTTTAATTCTTAATTCTTTAATTCTTGTTTTCTTGTGGTCGCGGCTGTCTCCCCGACTTCACCGGTACTGCCGGTGTTTTTTCTTTTCTTTTCCTTAAATTCAGGGAAAATTTTTCCCTCAGTTTCTGTCTTAAATTTTTTGGGCCTTCTAGGCCTCTCCATCATGGAGCCGCCTCCTTCTTTTCCTAAGAAGTGTCTTAAGCTGTAGCGGTACAGTTTTGTTTTTGGACTTCAAGAACTGGTGTCTAACCTGTTTGGGTCCTGACCATTTTCCTCCGGAGCCATTAGGCTACAGTATTGTGAGAAGAGATTTTCCATTTTGAGTTTCCCTCGATACCGAGTTCCCTTCCAGTGTCCGGGCACCGACTATTTCTTCTTCTCCACAAGATCAGGTAACCCACAAACAGTCTGTTAATACTAGCCAACCCTTGAGTGGTACGTCTCATGCACAGCATGATGACGGCTCCGGCCTTGCCCTCAAGGATCCCTTGGCTTCAAAACCCCGGTGGGAGTCTTCGGCCTCCAAAGCCTATCAGGGGTTTCAGGTTGTTCCTGGGGCTCACCCCTCACAGAACATACCTGAGCCATGCTCGGTGGTGGCATCCGCTTTGAGCGGTACCGATACCCCGGCATCGGCACTGGTGTTGAGCGATTCACTCCTCTCCAGGGATCGTCATCTGGCTTTCTCGGTACCTTCGGGACCGGTCGATACGCCCCAGATTGACTTTCCAGTATCGGCATCAACGCCGATACTACCACCGACGTCGGTACCCTCTAGACATGCATTGATAGACTCGCTTCCTTCGATGCCGAGTCTGGAATCGATCTCTAGTCTGGAAGACTGGGTACCGACACGTCTCGGTACCAACACTTACCGGTTCCGGATGCTCGGTACAGAGGGTGATTACCAAAGGCTTTCGGTTACCTCGGTACCGCTTGAGCAGCCACCGATGACTGCTTCGATGTCGGTGTCGCCTTCGATTCCGACACAGCTACCGGTATTTGTGCCGGTACCTGCAGTAACATTGGGGCCAGCTCCTTCCATGCTGCTTTCACCAGGATCGCTCCTTTCTATACCAAGTTTGGAGTCGATACCTGGCATGGACGATGCAGTACTGACTGTCTCAGGTCATGACCTCCAGTACCAGCATCCATCCCTTAAGGATCCTTCCTTGCACCGTGCAGGATCTTATATTCCTATATTCTCAAGTAGATCCTTCGGTGCCCAGGCTAGTTCTTCAGGGCTAGCCTGCCCAGGGACGGTTCCCTTCGGAGATCCTTCTTTTCAGAATTTTCTCCTGAATATGGCAACATCTCTTGCTGTTCCTGTCCCTGGCTATGATCCTACACAAGGCTCTCTTTCTACTGGAGAAAAGGAAAATATAATACTTCCTTTACATCATTCCTTGCAGAATCTTCTAAGAATGTGGGAAGCACCTTTAAGGGATCTCCTCCTCTACAGGATCAGGTAACCCACAAACAGTCTGTTCAGACTAGCCAATCCTTGAGTGGTAGGTCTCATGCACAGCATGATGACGGCTCCGGCCTTGCCCTCAAGGATCCATTGGCTTCAAAACCCCGGCGGAAGTCTTCGGTCTCTAAAACCTTTCAGGGGTTTCAGGTTGTTCCTGAGGCTCACCCCTCACAGAACATACCTGAGCCATGCTCGGTGGTGGCATCCGCTTCAAGCGGTACCGATACCCCGGCATCGGCCCTGGGGTTGAGTGATTCACTCTTCACCAGGGATCGTCATCTGGTTTTCTTGGTACCTTCGGGACCGATCGATACATCCCAGATTGACTTTCCAGTATCGGTATCACCGCCGATACTACCACCGACGTCGGTACCTTCCAGACATGCATCGATAGACTCGCTTCCTTCGATGCCGAGTCTGGAAGACTGGGTACCGACACGTCTCGGATCCGATGCTTACCGATTCCAGATACTTGGTACCGAGAGTAATTACCAGAGGCCTTCGGTTTCCTCGGTACCACTTGAGCAGCCTCCGATGATTGCTTCGATGACGGTATCGTCTTCGATTCCGGCACAGCTACCGGTATCGGTGCCGATACCTGCAGTAGCATCGGGGTCAGCTTCTTTCACCAGAGTCGCTCCTTTCTATACCTAGTTTGGAGTCAATACCTAGCATGGACGATGCAGTACTGACTGTCTCACGTCATGACCTCCAGTACCAGCACCCATCCCTTAGGGATCCTTTTCTGCACCGGGCAAGATCTTCTATCCCTACATTCTCAAGTGTCTACTCCGGTGCCCAGGCTAGTTCTTCAGATCTAGCCTGTCCAGGGATGGTTTCTGTTGGAGATCCTTCTTTTCAGAATTTTCTCCTGGACATAGCAACATCCCTTGCTATTCCTACCCCTGGCTATGATCCTGCTCAAGGCTCTCTTTGTTCTGGAGAAAAGGGAAATATAATGCTTCCTTTACATCATTCCTTGCAGGATCTTCTTCTACGAATGTGGGAAGCACCTTTAAGGGTTTCCTCACCTTCTAGAGCAACTGATCTTCTATATCAGGTGCCCCCCTCTCCAGGGTTTCAAAAGACTCAACTTCCCCATCATTCCATTGTAGTGGAATCAACAATCAGGAAGGTAAAAAGCAAGAAGAAGCATTCTTCTTACCCGCCAGGTCGTGAATCTAGAACACTGGATGCCTTTGGACGTCAAACCTTCCAAACATCTATGCTGGCATCAAGGATTCTCTCATATATTTTTTGAGTCTATCCCTTCAGGAGGTCACAAAGAAATTCTCTTGACTCCTTTTCTATCAGAGCCCAAGGCTGCAGACTATTCCTTACTTCTTAGTCATAGCCAAAATATCTCTTGGTTTCTTTCTCGTGCTTCCCTAGACTCTTTTGAGTCTGTTAGCAGAACCTCTGCTATAGCCATAGGGGCACGACGTAGAGCCTGGCTCCAAGCTTCAGACTTGAACAAATGGGCACAACAAAGACTGGGTAATACTCCTTGCACTGGAGAAAATCTCTTCAATTTATTTTATTTATTTATTTATTTATTTATTTAACACTCATTTTTATACCGCATCTTCCAGAGATCAGTTGCGGTGTACAAACAACAACATTTAACAAAGCTAAGTTTGTTTTTACATAGAACATCTTAATTTTACATAGAACATAGAATAAGGAGTCTTTACATCAGGTTGCTCGGTGCTCCACTGACTTCCCTGTTTCTGAAGGCGATCCTAAGCCTTCTTCCCCAGTAGGTAGGAAATGCCCTACCAAACCTTCTTTCCCTAGGAGAAAGAGGTTTTACTCTTCTGCCCATCATTCAGATGTCCCCAAGCACGGGAAGCCTCGTCCTGGTCTGAAGAATCCAAACTCTAGCCAGGCTGAATAAACACAGCAACCATGGGGTTCTGATTAATCTCTTTATAACCTACAGTTATCTTTTCAATAGAAGTTTTTCACTGTTTTTTCATTCAAAACTCTACACAGGGATTCCTATTCTCAGGACATCCTTTTGCTCTTCGGTATGCTGAGCTGTCAGGCTATTCATGTCTATGGGTCACAGGTTTTTCCTCCTTTTCCTGACAAGGAGAGGTTTAGCAACTATCACATGATAGTTTTTCTGTACGAACATGAATTTTTCCCTTCCAGGGACTTGCCATATGGTAAGCCATTTTTTCAGCTCTTGTATTTCTACCCTCCAGGTTTTTCCCCTGTAAGAGGGGTACCATACCACTGAAAGACTTCTTGTCTTTCTTTCCACTGTGGAGTTTTTTCTCTGGGGTGAACTCCCTTCTTTTCTCTGGGCAGCTCATCAGACAGGGATAAGATCCTCCCCTCCTTCAGTCTGTTCTTTCTGTTAACACAGAAAGATTCTCTCTGCTGTCCTATTCAGTAGCTGCCCATGCAGGAGTTCCAGTGATTTGACTACTGGTACTTTTCCACAAGTTCCAGACTTGTCTTCCACCACTTTTCGGTCTGGCCTTAGTAGTGATTCCAAGACAGTACTTACATCTTTCTTGGGAAATCCTTATCACTACAGGCTTCTAACACTACCTTCTATCCTTGCCATCTCCAATCCTTTGGGTTTGGCAGCATAGTTTACTTGGCTGCTGTTTTTTTCCATCAGCCAGTTCTATCTCCCAATTCTCCTGCATAATGCTCTCTGCAATCCTACAGAGAAGCTTTCCACTATGGGCCCTTGCGAGAGAGCATGGAGTTTTTTCTCTGACTATCCATCATGGTCGAAAAAGGCTTCCTCAGTCATCCCCCATGACTGTGAGGGTTCTTCACTCCCTACTATCTCCTTTTCGTACCAAGGATATAAGCCTTCTCTGCGTGTAGGTCTAAAGAGTTATCCATCTCCTACAAGGAATATGCTCTTTTTTCCTTACAGCTTATCCTCATGGTATCCTAATCTTCCATGGACAGCACATATTTAACTAATAACGCATGATACCCCTTTGTGTCCCTCCAGTGGGTCAACCTAGTATCTCATCCTATGCGTTTTCTGTCCATTTACCATGTGAGTTCTACAGGACTCAGGACTTGCTGTTTACAGACTGATATTATCCTCTGTAATTCACGCAACCATCCTGGTTATTTCACTGGATAGCATTCCTGCGCCATCTTAGCCAGGGGGAATAGATTCTCTATATCTTTTATCAAGTAGGTTCCACCTTCTTGTTGTTAGATGAATCTTTCTCCTTCACATCTCCATGTGAATGTTCTTATGAGCATATCTTTATCTGCTTAGTTGCAGACATTTATCTTAGACATATATATTCATGTATGTATATATCTCTATATACTTCTCTATAGATATATATGTCTGTAAGCTGCGTGTGCATATGATATGCCCCTCCAGATCTCACTATAGACACATAGATATATAGATATATACACACACACATATATATATATCCCTATATATATATGTGTATCTGTCGAAATGCTTCCTTAATAGGTAGATATGTATTTACATACTTATCTCTCTGTCTATGCTTATAAAGGCTTTTACCTTCCTATAGGTTCCAGACAGTGGGCTTGCATATGTTCATACTGTCCCTCAGTGTGTCTAGGGTATTATGCACACAACCACTACTGTGGTACTGACAGCTCCTACTTTAACCCTAGGTTTAGGTATCCCTGAAGCTCCATGCTTCAATATCTTTCCTATCTCTCACCAGTTAGGAAAGACAGGGTGGATCTTCAGTAGATCTGAGGTTTCAACCCTTCAGACATCTGTCCTCTTTGGGAATACGGGTTTTTTCCCATACCCCTTCTTCCCTCCAGGACTGGGCTAGTTTGTCCAAATCGGTCAGTCTTCCTCTTTTGCGCCTAAATGTTAGTAACTCTGTAGCCAAAAGAGTTCCCAGCTTTTTCCATAAAGCTTCCACTAAAGACCTGCTGTTTTTTCTACTACCCCAGTTGACACCTGGGTCACCTGTCAATTCCAGATTGGGACCTTCACCTTCCCTTCAGTGAGGTCACCTTGAAGATTCCTCTACTGGATCTCCAGTAGACTCAATCAGCCTCTCTACTTCCTGCAACCCAGTAGGTGAGGTCCATATTGTGATTGTTCATTTCAATATTTTTCATGATAATTATCATACATACAAGGACTCCTTACTTGTAGTCCTTAGGTTAGCTGTTTTTCCACAGCTCCTCGCTTTTCAACTCCTACCCTCCATCCTCAGGATGCCTGGCCATATGAAGTGTAGCATGTTCCAATCCTCACCATGCTAGGGCTCCAGGTATCTTAGCTTGGGAGTCCCCATATGTGAAGACTCATTCCTGCTTGTTCCTGGAGATAGCACAGTTACTTACCTGTAACAGGTGATCTCTGGGAACAGCAGGAATAAGTCTTCACAACTCACCAACCTCCCCTAGGAGTTGTATCTCTCTATCTGCCTTTCTTCTTTCTCTCTCTTTGTCTCAGCTATAAAACTCAACTGAGGAGAGACGGTTGGAAAGGCGGGAAGGCAGCACGCAGGCGCTGAGGGATGCTCCCAAAAGCTTTCTGATTGGACGCTGGGGAGCGTTCCCGCGCAGGCTCCGTCGGTACTGACGTACCCATATGTGAAGACTTATTCCTGCTGTTCCCAGAAATCACCTGTTACAGGTAAGTAACTGCTTTCCCTCACCTTCTAGAGCAACTGATCTTCTGTATCAGGTGCCCCCCTCTCCAGGGTTTCAAGAGACTCAACTTCCCCATCATTCCATTGTAGTGGAATCAGCAATGAGGAAGGTGAAAAGTAAGAAGAAGCACTCTTCTTACCCACCAGGTCGTGAGTCTAGGACACTAGATGCCTTTGGACGTCAAACCTTCCAGACATCTATGCTGTCAACAAGGATTCTCTCATATATTTTTTATGAGTCTATCCCTTCAGGAGGTCACAAAGAAATTATATCTTTTGGCTCCTTTTGTTTCAGAGCCCAAGACTGCAGACTATTCCTTACTACTTAGTCATATTCAAAGTATCTCTTGGTTTCTTACTCGTGCTTCCCTAGTCTCCTTTGAGTCTGTTAGCAGAACTTCTGCTATAGCCATAGGGGCATGACGTAGAGCCTGGCTCCAAGCTTCAGACTTAAGCAGATGGGCACAACAAAGACTGGGTAATACTCCTTGCACTGGGGAAAATCTCTTCAATAAGGAGTCTTTACATCAGGTTGCTCAGTGGTCCACTGACGTCCCTGTTTCTGAAGGCTATTCTAAGCCTTCTCCTTCCCCAGTAGGTAGGAAATGCCCTACCAAACCTTCTTTCCCTAGGAGAAGGTTTCACTCTTCTCCTGCCCATCATACAGATGTTCCCAAGCAGGGGAAACCTCGCCCTGGTCTGAAGAATCCAAACTCTAGCCAGGCTGAACAAACCCAGCAACCATAGGGTCCTGAAGTTTACAACCTACAGTTGACTTCTTATCAGAAGTTTTTTCACTGTTTTTTCATTCAAAACTCTACACATGGATTCCTTTTCTCAGGACATCCATTTGCTCCTAGGTATGCTGAGCTGTCAGGATATTCATGTCTATGGGTCACAGGTTTCTTCTCTTCTTCCTACCAAGAAGAGAAGTTAACAACTATCCCATGATAGTTTTCTGTTCCAACATAAATTTTTCCTTCCACAGACTTACCACATGGTAAGTCACCTTCAGCTCCTGTTTCTCTACCCTCTTATCCAGGGTTTCCCCTGAATGAGTGGTACCATACCACTGCAGGGCTTCTCTAGCCTTTCATTCCAGTGTGGAGTTTTTTCTCTCGAATAAACTCCCTTCTTTTCTCTGGGCAGCTCATCAGACAGACAGGAATTTCTCCTCTTCTTCTGTCTGTTCTCTCTGTTTTACACAGAAAGATTCTCTCTGCTGTCTTATTCAGCAGCTGCCCATGCAGGAGTTCCAGTGATTGGACTACTGGTACTTTTCCACAAGTTTCCAGTCTCTTCCACTACTTTCTGTCTGGCCTTAGTAGTGATTCCAAGATAGTGCTTTCATCTATCTTGGATAATTCTAATCACTTCAGGCTTATCACACTATCTTCTTTTCTTGCCATCTCCAGTTTCTGTGGATTTGGCAGCATAGTTGACCTACAGCCAGTTTTATTTCCCAATTCTCCTGCATAATGCTCTCTGCAATCTTAGAGAGAAGCTTTCTACTATGGGCCCTTGCTAGAGAGCATGGGGTTTTGTCTCTGACTATCCTATATGGTTGGGAAAGGCTTCCTCAGTCATTTTCCATGACTGTGAGGGTTCTCCACACCCTATTATCTCCTGTTATAATACAGGACATAAGCCTTTTCTACGTGAACGTCCAAAGAGTTCTCCAATTCCTACAAGGAATATGCTCTTTTTTCCTTGCAGCTTGTCCTCATGGTATCCTACTCCTTCATGGACAGCACATATTTTACTAATAACGCATGATACCCTTGTGTCCCTCCAGTGGGTCAACCTGGTATCTCATCCTATGCGTTTTCTGTCCATTTACCATGCGAGAGTTCTACAGGACTCAGGACTTGCTGTTTACAGACTGATATTATCCTCTGTTTTTTCACGCAACCATCCTGGTTATTTCACTGGATAGCATTCCTGCACCATCTTAGCCAGGGGGAATAGATTCTCTATCTTCTCAAGTAGGTTCCACCTTCTTGTTAGATGAATCTTTCTCCTTCACATCTCCATTGTGAATGTTCTTATGGGCATATCTCTATCTGCTTAGTTGCAGACGTTTATCTTTAGACATATATATTCATGTATGTATATATCTCCAGGAACAAGCAGGAATGAGTCTTCACATATGGGTACGTCGGTACCGACGGACCCTGCGCGGGAACGCTCCCCAGCTTCCCAAAAAGGAAAGCTTTTGGGAGCATCCCACAGCGCCTGCGCGCTGCCTTCCCGCCTTTCCTAACCAACTCTCCTCAGTTCTTCTTTGCCGCGGAGCCAGCAGGTCGAGCCCTGTCACCGCTGAAGAAGTTCTTTATTTTATTTCTTTGGTCGCGTGTCTGCCTTCCCCGACTCCGGACCGGTACCGCCGGTCTTTTCTTTCTTTCTTTCTTTCTAAAAAAAAAATCGATATTTTTTCCTCACTTGGTGTATTTTTCTTCTAAAGGCCTCAGGGCCCACATGAAAATTTCCCTCATGGATAAACCAACCTCCGGGTTCAAAAAATGCACTAAGTGTAGCGGTACTATTTCTGTTACAGATACCCATGAATGGTGTCTTAAATGTTTGGGTCCTGAACACTCCATTCCGGATTGTCCGTCCTGCTCCCTTATGTCTAAACGGGGGTTACAGAACTGAGCAGCTAAGCTCCATGTCCTGTTTCCCGCTGAGGCACCGGCAGTAGCATCGACATCTCCTGAAGGATCTCAGGTAACCAAACATAAACCTAGCAGGTCCTCAAAGGGTAGATCTCCCTCTAAGCATCAAGATGCCTCCGGGCTTGCCCTCGAGGATCCTGCACGAGCCAAACAACCCCGGCGGGAAGCTCCGGCTTCCAAAGCTCTTCCTATGGGGTTACAGGTTAACATCGATGGCACGGCCTCGACCGATTACCTGTTAGAATGCTCTGGGGTACCGGCACAATCTACCAGTACCGACCTCCAGGCATTCATGGCGTTGATGGATCAGAATGTTCTGTCCATGCAGCAGGCTATTTCAGCCTTCATTCAAGCTGCGACGCCGGCGGTACCGCAACGAGCTCCGTTGTTGGTATCGGCTCCGGTACCGGCACCACCGCCGATGCCGGTACCGACGACATCGACCAGGATACCAACTGCTGCGGTTCCTTGTCCAGGGCTACTTCTCGGTACCGATCTGGTACCGGGGACGTCCGATGTCGATACCGCTCGATACGCGTATCGAGCGTTAGAAGAGCACCCTGACAGGCGATACTTCGATTCCTCTGTTTCTGATACATCAGATGAGTCTCCTGAAGTATCCATAGCCCTTCCTGAGGAGACTTCTTCTCCAAAAAGAAGAATGTCTCCTCCAGAGGACTTGTCCTTTTAAGACTTCATAAGAGAAGTAGCTAAAGGACTCTCTATTTCAGTAACCTCTGAATCAGAGCCTAGAGCAAAAAAATTAGATATTTTAGGATACTCTAGGGCCCTAAAGAGGCAGTCACCTTACCAATTCATGAGATTCTTCATGAACACATGATTGATTTATGGGAGACTCCTCTCTCTCTCTCCTCATTCTCGCAGGTTGGACACTATGTATTGTGTCCCTCCTTGTCCTGGGTTCCAGAAAACTCAGCTTCCTTGCCATTCCATTGTGGTGCAGTCAGCTATGAAGAGGATATAGAGTACAGAGACACACTCTTCTGCTCCTCCAGGAAGAGAATGCAGGACCTTGGATGCTTTTGGTAGGAAAATCTTCCAGGCCAGTATGCTTATTACCAGAATCAACTCATATAGCCTTCATATGGGTATGTTTCTGAAAGAAGTGGCAGAAAAGCTGCACACTTACCTCCCTTTTATTCCAGAAGATAAAAGGGAAGAATTCCGCATGTGGCTTAAGCATACTCAGGACATCTCCAAGTTTTCAAACAGGGCAGCCTTTGACTCCTTTGAAGGTGCCAGTAGAGCCTCAGGCATTGCCATAGCTGCTCGCAGAACTGCTTGGCTCCAGGCTTCTGATTTAGAACCCTGGGTTCAAGATGGCTTAGGAAATCTGCCCTGTACAGGTGAAAATTTGGCAAATTAAAGCCACTCAAATGGATGCAGAGAATTCTGCTCTGGATAGACTTTCAAGGTCTACCTCCATTCCTGCCAAGAAAAAGACTTTTAAAAAGTCTTTTTTCAAAAAGGGCAGGTTTCCTTCCACTTCTGGCCAACAATCTTCTACAGGTCGCTTTACCGCTAAGCGTCAGCAACCTAAGCAGGCCAGGCCTAAGTCTACAGGGGCTGCTGTAACCCAGCAGTCCCAACCCCCTCAGGGTTTTTGACTTGATGCTAGAGAACTTAGCCTTTCTGGCTTTAGCACAACCAGAACCTCTCACCATTCCAGGAAGGTTAGCTCATTTTGCTTCCAGATGGGAGCAAATCACATCAGAGCAGTGGACCCTCTCCATCATAAGAGAGGGCTACAAACTTCATTTCTCAGACCTTCCTCCCCACACCATGGTGAGACACTTCAATTCTCCCACATCTCTTCTCGACCTTTTAGGTCTGGAGATAACAACCCTTCTTGCCCAAGGGGCAATAGAAGAAGTTCCTCTTCTTCAACAAGGGTCAGGGTTCTACTCCCCCTATTTTCTCATTCCAAAGAAGACAGGGGGATACAGACCCATTCTAGATCTCATAGAATTGAACAAATTTCTATGCGAGGAGAAGTTCAAGATGCTTTCTCTGGGCACTCTCCTTCCATACCTTCAAAGTCAGGATTGGCTTTGTTCTCTAGATCTCAAGGATGCGTACACACATGTACTCATCCATCCAACTCACAGAAAATTCCTGTGTTTTCTTTTCCAGGGAAAACATTACCAATACAGAGTCCTTCCTTTTGGTCTGGCCTCTGCTCCGAGAGTGTTCACCAAATGCATGGCAATAGTTGCTGCGTTTCTGCGCACTCTGGGAATATTTGTCTTCCCATATCTGGACGACTGGCTCATCCGAGCTCCATCTCAGAGGCCCAGATTTCCCTGGACCGCACAAGGCACATTCTGCAGTATCTGGGACTGGTAGTAAACCTCCCAAAGTCCCAGCTCATCCCTACTCAGTCCCTGGAATTCATAGGGGCCTGGTTGGATACCACCACTGCAAGGGCCTACCTTCCTCAGGCCCGTTGCTAACGTCTAGTGCAGCTAGCCTCCCAGATTCAGTCAAAGAGCCTCTTAACTGCCAGGGAGATGCTACAACTGCTAGGCCACATGGCTTCCACAGTGCATGTGGTGCCCTATGCTCGCCTACACATGAGAGCAGCTCAATGGACTTTGTCCACCCAGTGGACTCAAGCTTCAGGAGCTCTCTCAGACCAAATAGCAACTTCCAAACGTCTCTTTTGGTCTCTCCATTGGTGAATGTCCACTCAAAATCTGTTGCTGGGGTCCCCCTTCCAACAGTTGCCCCAAGCAACCCTCACAACAGATGCCTCTCAAACAGGTTGGGGAGCTCATCTGCAAGACCTCTCCACCCAAGGCACTTGCTCCCCACAGGAGACCTCTCTTCATATCAACCACTTGGAGCTTCGAGCAGTGTTTCTAGCTCTCAAGGTTTTTCATACCCTCCTCAGCTAGAAGACAGTCCTTATCCATACGGACAATCAGGTAGCCATGTTTTACATAAACAAGCAAGGAGGAACTGGCTCTCTGTCGCTTTGCAACGAAGCTCTAAGATTATGGGCCTTCGCCAGAGAGCATCAAATCCATCTCCTGGCAGTATATCTCCCAGGAATCCAAAACTCTTGGGCAGACAGACTCAGTCGAGTTCTGCTTCCACACGAATGGTCCCTGCACATGGGTCAGGTATTCAGAATCTTTCAAGAATGGGGAACCCCGGACATAGACCTCTTTGCAAGTCCGTGGAATGCCAAACTTCCCCGGTTCTGTTCCAGAAGTCCGTGTCAGGGGGTTCAGGCCAAGGATGCCTTCCTCCTTCATTGGGGTCGGGGCTTCCTGTATGCCTTTCCACCCATTCCCTTGATTCCCAAGACTCTGTTCAAACTCCAGAGGGATCAAGGATCTATGAGCCTCATAGCTCCACGCTGGCCATGCCAAGTGTGGTACCCTCTACTTCTGCATCTCTCCCAAGCCCCCTCCCTGGACTTGGGAGCTGCTCCAGACCTTCTGTCTCAAGATGAAGGGACTTTGTGGCACCCAAACCCCAAGTCCCTTCACCTCAGAGCTTGGTTACTGAAGGCCTAGACCTTCAAGACTTGAATCTTTCTCAGCAGGTGAAGGATATCCTCCATGCTTCCAGGAAACCTTCCACCAGGCGTTCCTATGCTTTTAAGTGGAAAGATTTTCCATTTGGTGTGCTGAAAAAAGGGTCTTGACCCTCTAGCACTACCTTTAACTTTGTTAGACTTAAAACAAATTCAGTAAGAGTCCATTTGAGTGCTATTGCAGCATTCCTTAAGCCCATCAATGGACAACCTATCTCCTCTCATCCTCTTATTTCAAGATTCATGAGAGGCCTAACTTTAACTAAACCTCCCATTAGGCCTCCTCCGGTGGCATGGGACTTAAATTTGGTTCTTGGTCAGCTTATGCAGCCACCTTTTGAACCCTTAGCCACTACCTCCTTGAGGTTTCTTCCTGGAAGGTTATTTTCCTCATTGCAGTTACTTCAGCTCGCCGCATCAGTGAACTGCAGGCATTAGTGGCTAATCCACCTTATACAAGGTTCCATCATGATAAGGTAGTCCTTAGGACAAATCCACACTTTATGCCTAAAGTGGTCTCACCTTTTCATCTTAATCAAGAGGTATATTTACCTGTCTTTTTTTGCAGCTCCTCATGCATCCAATGCAGAGAAGACTCTTCATACTCTGGATTGCAAAAGAGCTCTTGCTTTTTACTTACAAAGGACACAGCAACATAGAAAGTCTTCCCAGCTTTTTGTTGCTTTTGATCCTTCTCATTTGGGACTTCCAGTCTCTAAGAGAACACTGTCCAATTGGATTGCTCAGTGTATTTCTTTCGCCTACCAGAGTAAGAACCTTTCTCTGGAGAGCCATGTCACAGCTCATAATGTGAGGGCCATGGCCACCTCTATGGCTCATCTAAATTCTGTGTCCATCGACCAGATCTGTCGAGCAGCCACCTGGGCCTCGGTTCATACCTTCACAGCCCATTACTGCTTGGACAAGGACTCCGCCGGGATGCCTTGTTTGGTCAGGCTGTCCTCAAACACCTGTTCCATTCTTAAACAACTCCTACCCTCCTTCCCTGGATGGATGCCTGAGATCCATAGGAGGAAGTAGACCCCTTCCCAGGGTCTCATATCCTTGGGGATCTCAAAGGCATCTCAGCTATGGAGTCCCCCATATGTGAAGACTCATTCCTGCTTGTTCCTGGAAATAGCACAGTTACTTACCTGTAACAGGTGATCTCTGGGAACAGCAGGAATAAGTCTTCACAACCCTCCCACCTCCCCTAGGAGTTGTATCTCTTTTTCTATCTTTCCTTTCCCCTCTCTCTCTATTGTCTCAGCTTTAAACTCGAACTGAGGAGAGATGGTTAGGAAAGGCGGGGAGGCAGCGCGCAGGCGCTGTGGGATGCTCCCAAAAGCTTTCCTTTTTGGGAAGCTGGGGAGCATTCCCGCGCAGGCTCCGGCGGTACCGACGTACCCATATGTGAAGACTTATTCCTGCTGTTCCCAGAGATCACCTGTTACAGGTAAGTAACTGTGCTATCTCTATATACTTCTCTATAGATACATATGTCTGTAAGCTGCGTGTGCATATGTTATGCCCCTCCAGATCTCACTATAGACATACACATATATATAGGGATATATATATATATATATATCTGTCGAGATGCTTCCTTATAGGTAGATATGTATTTACATACTTATCTCTCTGCCTATGCTTATAAAGGTTTTACCTTCCTAGAGGTTCCAGACAGTGTGCTTGCATATGTTCATACTATCCCTCAGTATGTCTGGGGTACTATGCACACAACCACTACTGTGGTACTGACAGCTTCTACTTTAACCCTAGGTCTAGGTATCCCTGAAGCTCCATGCTTCAATATCTTTCCTATCTCTCACCAGTTAGGAAAGACAGGGTGGATCTTCAGTAGATCTGAGGTTTCAGCCCTTCAGACATCTGTCCTCCTTGGGAATACGGGCTTTTTTCCCATACCCCTTCTTCCCTCCAGGACTGGGCTAGTTTGTCCAAATCGGTCAGTCTTCCTCTTTTGCTTCTAAATGTTAATAACTCTGTAGCCAAAAGAGTTTCCAGCTTTTTCCATAAAGCTTTCCACTAAAGACCTGCCGTTTTTATACTACCCCAGTTGACACCTGGGTCACCTGTCTATTCCGGATTTGGACCTTCACCTTCACTTCCGTGAGGGCACCTTGAAGATTCCTCTAGTGGATCTCCAGTAGACTCCATCAGCCTCTCTACTTCCTGCAATCCAGTAGGTGAGGTCCATATTGTGATTGTTCATTCAATATTTTTCATGATAATTATCATACATACCAAGGACTCCTTACCTGTAGTCCTTAGGTTAGCTGTTTTTCTACAGCTCCTCTCTTTTCAACTCCTACCCACCATCCCTCATGGGATGCCAGAGATGCATGTGTGGGAAGTGCAGTTCTGTCCCAGGGACTCGCAATTTATGGGATCTCTCCCTGGCATCTAAAGCTAGGGAGTCCCCATATGTGAAGACTCATTCCTGCTTGTTCCTGGAGATAGCACAGTTACTTACCCTGTAGCAGGTGATCTCTGGGAGCAGCAGGAATAAGTCTTCACAACCCACCCACTTCCCCTAGGAGTTGTATCTCTCTATCTTCCTTTCCTCTTTCTCTCTCTTTGTCTCAGCTATAAAACTTAACTGAGGAGAGACAGTTGGAAAGGCGGGAAGGCAGCACGCAGGCGCTGAGGGATGCTCCCAAAAGCTTTCTGATTGGATGCTGGGGAGCGTTCCTGCGCAGGCTCCGTCGGTACCGACGTACCCCATATGTGAAGACTTATTCCTGCTGTTCCCAGAGATCACCTGTTAAAGGTAAGTAACTGTGCTTTCTCTGGAAGGCCATGTCACGGCTTCACAATGTGAGAGCCATGGCAGCCTCAATGGCTTATCTACACTCTGTGTCTATCGATGACATCTGTCGAGCAGCCACTTGGGCCTCGGTTCATACCTTCACAGCCCATTACTGCTTAGACAAGGACTCCTGCCGGGATGCCTTGCTTGGTCAGGCTGTTCTGCAGCACCTGTTCCATACTTAATCAACTCCTACCCACCTTTCCCGGTAGGATGCCAGAGATCCATGGGGGGAAGTGTAGCCCTTTCACAGGGGCACACAACATCTTGGGTCTCTCCCTGGCATCTGTAGCTAGGGAGTTCCTATATGTGAAGACTACATTCCTGCTTGTTCCTGGAGATAGCATAGTTACTCACCTGTAACAGGTGATCTCCGGGAACCGCAGGAATTTAGTCTTCACAACCCACCCACCTCCCCTAGAAGTTGTATCTCTCTTCTTTCCTTTCCCTCTCTATCTCTCTTTGTCTCAGCTTTAAAACTCAACTGGTGAGAGGCAGTTGGGAAAGGCGAGAAGGCAGCACACAGGCGCTGTGGGATGTTCCGAAAAGCTTTCTAATTGGACGCTGGGGAGCGTTCCCGCGCAGGCTCCGTCAGTACCGACGATACCCATATGTGAAGACTAAATTCCTGCTGTTCCCGGAGATCACCTGTTACAGGTGAGTAACTATGCTGTCCAGTAGCTGCCAGGCAGGAAACAGCAGTAGTACATGTAAATGTAATCGGAAAGAAAAACATCTGGAGCCAACTCATCCTCATTAGAGCTCAGAAAACCCCTAAGGTGCAATGCCTCAACTAATAGGACAGGGAAAAACCTTTTCAGAAGATATCACCAATCCAATGTGCCCTCTTCAATTTACTGGTGAAATTTGTACACTGTAAGGTCTCTTACAGACTTCTGTGCCTAACCCATCTTCTCCCCAACCTAACATACGGGAGACTTCACTATAATAATGTGCTTTTGCCTCTGTTCCACATTCCCTCCATCAGATGTGGAATATTTTCATGAATCATAACAAACACCTTGCAGCTATCACTCACCCCAGTCCCACTAACTGGGACTGCTGGGAGCCTGCCAGTGACAACATGCAAGAGACTTCTCTGGCCTTTAAATCAGTAACTCTAGAGGATACAGGGCCTCAGTAAGCTGAGGAAGAGATTTCCTATACAAAATTCTTACAAACCATCATTAAGGAGCTAGCTCTTTTACTATCCCAGAAATCTACTAATAGGAAATATTTTCAATCCATACGGCAATCCTGTAGTTCTCCAGGACCAAGCAGGAAGTCAGTCCTCACATATGGGTGACGTTGGCGCCGATGGAGCCCTCGCGGAGCAATTTTCCCCAGCTTTCAAAGAAAGCCTTTGGGAATTGCAGCGCGCATGCGCGGTCCTCTTCCCGCCCAAGGGTGCCATCTTGCTCAGTCTTCTTTTTTTCGCGGAGCCCTACAGACGTTGTCTGTGAATCCCCGCCGAAAAGTTGATTTTTTTCTCTTTTTCTCTTTTTTCTTCGGTTTGACGCCGGTTCTTTTCCCGCCCGGATTCGCGACGCCGGTTGCGAGTCCGTTCCTTATTTTTCGTTTTTTTGTCCTTCGTGACAGATTTCGCACCTTTTTCCTTTTTCCCTGGCAGCCCGGTCTTTAGACCTCGCAGGGGCCCTTTTTCCCCCGATGGCTGCCAGCAGCTTTAAAAA
This sequence comes from Ichthyophis bannanicus, assembly GCA_033557465.1. NCBI lineage: Eukaryota > Metazoa > Chordata > Amphibia > Gymnophiona > Ichthyophiidae > Ichthyophis > Ichthyophis bannanicus. The sequence continues at coordinate 211,741,341 of CM066040.1, forward strand.
GTGTGACCTCTGTAAGAAACTCATGTCTCTTACAGACGCTCATGACTTCTGCCTCCGCTGCCTCGGACCCGATCATGACTCCATGATCTGTGGTCCGTGTGGCAAAATGTCCTCAAAAGCGTTGAGGAGTCGGCAGCATCAGCGGGAGCGTATCTTCTCTGACTCCGGCCGGGCTCGGACCTCGTCAGAGGCTTCGACGTCTCGGGACTCTGGTCCTGAGCATCATCGAAGTTCCTCTGAAAGGGGGTCTCCTACCTGGGAACATCATCGGAAGAAGAAACCCGCGAGGGCGGGATCGGTGGACGCTCCTGGTCCCTCGAGGGCCAGGTCGCATAGCCCCGATTCCCGTCCCGGGTCCTCGGAGGTGGAGAGGCCTTCAAAACATACTCGACTCGAGGTGGACTTGCCCGCTCACGTGAGTACTGTTGTCCTCGTTGACTCGCCTCCGAAGGACCCGACGCCGTCGGGGCCCAAGTCGGGGGCTGCTGGGTCTCCTGAGCTCGGACTCAGGTTGATGGCCTTGGAGAGCAGTCTGACTGCCTTCATGGACCAGCAGCGGGTATTGATCGCTGGCCTCGCCGGTGTTTCTGCCCTGACCGCCGGGACGTCGACCTCCAAGTCGACCCCGGAGACCGAGCCGATCCTCGAGTCCATGAGGGCTCGAGTCGATCCTCGGTCGAGGTCTCCTTCGGCCTCGAGTCGATCCTCGGTCGAGGTCTCCTTCGGCCTCCCGTTCGGGACCGAGGTCGTCGACGCAGACTCCCTCGGCGTCGGAGCGGATAGCATCGGTGCCCGCCCGACCGGAGCCGCTCGACTCCTCCTCCGAGGAGTCGGCCTGGGAATCCGAGGACGAAGAGTCACCTGGTTCCTTTCGGACTCTGTGTGTCCCTTCGGACTCCCCCGAGTCCGAACCTCGGAGACGGTCCCCCCCGGAGGATACCCGGTTCTCGGACTTCGTGAGGGGCCAAGGCTTTGGCCTTCCCCGCGGATCCTGAGGAGGAACCTCGAGTCGAAGAACTCGATGCCCTCCAATATGACTCTCCCCCGAAGGAGGCTTTTATTGTACCGGTTCCTCCGATGCTGGAACGACTTCTCTTCCGCATGTGGGAGAGCCCGGCGTCGCCGCCGGTGTTAAGCAAGCGGGTCGATTCCATTTATCGAGTCCGCAAGAGCCCCGGCTTCCAAAAGGCACAACTACCGCACCATTCCATGGTGGTGGAATCGGCCATGCATAGACTAAAGAGTCAAAAAATGCACTCCTCGGTGCCCCCTGGTAGGGTAGCCCCGAAGCCTGGATGCCCTCGGTAGGAAGTGCTTCCAGGGCTCTATGGTTGCTTGTCGAGTCCAGACCTCCAGCTCTACATGGGCATGTATCTCCGAGACCTGGCTAAAGAAATAGCCGGGTTCTCTGCTGGTCTCTCCAACGAACCTTTGCAGAGGTTCCAAACCTTGTCAACTGGTATTCGAGAGTGCTCCAAGTTTATATCTCGAGCAGCCTATGATGGTTTTGAGGCTTCGGCTCGAGTAGCTGCGGCTGGCATCGGTGGACGCCGCCAGGCTTGGCTTCAGACGTCCGACCTCGAGCCCTGGGTGCAGGACAAGTTGGTCGATGTCCCCTGCCGAGGTGATAACCTCTTTGGCAAGCCCATGGATGAGAAGGCTTCACAAATCGAGACGGAGACTCTCACCAGGACTCGTCTCTCAAGGAAGACCTCTGCCCCTTCTCAAAAGAAAAGGGCTCGGGGAAAAAGCCCTTTTACCCGAGGAAGGCGGCTGCCTATAAATACTACCCTCAGTATCAGGCCTCAGCAGCTCCCCCACAGGGAAAGCAGGCCAAGGGACAGGGTAATGGGTCCCGTAGGCAGCAAGCCCCCAAGCCTGCACCGTCGGCCCCTGCTCAGCAGGGTGGGGGTTTTTGACTTCCTCAGCATAGCCTCTCCCCCTCAGCTGGTTTCTCTCAGCACAGGAGGCCGGCTGGTCCACTTTGCCCACAGGTGGTCCAACATCACCACAGATACCTGGGTACTTCACATAGTTAAAAAGGGCTATCTTCTTCACTTTCACCAGGTACCTCCCTCCTACTTTCCAGGGGAGCCTCCCAGACTCCCTTTGCACAGGGACTTACTCCTTCAGGAGTTAGCAAGTCTCATTCAGGAACAAGCCGTGGAACCGGTGCCCCACCACCTGAAGGGTCAAGGGTTTTACTCCAGGTACTTCCTGATTCCAAAAAGAACAGGAGGCCTCAGACCCATCCTGGACTTGCGAAACCTCAACAAGTTCCTTGCAAAGGAAAAGTTCAAGATGCTTACCCTTGGAATCCTGCTGCCCTACCTCCAGCAGGGAGACTGGCTATGCTCCTTGGATCTGAAGGATGCGTATACTCATATCCTCATTCATCCAGACCACAGACAATATCTAAGATTTGTTGTGGGAGGAAATCATTACCAGTACAGAGTACTGCCCTTTGGCCTATCCTCCGCCCCCAGGGTGTTCACCAAATGCCTAGCAGTGGTGGCGGCCTATCTTAAGACTTCAAGGTCTTTTTGTGTTCCCATACCTGGACGACTGGCTCATCAGAGCCCCATCTTCAACAGAGGCCACTCAGGCCACTCATCGCACTGTGGCTCTGCTCCAGCACTTGGGTTTTGTCATAAACTTCGCAAAGTCCACTTTGCTCCCCTCTCAAAATCTCGAGTTCATAGGTGCCAGGTTGGACACACTTCAGGCGCGGGCCTTCCTCCCTCTGGACAGGGCCAGGCGGCTCATGGATCTCGCCAGCCACTTTCACAGCAATGCGCTGGTCTCCGCCAGGCACTTTCTGCGACTGCTCGGCCATATGGCTTCCACGGTCCATGTGACCCCCCCAATGCCTGACTGAACATGCGTCCTGCTCAGTGGTGCCTTCGCACTCAATGGCATCAGGCCACGGGGAGCCTAGCGGACTCTGTACAGATCTCCGACCAGCTGATCTCATCTCTGCGATGGTGGCTTTATCTACCAAACCTAGTGCTAGGGGTGGCTTTTCAGCCCCCTATGCCTTCTCAGGTCCTGACGACCGATGCTTCCCTCCTGGGTTGGGGAGCACATTGCCAGGGGTCATGTACTCAAGGCCTCTGGACTCCTTGGGAGTCTGCTCAACAGATAAACTTCCTGGAGCTCAGAGCCATCCGCCTAGCGCTCAGAGCCTTCTCTCACCTGGTGTCCCACCAGTCGCTGCTGATACAGACGGACAACCAGGTTGCCATGTTCAACGTAAATAAACAAGGCGGAACAGGCTCCTTCCTCCTCTGTCAGGAGGCGCAACAGCTATGCTCTTGGGCAGTCCGCCATGGCATCCTCAGGGCTGTCTATCTCCCAGGTCAAGAAAATTACCTGGCCGACAAGCTCAGCAGGATCCTCCAGCCACACGAGTGGAGGCTGGATCCGATGGTGATTCAGCAAATCTTTCTCAAGTGGGGTCTCCCCACCATGGATCTGTTTGCCAGTCCTCTGAACCGGCAGCTGCCCAGATTCTGCTCTTGACAGCCGCATCCTCTCAGAGTAGCGGCGGATGCTTTTCTGATTCCATGGTCCACCAGCCTCTTGTATGCCTTTCCTCCCATGCCACTGGTGTCTCGGACGCTCTTCAAGGTTCTCAGAGACAAAGCATCGATGATCCTAGTGGCTCCCTGGTGGCCGAGACAACCTTGGTTCCCGCTTCTGATGCAGCTGGCGGTGGACACTCCTCTTCCACTGGGGTTTCAGCCCGACCTCCTGTCGCAGGATCAGGGCACTCTCCTACACCCCAACCTCCGGTCCCTTCATCTGATGGCCTGGCTGCTGAAAGGGTAGTCCTTGCTCCTCTGCAGCTACCTCCAGATGTGGAGGAGGTCGTCTTGGCCTCCAGGAGGCCCTCCACCCGGAAGTCCTACGCTCTAAAGTGGCGTCTGTTCTCCGTCTGGTGTACTCAGCAGTCTCAAGATCCCTTCTCCTGTTCAGCATCAGTGGTCTTGCAGTACTTGCTCTCTCTCTAACCTTGGACTTAAGTCCAACTCGGTCAAGGTCCACCTCAGTGCTCTTTCTGCGCATCACATGCCGGTGGATGGTAGACCTCTTTCCAGCCACCCTCTGGTGGCTCGTTTTCTCAGAGGCCGCCTCCTCCTTAAGCCATCTTTGCGCCCGCCAGCCCCGGACTGGGATCTCAATGTGGTTTTGCAGCGGATTACCTGTCTGCCTTTTGAGCCTATGGCTACCTGTCCACTTCGTTTTCTTTCGTGGAAAACCTTGTTCTTGGTAGCCCTCACTTCTGCTAGACGCGTTAGTGAGTTGCAGGCCCTAGTGTCTGATCCTCCTTACACTAGGTTCTACAAGAACCGGGTAGTCCTACGGACTCACCCTAAGTTTCTTCCCAAAGTGGTATCCCCTTTTCACATCAACCAGGAGGTGGTACTTCCAACCTACTTTCCCAGGCCACACTCCAGCCGAGCTGAAATGGTCCTGCATACCCTGGACTGTAGAAGGGCGTTGACCTTCTACCTTGACCGTACGCGGGAGCACCGAAGGACTGTTCAGCTCTTCGTGTCTTATGACCCCAACAAGTTGGGGCTCCCTGTCTCCAAGCGTACTCTGTCCATCTGGATTGCTGACTGTATCGCTTGGGCTTACGAGGCAGCCGGCCTCGTGTTGGAAGGTAGAGTCACAGCTCATCGTGTTCGGGCGAAGGCTACGTCGGTGGCTTACCTCCGCTCTGTTCCATTGGCAGACATCTGCCGGGCCGCTACTTGGTCTTCAAGCCAGACTTTTGCAGCCCATTACTGCCTGGAGAGGGAGTCCCGCAGGGACAGTGCTTTCGGACAGGCAGTCCTCCGTAACCTCTTTGAGGTATAGGCAACTCCTACCCTCCATCCCGGATGTTGGGCTACCGGTTGGAGACATATTCAGAGAAGATTCCTTCCTTCTGTGCTACTGAGCTTGAGGGAGCTCATTTTTGTGCTTAGGGTCTCCGGTAGCCTTAAGCTTGGGAGTCCCATATGTGAGGACTGACTTCCTGCTTGGTCCTGGAGAAAGCGTAGTTACTCACCTGTAACAGGTGTTCTCCAGGAGCAGCAGGAATCAGTCCTCACAACCCTCCCTCCTCCCCTTGGAGTTGCAGTTCTATGCTTTTGTTTTTTGCTAATTTTTTACTGTCTTTTAGCTATGTCATCAGACTGAGCAAGATGGCACCCTTGGGCGGGAAGAGGACCGCGCATGTGCGCTGCAATTCCCAAAGGCTTTCTTTGAAAGCTGGGAAAATTGCTCCGCGAGGGCTCCGTCGGCGCCGACGTCACCCATATGTGAGGACTGATTCGTGCTGCTCCTGGAGAACACCTGTTACAGGTGAGTAACTACGCTTTCCCCTAAAGAGGTTCTTGCACTACTGGTGCACTAACTTCCTCAAGATTCAGAACTTCCCATCTGGAAAACCCCATCCTCTGTTCACCTTACTTCTTGACACCTAGACCTAAAATACAGGGTCCTGTCAGCTCCAGATCCTAACCAAACTCATCTCTTTCATCAATCTATGGTCTCTGAAGCAGCTGTTTAAAAACAACAGATTTACAAAACTTCAGACTCTGATCTCTCCTTATAAGGATCACAGACTAATGGACAACATAGAGAAAAAAGTATTTCAGAGCACACAATGTTAGCCTTAAAAATAGTAACCCACCAGTTAGATACTGCAGTACCACCATGCCCTTCTGGCGTCACTAATCAACCGGGAAGACCTGATACAATTCAGTCTCCAAGAATCACTTTATTAGATCCTTATATGAATGTATACCATCTCTTGAGCAGCAGTTATAGCTATAGCAGCCTACCAGACAGCAGGACTGCAAGCCTCCGGATTTTGGGCTGATCTTCATGACAAAACACTTGATGCTCCATGTATTGGTGATAGGTTTTTTTGTTGCAAAATTAAGAGAAACTGTTTCATAGGTTAAAGATAATTTGGCTGCCAAGGAGCTGACCAGTAGCATCTCAGACTTCAAATTCTTCCACCTTCCGAAGAACTCAACAGTCTTACAAAAAACCCTATCATTGCTTCCAACAATTCTACCCCAAAAGGATGTGGTACCAACCAGACTCATCTATAGCATCCCCTGCAGTTACTGTTTAGACAGCATCAGTTCCCTGGGAATGCAGACAACCTGCTACATCTTTCTCAACAAAGAGCACTCCCAAGTTTTTTTTTTGATGACCCTCCAATAGGAGGTCATATATCCAACTTCTGGGAGGCTTGGGAGAAGATTACAATAGACCTCTATCCATAGCTTACGGCTACAAAATCAATTTTGTAGCCGTAAGCTATGTGCTCAATCTATGTAAAATAGTTAATATTTTCTCTGTAAAATAGAACATTTTTGAGCACATAACTATGTAATTTGATGTTTACCATGTTCTCTGTAAAACCACCCCTGATCTCTGGAAGGGGCAGTATAGAAAAGCGCACAAATAAATAATTTCATGACATTGTTTCAGAATCAGCTCCCGATATCACCTTCATATCCCATAAAACATCAAGAAATTATATGAAAATCAAAATTAATTTATAGCATTGCGATAGTCCCCTTCTGCCAACAGAATCAGGGATTCTATTCACTTTTTTTTTTCCTAATAACAAAAAAGACGGGGGCCTTCAACCTATTGTGGATTTGCGGTATCAACCTTTTTTTTTTTATATAAACAAAAATTCAAAATAGCTGTCTATGCATGGCTGAGATTCGCGCACGTTTTTCAGATCTCTGCCTTTTTATCCTTTTATTGCCTAAAGCAGGGGTTCTCAACACAGTCCTCTGGACACACCTAGCCAGTCAGATTTTCAGGATAATCACAATGAAAATGCATATGAGAGATCTGCATACATTGCCTCCGTTGAGAACTGTGTTGAGAACCCCAGGCCTAAGCCAAGGAAATAGAGTTCACCTTTGGCCTCTAGTTTTATTTATTGTCTCATACAATCAAAAAAAAAAATTTTTTTTTTCTCCCTTAACTCTCTACACCTATGCCTCACACAACTTTCCATGGAATATCTGCTTTAAAAAAAAAGTACCATGCTACTCAACTTTCCGCTACCATTTTAAGATTTCTATAGAAACAGAAGTGTTTTTCCAAACATAGAAACATGACGGCAGAAAAAGACCACATGGTCTGTCTAGTCTGCCCTTCCATATCAACCACTACACGTGCGTTCCTTTTTTCCTTTAGAGATCCTTTTTGTCCCATGTCTTTTTGAATTCAGACAATGTCCTCATCTCTATCACCTCCACTAGGAGACTACTGCACGGATCTACCACTTTCTGTAAAAAAAAAAAAATAAAATAAAAATTTACACACATTACTCCTATGTCCCCTTATAGCAGAGTTTGCTTTTAATCGAAAGAGGCTCTCCTCTTAAGCATTTATGCCACGGAGGTTTTTAAACGTCTCAATCATATCACCTCTGTCCTGCCTTTCCTCTGAAGTATACATATTAAGATCCTTAAGTCTATCCTCATGCTTTATAACGAAGACCATTAACCATTTTAGTAGCCATCCTCTACACAGACTCCAACCTGTTTATATCCTTTTGAAGGTGCAGTTTCCAGAATTGCCCACAATATTCCAAATGAGGTCACACCAAAGACTTATACAGAGGCACTATCACCTTTCTTCTGCTGGCCATTCCTTTCCCTATGCACTCAAGCATCCTTCTAGCTTTTGCCGTGGCCTTTTCTACCTGTTTAGCTACTTTAAGATCATCAGACACAATCTTGTCTAGGTCCCACTCTTCTTTAGTGGACAGAAGTACTTCAGCTCCTATACTATATCGCTCCCTTGGATTGCTGCAGCCCAAATGCATGACCTTGCATCTTTAACATTAAATCTCAGTTGCCAAATTCTAGACCATTCAAGTTTAGCTAGATCCCTCCTCATGTTATTACACCTATCTCCAGGAACAAGCAGGAATGTAGTCTACACATATGGGTATCATCAGCACCAATGGAGCCTGCACGGGAACGCTCCCCAGCGTCCAATACGAAAGCTTTTGGGAGCATCCCACTCCGCCTGTGCCACTTCCTTCCCGCCTTTCCAACGCTCCCTCTTTCATTTTTTTGTTTTCCGTGGAGCCGACAGGCAGCAAACCCTGTCACTACAGAAATTTTTATTTTTTGTGGTCGCGTCTGCCTTCCCGTCGACACCTATAATGGTACCACAGGTGCCGCCTTTATTTTCTTATTTCGTCTAAAAAAAAAAAAAATAAAATAAAATAAAAATAAATATAAATTCCTTATCGTCCCTCCAGTCTAGTCCCAAACCTTTGGAGTTGTGTACGTCCTCCCGCAGCTTGGAGACTGAGCATGTCACTCTTTTGGTGACCCTAGTATAAGTAGTCCAGGGTTCGCCGACTTGAATCAGTTTTCTCAGTCTCTATGCAGCGGAAGGAGTTTTGAGTCCAGAGGTCCGGGACTCACTAGAGCAACGATTAAGGCAGTAGCTAGGTTCTAGAGATAGAAAGATTTGTTTACTTTTTTTTTAAGGGGGTCTTTACCCTTTAAATTGGCGTTTTGCTAATTTGACTTACCGATCGGTAAATTGTGCAGGTGAGCTGCCCCCCTTCTCCCCCCTCTCTGTAGCGAGAAGCGCTTGCAGAGTAGTGTGAGGGAATTGTGGAGGGTTCTTCCGGCGTCTGTTCCCCCGAGGTGGGAAAGAGACTATAGAGGTACTGTACTGTTACCGCGCGCCTCGGGAAGCCACTAGGTACGGCGACAGGGGCGGAAGTGAAAGGCCCGACGGCGGATGCAGAGAACGGGGCCGGCGTCTTCCAGCTCAGGAAAAGAAAAAGGTGTTCCACATAGACCGCTCAGTAGGCGTCTTGGAGGTAAGTGCCGGGGGTGGTGGGGGACACCAGCTTTGCTTGCCGCGCGGTGGAAAGCAGGCAGTTTGGTTGTTTTTGTCAGGGAAAGCGCTCACCGCGTGTATTTGCGTGGGAAACGAGGGCTTTGGGGTTACCGCGCTGAGAGCTTCCCGGGGGCCTATATCAGCCCTAGTCTGGTGCGTAATATTATTGATGAACAGTAGAGAGCACGGGTTTAAAAAAAAAAAAAAGAAGAGAATAGTGCATTGGCGTTCTGGGCTCTGGCAGGGCACTGTGCTGGAGAGCGGTCTTGATGCCTAATAGGCCTAGGTGCCTCTTTTGTGGGGTGCGGAGAGGGACAGTCTCTGAAGCGGGAGTGTGCAGAGGCTGTACCCTCGAGGCTTCCATGGCGCAGAAAGGAGAGTCTGATGCTACAGAGGAGGTTGCATTGGTAAAGGACTCTCCTGTGTCCCCAGAGGTAGGTCAGGAGCCCATACCTTGGCTGTCGGCGGCTCCAGATGGTCCCTTACCCCAAACTCCCACGGGGGAGGGGGGGGGGAGCTGGGACGATTTTTTTTTTCTTTTTTTTTTTTTTTTTTTTCTCCATAGCAGTTCTTGGCGATGCTACAGCAGGCTCTTGGGTCTGGTAGTGGGATGGCTGGGCCCACATCTCCCTGCAGAACAAGCCACCGGCTTGACCCCGAATGCCCATCTGCACATGCGGGCTGCTCAGTGGTGCCTCGGAGATCATTGGAAACAAGCCACCGGCGACCTCAGACAGTATAAAGTTGTCCAGATGACTTTTGAACTCCTTAGTGGTGGCTACATCTGCCAAACCTTCTCAGGGGTGTACCTTTTCAGGCTCCAGCACACACGGGTGCTGACGACAGATGCTTCCTTAAAGGGCTGGAATGCACATTGCCAGGGCATGTGCACTCAAGGCCTGTGGTCCCCTCGGGAGGCCACACAGCAAATCAACCTTTTAGAGCTGCGAGCAATCCACTTAGCTCTGCAAGCCTTCTGTCAGGCCCTCTCTCAACAGTCTGTCCTAGTTCAGACGGACAATCAGGTGGCAATGTTCTACGTGAACAAACTAGGGGGCACAGGGTCCAGGCTCCTATGTCAGGAGGCATTGGCCCTTTGCTCCTTTGCGGTCAGGCAGGGTGTGTTTCTCAAAGAAGTCTACCTACCTGGTTAAGAAAACTTCCTAGCAGACAAGCTTAAGCAGGATTCTCCAGCCTCACGAATGGCAGTTGAATCCATTGGTGGTCCAGCAGATCTTCCTCCGCTGGGGATTTCCATCCATCGATCTCTTTGCAAGTCCACTAAACCGTCAGTTGCCCAGGTTTTGCTCCAGACGGCCACATCCCCTGAGGATGGCAGCAGATGCTTTTCTAATCACTTGGTCTACGGGCCTCCTGTATGCTTTTCCTCCCACGCCCCTGGTGGCCTGAACTCTGTTCAAGATCCTCCGGGACAAGGCCTCGGTGATTCTGATAGCTCCCAGATGGCCGAGGCAGCTGTGGTTTCCACTTCTTCTGTAGTTGGCTGCAATATGATCTCCTGTCTCAAGAGCAGGGTTCCCTTCTGCACCCCAACCTCAAGTCCCTCAATCTGATGACCTGGCTGCTGAAAGGATAGTGCTAGCTCCCTTACTTCTACCTAAGGAGGTGGTATTGGCCTCTAGGAGGCAGTCCATTAGGAAGTCCTATGCCCTCAAGTGTCATAGGTTTACGGTGTGGTGTGCTCAGCGCAATGAAGATCCTTTCTCTTGCCTTGTGCCAGTAGTACTGCAGTATCTACTTCACCTTTCAGACCTAGGCCTTAAGTCTAACTCTGTTCGGGTCCATCTCAGTGCTTTGTTAGCGCACCACTCACCGGTGGAAGGGCAGTCTGTCGGTTCATCCTTTGGTGTCCAGATTTCTCAGAGGTCTGCTTCTGCTCAAGCCTCTGGTTCGTCCACTGGTGACAGAGTGGGATCTGAACATGGTCTTGTAGCAACTTACTCGCCCACCGTTTGAGCCGATGGCTACTTGTCATTTGCGCTTCCTCTCTTGGAAAGTGCTCTTCCTGGTGGCTCTTACATCCGCCAGACGTGTGAGCGAGCTACAAGCTCTGGTTTCTGATAGACCGTACACGTTCTATAGGAACAGGGTGGTCCTACGGACCCATCCCAAGTTCCTCCCAAAAGTGGTCTCCTCTTTCCACCTCAATCAGGAGGTGGTTCTTCCGACCTTCTTTCCCAGGCCGCATGCCAGCCTGCCTGAAACAGTTTTGCATACCCTGGACTGTAAGAGGGCGTTGTCCTTTTACATAGAGCATACGCGGGAGCATCGAAGGGCTGCTCAACTCTTCATCTCGTTTGACCTTAATAGGATGGTGGGGGTACCTGTCTCCAAGCGCACCTTGTCCACAGTGGTAGCAGATTGCATCGCCTGGGCGTACAGGTCAGCCGGCCCACCGTGTCAGGGTGAAAGCCACATCAGTAGCTCATCTCCGCTCTGTTCCGTTGGCAGATATCTGCCAGGCCACAACTTGGTCTTCAAGCCAGACTTTTGCAGCCCATTACTGCCTGAAGAGAGAGTCCCGGCGGGACAGTGTTTTCGGCCAGGCGGTACTCCATAAGCTCTCTTTGAGGTTTAGGCAACTCCTACCCTCCGGCCCTTCATGTTGGGCTACCGTAATGCGTTCTCAGAGAAAATTCGGGGTGTGTTCTCAGAGAAAATTCTTGTCAAGGATGCTGAGGCTCTTGAGAGGGAGACATTTTTTCAGCTTTGGGTTCGCGGTAGCCTAGAGCTGGGGAGTCCAATATGTGAGGACTGATTTCCTGCTTGGTCCTGGAGAAAGCGTAGTTACCTGTAACAGGTGTTCTCCAGGAGCAGCAGGAATCAATCCTCACGACCCTCCTTTCTCCCCTGGAGTTGCAGTCATATACTTCATTTGTTTTTTTGCTGTCTTTGAGCTATGTCATCAGACTGAGCAAGATAGCACCCTTGGGCGGGAAGGGGACCGCACATGCGCGCTGTATTCCCAAAGGCTTTCTTTGAAAGCTGGGGAAATGCTCCGCACGAGGGCTCTTTCAGTGCTGATGTCACCCATATGTGAGGATTGATTCCTGCTGCTCCTGGAGAACACTTGTTACAGGTGAATAACTATGCTGTACCGATGGAGCCCACATGGAACGCTCCCCAGCGTCCAATAGGAACGCTTTTGGAAGCACCCCACAGCGCATGTGTGCTGCCTTCCCCCCCTCTGTACCTCTCTCACTTCAGTTCTTCATTTTCTGCAAAGTCGACAGGGCGTGTACCCTGTCACTGCAGAAAATTTCCTTTTATTCTTTGTTTTTTTGTGGTCGCGTCTGCCTTCATTCGACGCCTACCGGTACCGCTGGTTCTTCTTTCTTTTCCAAAAAAAAGAAAACCCCTATATTTTTTTCAGGGGTCTTTCCCCTGTTTCTGTTGCTAGGCACCATTTTGGGCACTAGGCCCACTTTTCTTCAGGCATGGAGAAACCAGCTAGTGGTTTAAAAAAATGCTCAGTGTGGCGGTACCATTTCCGTCACCGACACCCATGATTGGTGTCTAAAATGTTTAGGTCCTGAACATTGTCCAACGGAGTGTCTCTCCTGCACGAGGATGACCAAACGGGGTCTGCAGAATAGAGCTGCAAAACATGGTACCCTTTTTGCCATGGATATGATGTCACTTGCATTGACGTCCTCCAGGGCTTCATCTTCCTCCCATGGATCTCAGGTAGCTAAACTTAAGTCTTCTAAGAGTGGCCAGTGACCAGTGGAGTGGTGTCTGAAATGAGTGGTAAATCGCCTTCAAAGTATCAAGATGCCATTGGCGGTGCCCTCGAGGATAGTTCACTGGCAAAACAGCCCCAGCAGGAGTCTTCGGGCTCCAAAGCATTAACGGGGCTCCAGGATGTTCTAGAGGATTCCACCATTTGCAGAACTACTGGTGCCATGTTCTGGGGTAGTAGGCGCTTCCACCGGTACCGACACCCAGACATCGGCAGGAGCGATGGATAAAAGCATCTTTGCTATTGAACGCAGTCTAGCGTCCCTCTTAGCAACTTCTGTACCGCTAATACCGCTACAGACGGTTCAACATGTATCGGTACCGACAGTACCTGCTTTGACAGGACTGCTTCCCCCCCATGCCAAGCCTTGAATCTATCTTGGGTATCGGGGATCAGGAACCGAGAAATTTCAGTACAGACTTTGAGCTCTACTGATACCATGCGTTACGGAAGCACCCGGTACAGAGTGCCTTTGAGTCTTCTGATTCCGATGACTCACTCTACCGGTACCAGAGCAAATCTGCTAGAGGATTCAACTCCTTCTCCTCAACGCAGGATGTCTCCTCCAGAAGATATGTCCTTCCAGGATTTCATACGTGATTTAGCAAAGGGCCTTGCAATCACTGTAATTCCAGAAAAGGAACCTAGGGTAGAAGAATTAAGAATTCTACAATACCCTATGGCTCCCAAGGAGGCAGCTATGCTTCCCATTCACAAGATCTTACATGATCTGATGTTGAGATTGTGGGAAACTCCTTTAACGATATCTTCACATTCCCGATGCCTTGACACTATGTACCGAGTGCCAAGTTGTCCTGGTATCTCCAGGAACAAGCAGGAATGTAGTCATCACATATGGGTATCATCGGTACTGACAGAGCCTGCACAGTAACGCTCCCCAGCATCCAATTAGAAAGCTTTTGGGAGCATCCCACAGTGCCTGCCTGCTGCCTTCCCGCCTTTCCCAACTGCCTCTCACCAGTTCTTCGTTTTCCGCGGAGCCAGCAGGTTGTGTTCCTGACACCGCAGAAAATTTTCCTCCTTTTTTGTGGTCGCATCTGCCTTCCTCAATGCTTTACCAGTACTGCCGTTTTTTTCTTTTTCTTTAAAAAAAAAAAAAAGAGAAAATTCTTATTACACCCCCCCCCCCCCCCCCATTTTTTCCAGGTGCATGCGCCATTTTGGGCCTTAGGCCCAAGATTTTTTCCACAATGGAATGACCCTCTTCGGGTTTTAAAAAGTGCACCAAGTGTGGCGGTTCCATCTCAGTCACCGACACCCATGAGTGGCATCTGAAATGTTTAGGTCCTGACCATTCCATCTCTGAATGTATGGCCTGTGCGATGATATCCAAGAGAGGTCGACAGAACCGAGCTGCCAAGCTCAGTACCCTGTTTCCCTCTGATGCAGCTTCGGTGGCATCGGCGTCTTCCAGGGCTTTGTCTTCCTCTCATGGATCTCAGGTAACTAAACACAAGTCTAGCCGGTCCTCAAAGTGTAGATCTCCTTCTAAGCATCGAGATGCCTCTGGCGTTGCCCCTGAGGATTCTGCACCGGCAAAACTGCCCCAGCGGGAGGCTTCAGCTTCCAAAGCATTATCGGGGCTCCAGGATGTTCTCGAGGCCTTGACCTCGGCAGAACTACTGGTGCCATGCTCTGGGGTACCGGCGATCTTCTCTGGTACCGACATCCAGGCATCGGCAGCGTCGATAGACCAGAGGGTCCTGGCTATTGAATGCAGTCTGGCGGCTCTCCTTGCGGCATCGACACCTTATGAACCGTGTCAAACAGTTCAACCGGCACCGATAGTATCGACATCGGTGTCCGCATTGCTGGCACCCAGTCATGCGATACCTTCCGGTACCGTTACCCCCTAGGTACTGACTTCGGTCGGTACGGGTATCGAGCTCTTCAAGAGCATCCCGACAGAATGTACTTAGAGTCCTCGGAGGAATCTGAGGATTGACAGTTGTGTCGATGCAGGAATACTTCTCCCGGAGGAGCCTTCCTCCTCTAAACGCAGAATGTCTTCTCCAGAGGAAAACTTCCTTGCAGGATTTCATCAGGGAGGTGGCTCGGGGTCTGTCCATTACTGTGGCCCCTGAAACAGAGCCCAGAGCAAAGGAGTTGGAAACTTTACAATATCCTAAAACTCCTAAGGAGGCAGCTACCTTGCCCATCCATGAGATCTTGCATGATCTCATGTTAAGAATGTGGGAGACACCTCTTACCACCTCTCCTCATTCTCGTAGACTGGATACTCTGTATCAAGTCCATCCTTGTCCTGGTTTCCAGAAAACTCAGCTTCTTCACCACTCCATTGTAGTGGAATCAGCTATGAGAAGGATCAGGAGTGCAAAGAGGCATGCCTCTAATCCTCCAGGACGTGAGTACAGAACTTTGGATGCTTTTGGACGTCGTGTCTTCCAAGCTTCCATGCTCTCTGCCAGGATCAGGTCCTATAGTCTATATATGGGAATGTTCCTGAAGGAAGTCACAGGTGATTTAGAGGCTTTGAGTTCTCTTCTTTCTGAGGATAGAAGGCAGGATTTTCTCACATTGGTCAAACATGCCCAAGATGATTCTAAATTTGTCAACCGTGCAGCTTTTGACTGTTTTGAGTGCATAAGCAGAACCTCTGCCATTGCCATAGGTACACGTAGAATTGCTTGGCTCCAGGCATCTGATCTGGAGCTCTGGGTACAAGACAAACTGGGAAATATTCCTTGTACTGGTGAGAACCTGTTTGGTAAAGATTGGCAGGAAAAGGCCAGTGAGTTGGATGCTGACAACTCCATCTTGGATAGATTATCGAAGTCCACAGCTGATCCTGCAAGAAAGAAACCTTTCAAGAAACCATTCTTTTCTAAAAAGAAAAGATATTATCCTGCTTATTCTCAGCAGGGACGTTCTGCAGGTCAGCTTGTCAGGAAAGGTCAGCAACCCCCCAAACAAAGGAAAGCAAAGACTGCTAAGCCTCAGCCGTCCCAGCAGTCTCAGCCTCCACAAGGCCTTTGACTTTCAGCTAGAGAACTTAGCCTTCCTGGCTCTCATTGGACTAGAGCCTTCCACCATTCCAGGAAGGTTGTGTCACTTTGCCCCCAGATGGGGGCAGATAACAGCAGGGCATTGGACACACTCCATCATAAGAGGGGTAAAGCTTCATTTTTCAAGCATGCCCCCTCCCACAATGATAAGGCAGTTCAATTCTCCGACCTCTCTCATCAACCTGTTAGGTCAGGAGGTCACTATGCTTCTTGCCCAAGGGGCAATAGAAGAAGTATCCATCCATCAGCAGGGTACAAGGTTTTGCTCCCCCTATTTCCTTATCCCAAAGAAAACAGGGGGATTCAGACCTATCTTGGACCTCAGAGAATTGAACAAATTCCTTGTCAAAGAGAAATTCAAGATGATTTCTCTGGGAACTCTGCTGCCATACCTTCAGAGTCAGGATTGACGTTGTTCTCTAGATTTCAATGATGCGTACACTCATGTTCTCATCCATCTAACTCACAGAAGGTTCCTTAGGTTCCTTTTTCAAGGAAAGCACTACCAATGCAGGGTGCTTCCTTTTGGCCTGGCCTCAGCACCAAGGGTGTTCACAAAATGCATGGCTGTAGTAGCAGCATTTCTCCGCACTCTGGGAATATTCGTCTTCCCTTACTTAGACGATTGGCTTATTCGAGCACCAACAGAGTCAGAGGCCAGGACTTCTCTATCCTGCACGATGTGTATCCGTCAGTATTTAGGGCTGGTAATAAACATCTCAAAATCCAGTCTAACTCCTACTCAGTCTCTGGAGTTCATAGGAGCTTTGTTGGATACCACAAGGGCAAGGACCTATCTCCCCCAGGCTCATTGCCTTCGCATGGTGCAGTTAGCTTCTCAAGCAGTGCTAAAGTCTCATCTAACTGCTCGAGAAATGTTAACTACTAGGCCACATGGCATCTACGGTGCATTTGGTTCCCTATGCTCGCCTCCATATGAGGGCAGCTCAGTGGACTTTATCCACCCAATGGACCCAGGCATCCAGATGCCTGTCAGACAAAATAGCAAACAGAAGTCGCCTTATTTTGTCCCTCCAGTGGTGGAAGTCCACTCAAAACCTGTTGCTGGGGTCCCCTTTTCAACAACCTATACCCCAAGCAACTCTCACAACAGATGCTTCTCCAATGGGTTGGGGAGCTCATCTACACGACCTCTCCACCCAAGGCAC
Source organism: Ichthyophis bannanicus (assembly GCA_033557465.1). Classification (NCBI taxonomy): domain Eukaryota; kingdom Metazoa; phylum Chordata; class Amphibia; order Gymnophiona; family Ichthyophiidae; genus Ichthyophis; species Ichthyophis bannanicus. The sequence goes on from CM066040.1 coordinate 211,758,218, forward strand.
CTGGTCTCCACAGGAGACATCCAGATATCAATCTTCTGGAACTCAGAGCAATCTTCCTTGCTCTTCGAGTGTTCCATACCCTGCTCAGCTGCAAGACAGTCCTCATCCATATGGACAATCAAGGAGCCATGTTCTATGTGAACAAGCAGGGGGGAACAGGCTCTGTCGCTTTGCAACGAAGCTTTGCGACTATGGGCCCTTGCCAGAGAGCATCAGATTCATCTCCTGGCAGTGTATCTTCCAGGCATACAAAACTCTTGGGCAGACAGACTCAGTCGAGTTCTGCTTCCACACGAGTGGTCTCTGCATGCAGACCAGGTGGCCAAGTTTTTTCAAATTTGGGGAACCCTGGACATAGACCTCTTTGCAAGTCTGTGCAATGCCAAACTTCCTCAGTTCTGTTCCAGAATTCCGGCTCGGGGCTCAGACCAGGGATGCTTTCCTCCTGCATTGGGGTCAGGACTTCCTGTATGCCTTTCCACCCATTCCCCTAATTCCCAAAACCCTGTTCAAGCTTCAGAGAGACAGAGGCCATATGATTCTCATAGCTCCACATTGGCCATGGCAAGTGTGGTACCCTCTGCTTCTACATCTCTCTCAAGCTCCCTCCCTGGAGTTAGGATCTGCTCCAGATCTCCTATCTCAGGAGGATGGAAAGTTATGGCATCCCAATCCCCAGTCTCTGCATCTCAGGGCTTGGTTGCTGAAGGCCTAGATCTCCATGATCTCAATCTCCCTCAGCAAGTAAAAGATATTCTTTTTGCTTCCAGGAAACCTTCCACGAGACGCTCTTATGCTTTCAAGTGGAAAAGGTTTACCATGTGGTGGTCATAAAAGGGTCTTAACCCCCTTGCGATACCTCTGGAATCCTTACTGGAATATCTCCTTCATTTATCCAATGCAGGACTTGACTAACTCAGTAAGGGTCCATTTGAGTACTATTACAGCTTCCTTTAAGCCTCTAAATGGACAGCCTATTTCCTCTCATAGCAAGATTTATGAGAAGCCTTCTTCTAACTAAGCCTCAAATTAGGCCTCCACCGGTGGCATGGGACTTAAACCTGATTCTTGGGCAGCTCATGAAACCACCCTTCGAACCTTTAGCTACCACCTCCTTAAAATTATTTTCTTGGAAGGTTATCTTTCTTGCAATCACATTAGCATGTCGCATTAATGAGTTGCAAGCGCTAGTAGCTAATCCACCTTACTTAAGGTTCCATCATGACAAGGTAGTCCTTAGGACTCATCCACACTTTATGCCAAAGGTGGTCTCGTCTTTTCATCTGAACCAAGCAGTCTAGCTACCTGTGTTTTTTTTCTAAGGCCTCATGCATCAAATGCAGAATGGAATCTTCATACCTTGGATTGTAAAAGAGCTCTAGCCTTTTACTTACAAAGAACACAGCAACATAGAAAGTCCTCCTAAGTCTTTGTTGCTTTTGATCCTTCTCATTTGGGACTTCCAGTCTCTAAGAGAACTCTAACTGGGTTTCTCAGTGTATTTCCTTCGCCTATCAGAGTAAGAACCTTTCTCTGGAAGGCCATGTCACTGCTCACAATGTGAGAGCCATGGCAGCCTCAATGGCTCATTGCACTCTGTGTCTATTGACGATATCTGTCGAGCAGCCACCTGGGCCTTGGTTCATACCTTCGCAGCCCATTACTGCTTGGACAAGGACTCCCGCCGGGATGCCTTGTTTGGTCAGGCTGTTCTTCAACACCTGTTCCATACCTAATCAACTCCTAGCCACTATCCCTGGTAGGATGCCAGAGATCCATGGGGGAAAGTGGAGCCTTTCTCAGGGACACACAAATTCTGGGGTCTCTCCCTGGCATCTAAAGCTAGGGAGTCCCCATATGTGATGACTACATTCCTGCTTGTTCCTGGAGATAGCATAGTTACCTGTAACAGGTGTTCTCCAGGACCAAGCAGGAAGTCAGTCCTCACTTATGGGTGACGTCGGCGCCGACGGAGCCCTCGCGGAGCAATTTTCCCCAGCTTTCAAAGAAAGCCTTTGGGAATTGCAGCGCGCATGCGCGGTCCTCTTCCCGCCCAAGGGTGCCATCTTAGCCAGTCTTCTTTTTTCCGCGGAGCCCTACAGACGTCCCCGTCGTGTCCCCGCGAAAAAGTTGATACTTCTTCATAATTTTATTCTTTTTCCTTCGGTCCGACGCCAGTCTTTTTCCCGCCCGGACTCGCGACGCCGGTCACGAGTCCTCTTCTTCTTTTTCGGTTTTTCTGACTTAGTCAGCTTTCGTTTTCGATTTTTCCCTGGCAGCCCGGTCCTTTGACCTCGCCGGGGCCCTTTTTCCCCCGATGGCTGCCAGTGGTTTCAAGCGGTGTGGTCAGTGTGACCGAAATATGTCACTAACTGACACACACGACTTTTGCCTCCGCTGCCTGGGCCCGGATCATGAAGAAATGATCTGTGGGCCCTGCGGCAAAATGTCCTCCAAAGCGTTGAGAAGTCGGCGGCATCAGCGGGATAGGATCTTCGCTGACCCCAGCCGTACCCGGACCTCGTCGGAGGCCTCCGCGTCCAAAGGTTCCAGCTCGGACCGTCGCTGGAGTTCCTCCGACAGGGGTCCTCCCTCCGGGGACCATCGACGTAAGGTGAAACCCACGAGGGCGGCGTCGGTGGACGCTCCTGGCTCCGCGAGGGCCAGGTCGCATAGCCCCGATAGCCGCCCCGGGTCCTTGGAGAAGGAGCACCTCACGAAGCGACCTCGCCTGGAGTCGGAGCTGCCTGCTCGGGTAAGTCCTGTGGTCCTCCTGGACTCACCTCCGCGACAGCCGACGTCGGGCCCGACGCCGTCGGGGCCCGAGTCGGGGGCTGCTGGGTCACCTGAGCTCGGACTCAGGTTGACGGCCTTGGAGAGCAGACTGTCTGCCTTCATGGACCAGCAGCGGGCACTGCTCGCTGGCTTCGCTGGCGCCGCTGCCCCGACCGCCGGGACGTCGACGTCCAAGTCGACCCCGGAGACCGAGCCGATCCTAGAGTCGATGCGAACTCGAGTTGATCCTCGGTCGAGGTCACCCTCGGCCTCCCGTTCGGGACCGAGGTCGCCGACGCCGACTCCCTCGGCGTCGGGGCGGCAGGCGCCGCGCCCTGCCCGGGCCGACCCCACCGAGTCCTCGTCGGAGTCGGTCTGAAGAGGAAGAGTCGCCTGATTCTTTCCGGACTCGGTGTGTCCCCTCGGACTCACCGGAGTCCGAACCTCGGAAGCAGTCCCCCCCGGAGGATGCCCGGTTCTCGGACTTCGTCAGGGATATGGCCAAGGCTTTGGCCTTCCCTGCGGACCCCGAGGAGGAGCCTCGAGCCGAAGAGCTCGACGCCCTCCAGTATGACTCTCCCGCAAGGGAACACTTTACTGTACCGGTTCCTCCTATGCTGGAACGACTACTCTTCCGCATGTGGGAGAGTCCGGCCACCTCGCCGGTCCTGAGCAAGCGGGTCGATTCTATCTATCGAGTCCGCAAGAGCCCTGGCTTTCAAAAAGCACAGCTACCACACCATTTCATGGTAGTGGAATCGGCCATGCATCGTCTTAAGAGCCAGAAGATGCACTCCTCGGTGCCTCCTGGCAGGGAGGCCCGTAACCAGGATGGCCTTGGTAAGAAGTGTTTCCAGGGCTCTATGCTTGCGTGTCGTGTCCAGACCTACCAGCTATACATGGGCATGTATCTCCGAGACCTGGCTAAGGAGCTAGCCGGATTCTCCGCTGGTTTGTCCGAAGAACCCTTGCGGAGGTTCCTGGCCTTGTCCACTGGCATTCGGGAATGCTCCAAGTTCATGTCCCGAGCAGCCTATGATGGCTTTGAAGCATCGGCTCGAGTGGCCGCAGCCGGCATCGGTGCCCGCCGACAGGCTTGGCTTCAGTCGTCTGACCTTGAGCCCTGGGTGCAGGACAAGTTGGTCGATGTCCCCTGCCGAGGCGAAAACCTCTTTGGCAAGCCCATGGCTGAAAAGGCTGCACAAATTGAGACGGAGACTCTCACCAGGACCAGGCTTTCTAGGAAGACCTCCGCCCCTTCCCAGAAAAAGAAGGGCTCGGGAAAGAAGTCCTTTTACCCGAGGAAGGCGGCTGCCTACAAACAATACCCCCATTATCAGGCCCCTGCAGCTCCCCAACAGGGCCAGCAGGCCAAGGGACGTGTAACGGGTCCCGTAGGCAGCAAGCCCCCAAGCCTGCACCACCAGCCCCTGCTCAGCAGGGTGGGGGTTTTTGACTCCTTAAGCATAGCCTCTCCCCCCCCGCTGGTTCCTCCCAGCATCGGAGGCCGGCTGGTTCACTTCGCCCACAGGTGGTCCAGCATCACCGCAGATGCCTGGGTGCTTCAAGTCGTGCGAGAAGGCTATCTTCTCCACTTCCACCAGGTCCCTCCCTCCTATTTTCCGGGAGAACCTCCACGACCCCTTCACAGGGAATTACTCCTTCAGGAGTTAGCAGGTCTTCTACAGGAACAGGCGGTGGAACCGGTGCCCCACCACCTGAAAGGTCAAGGCTTTTATTCCAGGTATTTTCTAATACCAAAGAGAACAGGAGGCCTCAGACCCATCCTGGACTTGCGCAACCTCAACAAGTTCCTCGTGCGGGAGAAGTTCAAGATGCTTACCCTTGGAATCCTTCTGCCCTACCTCCAGCAGGGAGATTGGCTATGCTCCTTAGATCTAAAGGATGCCTACACGCACATCCTCATCCACCCAAGCCACCGCCAATACCTAAGATTTGTGGTGGCAGGGAATCATTACCAGTACAGGGTACTGCCCTTTGGCCTGTCCTCCGCACCGCGGGTCTTCACAAAATGTCTCGCGGTGGTGGCGGCCCATCTCAGGCTTCACGGCCTCTGTCTTTCCGTACCTCGACGACTGGCTCATCAGGGCAGCGTCCGCTCTGGAGGTCACTAACGCCACGCGCCGCACGGTGACTCTTCTGCAGTACTTGGGCTTTGTCATAAACTTCGCAAAGTCCACTTTGCTCCCCTCACAGGATCTCGAGTTCATCGGCGCAAGGCTGCACACTCCTCAGGCACGAGCGTACCTACCGCTCGACAGGGCTCAACGACTCACGGACCTAGCCGACCGTTTTCGCAGCCAGCCCCTGGTCTCCGCCAGGCGCTTCCTGAGACTACTCGGCCATATGGCTTCCACTGTCCATGTCACCCCCAATGCCCGCCTGAATATGCGGCCTGCTCAATGGTGTCTCCGCCAGCAGTGGCGACAAGCCACAGGCGGCCTAGCAGACCTAGTGCGCGTCTCCGAGCCGCTGATCTCGTCTCTCCGGTGGTGGCTTCAGCAGCCGAACCTGATATTCGGAATGCCTTTCCAGTCACCTCAGCCGGCCCGGGTGCTGACAACAGATGCATCCCTCCTGGGCTGGGGAGCGCATTGCCAAGGGGCACGTACTCAGGGCCTCTGGACCACGTGGGAGTCTGCTCAGCAGATCAACTTCCTGGAGCTCAGGGCGATCCGCCTGGCTCTCAAGGCCTTCTCCCACCTGACTTCTCACCAGTCCGTCCTTGTCCAGACGGACAACCAAGTTGCCATGTTCTACGTGAACAAGCAGGGGGGCACGGGCTCCTTCCTCCTCTGCCGGGAGGCACAGAAGCTCTGCGCTTGGGCCGTCAGTCACGGCATTCTCCTCAAGGCAGTTTATCTACCAGGCCAAGAGAATTACCTGGCGGACAAACTCAGCAGGATCCTCCAGCCGCACGAGTGGCGTCTGGATCCCTTGGTAGTTCAGAAGCTCTTTCTAAAGTGGGGCCTCCCCACGTTGGATCTCTTTGCCAGTCCTCACAACCGGCAACTTCCTCGCTTCTGCTCTCGTCAGCCACACCCCCTTCGGGTTGCGGCGGACGCTTTCCTGCTCTCATGGTCGGGTAGCCTTCTGTACGCTTTCCCTCCCATCCCGCTAGTCTCCCGGACTCTGTTCAAGGTTCTCCGAGACAAAGCCTTCATGATCCTGGTGGCCCCCCGCTGGCCCAGACAGCCGTGGTTTCCACTCCTGCTGCAATTAGCGGTGGAGGATCCATTCCCTCTGGGGTTTCAACCGGATCTCCTCACTCAGGATCAGGGGTCTCTGCTACACCCCAACCTCAGGTCTCTCAACCTAATGGCCTGGCTGCTGAGAGGGTAGTCCTTGCTCCCCTTCTCCTGCCGACAGCGGTGGAGGAGGTCGTCCTAGCTTCGCGACGGCCTTCTACCCGAAAATGCTATGCCCTTAAATGGCGTCGTTTCTCCGTTTGGTGTACCCAACAGTCTCAGGATCCCTTCTCCTGCCCGGTGTCGGTGGTCTTGCAGTACTTGCTCTACCTCTCTAATCTGGGACTTAAGTCCAACTCCGTCAAAGTTCACCTCAGTGCTCTTTCAGCACATCATGTGCCGGTGGACGGCAGACCTCTTTCCAGCGACCCTCTCGTGGCGAGGTTTCTCCGAGGTCTCCTCCTACTTAAACCACCTCTGCGCCCGCCAGCGCCTGACTGGGACCTGAATGTGGTTTTACAGCGGATCACCTGTCCGCCTTTTGAACCTATGGCTACCTGTTCTCTCCGTTTTCTTTCTTGGAAAACATTGTTCTTGATAGCCCTCACTTCCGCTAGACGCGTAAGTGAATTGCAGGCCCTCGTGTCTGATCCCCCTTACACTCGGTTCTACAAAAATAGGGTAGTCCTACGGACTCACCCAAAATTTCTTCCAAAAGTGGTCTCCCCTTTTCATATCAATCAGGAGGTGGTACTTCCTACCTTCTTTCCCAGACCACACTCCAGCCGAGCTGAAACGGTCCTCCATACCCTGGACTCTGTAGAAGGGCATTGAACTTCTACCTTGACCGTACGCGGGAGCACCGTAAAGCTGCTCAGCTTTTTGTGTCTTTTGACCCCAATAAATTGGGGCTCCCGGTCTCCAAGCGTACTCTGTCCATCTGGGTTGCGGACTGTATCTCTTGGGCTTATGGGGCAGCCGGACTCTCCTTGGACGGTCGAGTCACGGCTCATTGCGTTCGGGCAAAGGCCACGTCAGTGGCTTACCTCCGCTCTGTTCCGCTGGCAGACATCTGCCAGGCCGCTACTTGGTCTTCGAGCCAGACTTTTGCGGTCCATTACTGTCTCGAGAGGGAGTCCCTCAGGGACAGTGCTTTCGGACAGGCAGTCCTCCGTAATCTCTTTGAGGTCTGAGCAACTCCTACCCTCCATTCCGGATGTGGGCTACCGGTGGGTAATAATTCAGCGAAGATCCTTCCTTCTGTGCTGCTGAGCTAGAGGGAGCTCATTTTTGTGCTTAGGGTTTCCGGTAGCCTTAAGCTTGGGAGTCCCATAAGTGAGGACTGACTTCCTGCTTGGTCCTGGAGAAAGCGTAGTTACTCACCTGTAACAGGTGTTCTCTAGGAGCAGCAGGAATCAGTCCTCACAACCCTCCCTCCTCCCCTTGGAGTTGCAATCGTCTGCTTTAGTTTTTTTTTGCAAATTTTTATGCTGTCTTTTTTAGCTATGTCATCTGACTGGCTAAGATGGCACCCTTGGGCGGGAAGAGGACCGCGCATGCGCGCTGCAATTCCCAAAGGCTTTCTTTGAAAGCTGGGGAAAATTGCTCCGCGAGGGCTCCGTCGGCGCCGACGTCACCCATAAGTGAGGACTGATTCCTGCTGCTCCTGGAGAACACCTGTTACAGGTGAGTAACTACGCTATCTCCAGGAACAGCAGGAATGTAGTCATCACATGAGTAACTACACTGATTTGGGGAGCTATGACGTCCTCTGTTGTCTTTGTTAGTGGTGTTATTAATTAGGGATTTTACTATTTCAAATAATTCCCTGCTGCTGTCTCCTGCTTGCTGATCCCTGCTATTTGCTGTACTATATTGCTGACTGCTGTATGCTGCCCTTTGTGCTCTCTCTCCTTCTGCAGCTTGCCTGGTGCCTCTCCATTCTCTCCCCGGTGAAGCCCCGCCTCCCGGATGTGACGCGGTCGCGTGTAACGCGCCCGCGTCTTCCCCAGGGTACCTGACCATATTTAAGTCTCTCCAGAGCGGCGTTCCGCGCCGTGGTGGCACGCGCACAAGGAGCAGGCCGTGCTCCTTGGGCAAGCTCCTTGGGGCGATTTACAACACCATCCCTCCCCTCCTGGTTCCTCTAGTTGCAGGTTGTTCTGTCCATATATCACGCTGCCTTCTATCCTCCCTGGCCGCTTCTCCTGTCTCTTAAGCTGCTCTGTGCTGCTTCTGGTTGTTCTGCTTGGGTTCTCTATCTTCACATCATTATTACCTTTACCTGTGCCACCCGACCCCTCTGCTCTGGTCATGACTGCTATTCCCGTTCACTGGGGCCACCGTCCATTATGTCTGTTCTCTGCTTTTCCTGGCCCCCTGGCCCGAAACCCTCTCAACCTCCTTCCCTGCTCTTCCCGTCCGGTCTCCTCTGCCTCTGTTCCCTCTACCTCAATGCCCCTCACAGCTGTTCCTCTCATCACACTCTCTTTGGCCCTTCTTAACTGCTGCTCTATCCGCTCAAAAACCCATTTAGTTCACGACCTCCTAACCCAACACTCCCTGGATGCCCGCTTCATCACGGAGTCTTGGCTCCGTGAGGGGGAGGACGCCCTCCTTCATCAATGTCTTCCACCCGGTTACTCCGCTCTCCACACCCCCCGCCTCCGCCGATCTGGCGGTGGAGTGGCGCTCATCTTTAAGTCCCCCCCTCTCCTTCTCTCTGGTCTCGCCCCCTCCTGCCTACCCCCCGAATCTCTTCTGGTTCGTTCTGTTTCTACTCCCCTATTTACTTTCTCCTTTTGTATGTCCCCCCCCCTTCTCTGCGTCCTGACCTTTGGGACTCCCTGCTGAATACACTATCCGACACTGCCCTTCTATCTCTGCACCTGGTCATATTGGGCGACCTCACCGCTCACCTTAATCCTCCCTCTCGTCCCCGCGACAAGGCCCTTTCTTCCCTGTTCTCCGACTTGTCCTTCACCCAACACGTCCTCTGCCCTACTCACGTCTCAGGTCGATCCCTGGACCTTATTCTCACTCTTGATCTCTCGCCTTTTCTCCCCTCCAATATTCTCTCTACTCCCATCCCCTGGTCCGACCATCACTGTCTTTTTTACCTTCCCCCTTCCTTCTTCCACCACCCCATCGCTTAGATGGCGATTTACTCCGAACTCCCTGCTTTCCTTCCCTCCAGCCCATGCGCTATTTCCCCCGGAGTTCCCCTCCCTCTCCATTGATCGCCAAGTCGACCTTTTGTCTTTCTCCCTTTCGGCCGCTCTCAACACTGTAGCACCCCTTCGTCCCATGGCCACCCGTCCCTCCTCCCATCACCCCTGGTATCACCCCGGTCTCCTCCTCCTCCGCTCCAATCTTCGCCGTGCTGAGCGGCACTGGAGGAAGCTCCGTACTCCTGGTTCTCGCTCCAACTACCAGCTTGCTCATCTCTCCTACCGCTCTGCAATCATCTCGGCTAAACACTCCCAGTACTCTTACCTTATTTCTACGTCTTCAAACTCCGCCAGACGCCTTTTTCTTGTCCTTAAATCTATTTCCTCCCCTTCTTCTCTCCCTTCCCTCCCCTCCAACCCCCCCCCCCCCCCAGTCCCTCTTCTCTTGCCGCCTCCTTTACCGGCAAGATTCTCTCCCTTCGTTCCTCCTTCTCCACCTGTCCTCCTCCCCTTTCCCCCCCTCCCACTTCCCCTTCGTTCTCCTCTGTCTGTGCTCCCTTCATCTCCCACTCACACTTTTCCTCACAGCTGGTGCTCCTTCTCCACCATCTCCTCTCCTGAACTCATCAAGGCCATTTCGACTGCCCACCAAACTACTTGCCCCCTTGATCCCTTGCCCTCTTCTTGGTTACTTAATCCCGATATTGCACTTGTGCCCTTTATTCTTTCCATCTTCAATTCTAGTCTCTCTTCCGGTCTTTTCCCCTCCCGTTGGAAGCACGCTATTGTCCGTCCCCTCCTGAAAAAGCCTACCCTTGACCCTACTTCTGCCAACTAGCGCCCTGTCTCCAACCTCTCCTTCCTGTCCAAGATCCTTGAAAAACTTGTCTTCTCCCAGTTGGCCTCTCATCTTGATTCCACTCGCGCCCTCCACCCCCGTCAATCTGGTTTCCACACCGGTCACAGTACCGAAACCGTCCTCACAGCATTGCTCTCCGAACTTCACTGCTCTCACGATCGTGGTGATATTTCTCTTGTGGTCTCTCTGGATCTGTCCTCTGCGTTTGATGTAGTCGATCACCGCACCCTCCTTTCTCGTCTGTCTGACTTTAGCATCCATGGTACTGTCCTCCGGTGGTTTCACTCTTTCTTGTCCTGCCGTACCTTCTCAGTCCACTCTGGTACCTCAGTATCCCCCCCTACCCCCGCCACCTGTGGTGTCCCCCAGGGTTCCATTCTCGCTCCTCTGCTTTTCAATGCTTTTCTTGCTCCCCTAGCCCTGTTAATCCAACAATCTGCTCTCTCTTTCTACATATATGCCGACGACATCCTCCTGGTTCACCCACACTTCTCCCTCCTCCCCGGACCTTGCTCCACTCAACCTCTGTCTGTCCTCTATCGCCTCCTGGTTTGAGTCAAATTTCATGCATGCTAATCCCGCTAAATCCGCTGCTCTCTGGATTACCTTTGGTCTCCCACCCCCCACGGTACTACCTGTCATGGGCTCCCACTCCATCTCTTCTGCCCCTACCCTTCGTTACCTGGGTGTTACCCTAGACCCGTCCCTTTCTTTTCACGAACATATCTCCTCCGTTGTCCGCTCTTCCTTTTTTCACTTACGCCGTATCAAGGCCGTCTGTTCCTTTCTTCCCTTATCCTCTGCCACTCTTGTCCTGTCTTTGGTTATCTCTCGTCTCAACTATTGTAACGTCATCTATGCCGGTCTTCCATCGTACCAACTCCGTCGCCTCCAACTTGTTCAGAATGCTGCTGCCCGTCTTGTTACTTCATCCCCTTTTCGTTCCAATATATCACCGTGTCTGTTTTCCTTACACTGGCTCCCAATCAAGTTCCGATTTATGTTCAAACTACTAATCCTTGCTCACAAGGCTCTTCACTCTGATACCCCCCAGTACTTAGCCAATATCATTCATCTTCAGCCCTCTCCCCGCCTTCTTTGTTCATCCCACGGCAATCGTCTCTTCCTTCCCTCACCTTCACAGGCCCACCTCGAATCCACTTGACACTCTGCTTTCTTTTTCTTAGGTCCCGCTCTTTGGAACTCTCTTCCCCTCTCTCTCCGCACCGAACTGTCTTACACTCGCTTCAAGGCCCTTCTTAAGACACACCTTTTTTGTCAGGCTTTCGATCTCCCCTTCCCTACTGATGGTGCTCTTCCCCTTAGTTGCGCCTCCCGTCCCCCTTAATTTTCCTGTGCTCTCCCCCCCCACTGATGGTGTTTTATCCCCCTAGTTGCGCCCCCCATCCCTCTTAAATTTGCCCATGTTCTTCCCCCTCCTCCCCTCATTTTCCTTTTGCCCTTCTTGCGTTCTTATTGTTCTCTCTGTTTTTACTGTCTCTCTTCCTGTCCTGTTATTTTTGGCGTTCCTTTCTTCCTTCTTTTCCAGCGGCTGTCATTTTTTATGATTGTACACCGCCCTGATGCTCTAGCCTGGGCGGTCTATCAAGTGTTTTAATAAAGATAAAAGATAAAGATAAAGATATGTTGGAATAGTGGTCTTTCTTAATGGTGTTAATGGTTTCCCTGTATAGTTTGTATATTCCAATATTGTGATTGGTAGGTTTTAGATTTTGTGAGGCGTCATTTGCGTTCGCTTTTATGCAGATCTGCTTTCAGTAGTTTTAGTTCAGGTCTGAACCATGGTGCATTTTGTTTTTCTGAGGAATAGATGTGATGTGTGTGTGTGTGTTTGTATGTAGGATAGCTGCATTGGATATTATCATTCCAGGAGGTTATTGCTTCACCAAGGTCTGTTGGGTCTTGGGTGAGGTGTTGGGTAGTTTGTTTCAAAAAGGCTTCTTTGTCAATTTTCTTGTATCTTTTGTGTTGAGGTGTGTGTGGGTTGTGCGTGCATGGTGTCATAGCATGGGAGTTGGCGTTTTATTAAGTGATGGTCAGATCAAGGAATAGGTTGTACTTCTAATGATGGATTGTAGGCATTGTAGAGAGGACCGGGTAAGAACACTAGGTCTAATGTTCTACCTTTGACGTGTGTTTGAGTATTGATTATTTGGTAGTAATTCATGTCATTTATGGAGGTTAGAAATGCCAACAAACAGTTGTGTGGCAAGGATGAAAGGTTAAAATCACCTAGTAGTAATTAAGGGTTTTTGTCTGTGGAGGAGCAAAGTAGCTCAATATGTCAGTGTTCAGGTTTTGACTCTGGTGGCCTATATGCTAGGCAGATGTGTAAATGTTTGGTTTATCTCCAGGAACAAGCAGGAATGAGTCTTCACATATGGGTACGTCGGTACCGACGGAGCCTGCGCGGGAACGCTCCCCAGCATCCCAAAAAGGAAAGCTTTTGGAAGCATCCCACAGCGCCTGCGCGCTGCCTTCCCGCCTTTCCTAACCGCCTCTCTCCAGTTCCTCTTTTCCGCGGAGCCAGTAGGTCGTGTTCCTGTCACCGCTGAAGTTCTTTATTTTTTTTTTATTTCTTTGGTCGCGCGTCTGCCTTCTTCGACGCCGGACCGGTACCGCCGGTCTTTTCTTTCTTTTCTTAAAAAAAAATATAATTCTTCCGTTCCACTTTAGTGTATATATATGTATATTTTTTTGTCTCTCTGGGCCTTAGGCCTAAGGGAAATTTCCTCATGGAAAAGCCCGTCTCCGGGTTTAAAAAATGCACTAAGTGCAGCGGTACCATTTCTGTTACCGACACCCATGACTGGTGTCTTAAATGTTTGGGTCCTGACCATTCCATCACGGATTGTGCGTCCTGCTCCATGATGTCTGAGAGGTTTACAGAACCGAGCAGCTAAGCTCAATACCCTGTTTCCCTCTGATGCAGCTTCGGTGGCATTGACATCGTCCAGGGCTGCTTCTTCCTCCTATGGATCTCAGATAACCAAACATAAATCCAGCCGGTCCTCGAAGGGTAGATCCCCCTCTAAGCATCGGGATGCCTCCGGGCTTGCCCTCGGAGGATCTTGCACCGTTAAAAGTACCCCGGCGGGAAGCTCTGGCTTCCAAAGCTCCTCCTATGGGGTCACAGGTTGACATCGATGGCACGTCCTCGACCGATCACCTGTTAAAATGTTCTGGGATACCGGTGGAATCTGCCGGTACCGATGTCCAGACATTGATGGCGTCGATGGATCAGAATATTCTGACCATGCAGCAGGCCATCACGGCATTCATTCGAGCTGCAATGCCGCTGGTACCGCAACAGGCTCCGTTGCCGGCACCGGCACAGATCTGTGTTCCGGTGCCGGTACCGATTGCATCGACATCAGCTTCGGTGTCGACTGCAACGGTACCCTGTCCGATGATGCCCATCGGTACCGAACCGGTACCGATCACTCCCGATGCCACTCGGTACGCATATCGGGCTCTACAGGAGCATCCAGACAGGCGATACTTCGATTCCTCCGAAGACTCTGATGCATCGGAGTTTTCTGTCGAAGCATCGGTACTCCTTCCTCAAGAGCCTTCTCCAAAAAGAAGGTCTCCTCCAGAGGACTTGTCTTTTCAGGACTTTATAAGAGAAGTGCTCTCTATCCCAGTAGCCCCTGAGTCAGAGCCTAGAGCCAAGAAGTTGGATATTTTGCAATATCCCAAGGCTCCTAAAGAGGCAGCCACTTTCCCAGTTCATGAGATCCTTTATGATCACATGTTGGGCATATGGGAGACCCCTCTTACTATCTCTTCCCACTCTCGTAGGCTAGACACCATGTACCGTCTCCCGCCTTGTCCTGGATTTCATAAGACTCAGCTTCCTCACCACTCTATTGTGGTGGAGTCTGCCATGAAAAAGTTAGAGTGCAAAAAGGCACTCTTCTACCCCTCCAGGGAGAGAATGTAGAACCTTAGATGCTTTTGGCAGAAAAATCTTTCAAGCCAGCATGCTTGTTGCTAGAATCAACTCCTATAGTCTCTATATGGGGATGTTTCTAAAATAAGTTACAGATCATCTGCAAACTTTCCTCCCTTTTCTTCCAGAAGATAAGAGGGAAGAGTTTTTTCACTTGGCTTAAGCATGCCCAAGATGTTTCCAAATTTTCCAACCGTGCAGCCTTTGACTCTCTTGAGGGTGCCAGCAGAGCTTCGGCTATTGCCATAGGTGCACGCAGAATTGCTTGGTTACAAGCTTCTGATCCGGAACCTTGGGTCCAAGATGGATTGGGAAATCTTCCTTGTACAGCTGAAAACCTTTTTGGCAAGGATTGGCAGGCAAAGGCCACACAGATGCAGAAAATTCTGCTTTGGATAGGCTTTCAAAGTCTACCTCTAATCCTGTTAAGAAGAGGTTGTTCAAAATGCCATATTTTCCCAAGAAGGGAAGATATTATCCTGTTTATGGTCAACAGACATCTTCTGCAGGTTGTTTTGCTGCAAAGCGTCAACAACCTAAACAGGCCAAGCCTAAGGCTGCAAGGACTCCTGTAGCCCAACAGCCTCAGCCTCCTCAGGGCCTTTGACTTGCATCTAGAGAACTTAGCCTTTCTGGCTCTAGCAGAACCAGAGCCTCTCACCATTCCAGGAAGGTTAGCTTACTTTGCTCCCAGATGGGAACAAATCACAGCAGAGCAATGGACCCTCTCCATAAGGGAAGGGTACAAACTTCATTTCTCAAACCTTCCTCCTCACACCATGGTGAGACAGTTCAATTCTCAAACATCTCTCCTCAACCTTCTCGGTCAAAAGATTACTACCCTTCTTGCCCAAGGGGCAATAGAAGAAGTACCCCTTCTTCAACAGGGTTCAGGGTTCTACTCCCCCTACTTTCTTATCCCAAAGAAAACAGGGGGTTACAGACCCATATTAGATCTCAGAGAATTGAACAAGTTTCTATGCAGGGAGAAATTCAAAATGATTTCTCTAGGTACTCTCCTTCCATACCTTCAGAGTCAGGATTGGCTTTGTTCTCTAGATCTCAAGGATGCGTATACCCATATACTCATCCATCCAGCACACAGAAGGTTCTTTCGGTTCCTTTATCAAGGGAAGCACTACCAATACAGGGTACTTCTTTTGGTCTGGCCTCTGCTCCAAGAGTGTTCACAAAATGCATGGCAGTAGTAGCTGCATTCCTACGCACTCTAGGAATATTCGTATTCCCATATCTGGACGACTGGCTCATCCGAGCTCCATCCCAGTCGAGGCCCAGACTTCCCTAACCTGCACAATGCGTGTTCTGCAGTGTCTGGGACTGGTGATAAACATTTCAAAGTCCCAACTCACCCCTACTCAGTCTCTAGAGTTCATAGGGGCCTTGCTGAATACGACAACTGCAAGGTCCTATCTTCCCCAGGCCCGTTGCCTACGCTTAGTGCAGTTAGCCTCCCAGATTCAGTTAAAAACCCATTTAACTGCTCGAGAGATGTTACAACTGCTAGGCCACATGGCATCCACTGTGCATGTGGTCCCTTATGCTCGCCTTCACATGAGGACTGCTCAATGGACTTTGTCCACCCAATGGACCCAGGCATTAGGGGGTCTGTCAGACAAAATAGCAACCTCCAGGCACCTCTTGGTTTCACCAGTGGTGGAAGTCCACTCAAAATCTGTTGAAGGGGTCCCCCTTCCAACAGTTGTTACCCCAAGCAACCCTTACAACAGATGCCTCTCCAAAGGTTTGGGGGGCTCATCTTCACGACCTCTCCACCCAGGGCATTTGGTCCCCACAGGAGACCTCTCTACATATCAACATCTTAGAGCTCAGAGCAATCTTCCTGGCTCTGAGTCTTCCATACCCTGCTCAGCTACAAGACAGTCCTCATTCACACGGACAACCAAGTAGCCATGTTCTATGTGAACAAGCAGGGAGGGGACTGGCGCTCTGTCGCTTTGCAACGAAGCTCTGAGATTGTGGGCCTTCGCCAGAGAGCATCAAATTCATCTTCTGGCAGTATACCTTCCAGGAGTTCAAAACTCTTGGGCAGACAGACTCAGTCGAGTTCTGCTTCCACACGAATGGTCCCTCCATGGGGACCAGATAGCCAGGATCTTCCGAATTTGGGGAACCCCGGACATAGACCTGTTTGCAAGTCCGTGGAATGCCAAACTTCCCCGATTCTGTTCCAGAAATCCGTGCCTGGGATTTTAGGCCAAGGATGCCTTCCTCCTTCATTGGGGTCAAGACTTCCTATATGCCTTTCCACCCAATCCCCTAATTCTCAAGACCCTGCTCAAGCTTCAGAGAGATCGAGGGACTATGATCCTCATAGCTCCACGATGGCCATGCCAAGTGTGGTTCCCTCTACTTCTGCATCTCTCTCAAGCTCCCTCCTTGGACTTGGGATCTGCTCCAGATCTCCTGTCTCAGGAGGGGGGAACGTTGTGGCACCCAAACCCCCAATCTCTCCATATCAGGGCTTGGTTGCTGAAGGCTTAGACCTTCAAGACTGGCATCTGTCTCGGCAAGTGAGGGATATTCTTCATGGTTCCAGAAAGCCTTCTACTAGACGTTCCTATGCTTTTAAATGGAAAAAGTTTACCATTTGGTGTGCTGAGAGGGGTTTTAACCCTCTAGCAATACCTTTGAATTCTTTACTAGAGTATCTCCTGCATCTTTCCCATGCAGGCCTCAAAACGAATTCAGTACAGGTCCATTTGAGTGCTATTGCAGCATCTCTCAAGCCTCTCAATGGACAATCTATTTCCTCTCATCCTCTTGTTGCAAGATTCATGAGAGGCCTTCTTTTAACTAAACCTCCCAATAGACCTCCTCCAGTGGCATGGGACATGAATCTGGTTCTTGGTCAGCTCATGAAGCCTCCCTTTGAACCCTTAGCCACTAACTCCTTGAAATTTCTTTCCTGGAAAGTTATCTTTCTTATTGCAGTCACCTCAGCTCGCCGCATCAGTGAGCTGCAGGCCTTAGTGGCTAATCCACCTTATACAAGGTTCCATCATGATAAGGTAGTCCTTAGGACCAATCCACACTTTATGCCTAAAGTGGTCTCACCTTTTCATCTTAACCAAGAGGTGTACTTACCTGTCTTCTTTCCAGGTCCTCATGCATCAAGTGCAGAGAGGAATCTTCATATCCTGGATTGTAAGAGGGCTCTTGCTTTTTATTTACAAAGGACACAGCAACATAGAAAGTCTTCTCAGCTCTTTGTTGCTTTTGATCCCTCTCATTTGGGACTACCAGTCTCTAAGAGAACACTGTCCAATTGGATTGCTCAGTGTATTTCTTTCGCCTATCAGAGCAAGAATCTTTCTCTGGAGGGCCATGTCACAGCTCACAATGTGAGGGCCATGGCAACCTCTATGGCTCATCTAAATTCTGTGTCCATCGACCAGATCTGTTGAGCGGCCACCTGGGCCTCGGTTCATACCTTCACAGCCCATTACTGCTTGGACAAGGACTCCCGCCGGGATGCCTTGTTTGGTCAGGCTGTTCTCAAACACCTGTTTCATGCTTAATCAACTCCTGCCCTCCATCCCTGGTTGGATGCCTGAGATCCATGGGAGGAGGTAGAGCCCTTCTCAGGGTCTCACAACCTTGGGGATCTCCCAGGCATCTCTAGCTGGAGAGTCCCCATATGTGAAGACTCATTCCTGCTTGTTCCTGGAGATAGCACAGTTACTTACCTGTAACAGGTGATCTCTGGGAACAGCAGGAATAAGTCTTCACAACCCACCCACCTCCCCTAGGAGTTGTATCTTTCTATCTTTCCTTTCCTCTCTCTCTCTTTGTCTCAGCTTTAAAACTCAAACTGGAGAGAGGTGGTTAGGAAAGGTGGGAAGGCAGCGCGCAGGCGCGGTGGGATGCTCCCAAAAGCTTTCCTTTTTGGGACGCTGGGGAGCGTTCCCGCGCAGGCTCCGTCGGTACCGACGTTCCCATATGTGAAGACTTATTCCTGCTGTTCCCAGAGATCACCTGTTACAGGTAAGTAACTGTGCTTTATGGTAAGTATATCAATGTTTTCTATATTGTCTGAGGTGGTTAGGGTTGCTTTCAGATCTTTTTTTATAATTAAGAGGATGACTACTCTTTGTGGTTCTGTGAGGAATTTTTCATATCCTGGGGTTTTCATTTGGTTAATTATTACTGTCTATCAGTGAGCCATGTCTGTTATACAGATAAGGTCTGCGGTGTTGTCAGTAAGTTTTGGAAGATTGGTATTTTATTTCTTATTGATCTAGTGTTGACAAGGTACCATTTTAAGTTTTTAGGTTGTGGTATAGTTATGGTTGGAGCTGGTAGGTTGATTGTTTTTAGTTTTATATTGATTAGTTTGTTGAAGTTTGGTAATATATACCTGTCTGAGATAGGAATGTGTGTGTAGATATCTGATAGGGTTGTAACATAGTAAATGATGGCAGATAAAGACCAGCATGGTCCATCTAGTCTGCCCAGCAAGATGGCAAGAGTAGGTGCACCTGTCGCTCTGTGCAGGCCACCCCTCCCCATGTCTTTGTTTAGGGGTAAACCCACCACTCCATGTAGGACACCCCTATTTGTTGAGATGTTATATGGTTCAGAAGTTAGATGGTAAATGATAGGTATGGATTGGAGGTGTGTAGGATTAAAATGCATGAGTTATTACTAAGGAAACTGATTAGGAAGTAACAGATACAGACTAGATGGAGTTGTAGCTGAATCCAAGGCAGGTTTCAGTACTGCTTCAGACTGGTTCCATACACTGTTGCAGTGCTCATGCTGAAGGTATGCATTTCTGTAACAATGTTGCAACTTACCAAGGCATGCATTAGTTTGGAGGCTGAGAGAGTCTTCTGTGCCTATCCACAGGCACTTGGTAGGCAAGAAGTTCTGAGATATCAGCAGGTCTAAGGTCAGTGTAGCAGGAGTCCATATTACTTTGATTCAGTAGTTTGGTTCAGTCAGCCAAAGGTAGGCTGTAGATATTAGCCACACAGATCTTAGTCGGCCTGGTCTGTCGGGTTCCCACTGTGTTGTGGGGGAAGGGGCCAGCACCCATGAAACCTAAATCACCAAAGACAGTCTTGGATTGATCAGAGGGTTACCCTTACCCTACCTCTGCTTTGATCTCTGGGAGAAGAAGCAGAAGACCTTTTCCATTGAGGAGCACGGAAGAGGAGATATCAGATTGTGAGGGCTCACCAGTGCTGATTGATTCAGGAGGAGGGAATTCCCCTTACCTCTGACACCTGACCATTTTCTGTACTTCGGAGCTGATGGGCAAGGTGCCCTTGGATGAGAGGACCTATTACTGGAGGTTTTCACAAAGATCCTCCAGTCTTGACTCTTTACAGAATGGGAATCTCCTAATGGGGACAGAAGCCAGATCCTGGGCAGGCTATTCTTTTTCAGTGAAGGACAGTCTTTCTTCAATTTGAGGTCCCAATGATGGACACTTTGACTACCATTACCCACAAGACGAGGGTGGAGGATGGCACGGCTCTGAAGGACTCCCAGGACAGATTTGAAGGCCTGTGTTTTTAGGCAGCAGTCTGGGGTTTGTCATGTGTGTACTGTGCTGCACTGGATTTGGCAACTTTCTAGCTTAGTCGTCTCAGAGCTCTAGGATCGGAGGTGTCCCTCCTGGAAGATACCTTGTATGATCTGATTACTTTAATTATGTTTGGATACATCCCTAGTTATGACATGGAGACTCCTGTGGTTACACAGTTGGCGTATGCCTCCTGAAAGATAATCTAGGTGGATTTCAGTTTTAAAGACCATCTGCTCTTTGGAGAGGAACTGGAGAAGCTGGTTAAGGGCCCTGAGGAGTCTGAGCTCCAAGCACCTTGATGATAAAGCCCAGTTGGTTGTTAGGAGCTTGAAGGGTTGCTGTCTGTTTTGGGATGCTTTCAAGCTTAACAGATTTGGGAGCCAAAGTTAATGTTTTCATGGAGCCCAAAGACTTTGGAGCAGTGATCCTGTGCAGCGCAGTGAGATGCAGAGGGTGTTTTCTATGATGCCCATGGGTGGAATCCTGTAGTGGGGTGGGTTTTTTTTTTTTTTTTTTTTTTACTGAGAATGATCTCTCATCCAGATGGACACTCATCCAACATCACTGCTGAGTTTTGATGCAAACTAGAGACTCTTCTGTTCACGGAGCACTATGACCCCTTTACCTAAACCTCAAATGAGTCAGACTAACCATTTCTCACAATCTATGTACACACCATAATTAGATTATGTATCTTTCTTTTTTAACCTCCCTATCCCCCTTGTTTTTTTGTTATGCTAAAGTTCCGTGTAAACTGCATTAAAGTTATGTTAATTCTTTTATCTCCAGGAACAAGCAGGAATAAGTCTTCACATATGGGTACGTCGGTACCGACGGAGCCTGCGCAGGAACGCTCCCCAGCGTCCAAAAAGAAAGCCTTTGGGAGCATCCCACACGCATGCGTGTTGCCTTCCCGCCTAAACACTTCCCTCATCAGTTTTCCGCGGAGCCAGCAGGACGTATTCTTGTCACCGCAGAAAATTCTTCTTTTTATTCTTACTTTTTTTGTGGTCGCGTCTGCCTTCCCTCGATGCCACCGGTACCGCCTGTGCTTTTTCTTTTGTTTTTTTTCTAAATAATTTCTTCTTTTCGACAATTTTTTTCCTGTTAGTGCCTGACAGTTTCTAGTCCACTAGGCCTCCATTTTTCCACTATGGAAAAGCCAGCCACTATCCTTAAGAAATGCTCTGTGTGGCTGTACAAATATTCTTTTAGACACTGGTGAAGATGGCCCCTTCAGAAGAAATGGATGTTGAGGAAAATCCTGAGAGCAGAGCTAACTCACACAGGATTTCCAAAACTGACCTGAAAAAAACAGTTCTCTGCTGAGCCGAAGACACACCCCAGTACAGGGGAGGAGTTAGGCTTCAGCTCTGATTGGGCACACCCAAGGGAACGGCAGGGAGTGCCGGGTATTGAAGCCCTTTTTAAAACCTCAGAGAGAGCTGAACGAGGAGGAAGGAGGAGAAGGGTGAACAGGTGGTTGTTGCAGAGAGGACCACGGAGAATATCCCAGAGGATAGCGTGGAGAAGGATATCCAAGTCCAAAAGAACGTTGTGAGAGGAGTGCGGAGTACTGGAACCCTAGAAGCAAGGAGAAGAGCACTAGGACCTTGTGAGAAGACAGAACCCCGGAAGAGTCAGTCTGGGAGTCCAACGTACCCTGCAAGAAACTCTTACTGCCGGGAAAAGCCTAGACCTAGCCAGCCTCGAGAAAGCAGCACATGGAGAAAAGATACTTCTAATGCCAACAAGCAGTGCTATAAAGACAGAGAACTACAGCCAGGAGAAAGTTTTCCTAAGAGAAGTTCTTTTATAAATGCCTCTAAACAAGGTAAAGCACAATTTCCTAATTTGTATGCTTGGCTGAAGAAACCTTCATATAGTGCTGAACTGTGCAAACCTAACTTTGCTACCGACATAGTGACTGGGGGAAGGGCGTAACCTTTGCCAATAACTATCCACCAGATGAAAAGCAAACACAGGCTGAATTGCTACTGAAGGAATTTCAGAAGTTCCTGGAGCTGAAGTCAGGGCAAAATAACCTGATACGGACAGTAATTCTGTTCAGAAGAATACATGCTGGTAGAAAGTTCTTTACCTACCCTGAATCCTGAGCCGTGTGCCATGGATTGCTCTTTCTGCTGTATTGAATAACAGTTTAAAGAAGCACAAGTTTTATATGAAGAGAATATAAAACGTTGGCTTTTCTTGTTTAATCGGAAGAGTTCCTGATTGTGTTCACCTGTTTCCAAGTCACGCTGTGAAGAGAACAGCTTTTGATATAAAGCTGCAATATTTTCTAACAACCACATGAGGCAATGCTGAGTTAAGCTGCTGAAGTTTATGAATAGCTGAGTTAAAGCCAATTTGATTTCACTGCTTCCTGAGTTCCTGTTTTCCTCTGTTTATCCTAAAAGTTCCACTTTTTGCGTTTGTTGCTTTGAGCTTTTGATGCGCTGGAAACTATCCCCAAGACAAATAAATTTTCTTGCTTGCCTAACCACATCTGGTCACGACTACAATTCTTCCCTAAGGAATATACAAAAGCACTACAGTTCCCAAGATTCATTGGGAACCGTGCCAGCTAATTCTTCAAGGGACAGTATAAGGCCACCCCTGCCTGTAAGCTCTAGGGCGCAGGCAGGAGCGTCGCAACACCCATACTTGGTGTCTAAAATGTTTGGGCCCTGACCATTGCTCACTGGAGTGTTTTTCCTGCTGGAGTTCAAACAGAAGAAATCTTCAGAATCGAGCACAGCTCGATACCTGGTTCACATTGCAGTCGATGTCACCAGCTAGAATATATCCACAGAATCAGGTAACCAAACAAAAGTCTGTAAAGACTAGCCAGTCCTCGAGTGGTAGATCTCCTTTCCAGTATCGAGATTGCTCCGGCTTTGCCCTCGAGGACATTTTGGCAATAAAGCCCCGGCAGGAGTCTTCGGGCTCCAAAGCATTAATGGGGCTTCAGGTCGTTCCCAGGGTTCTCACCTCGGTGAACATACCTGGGCCATGCTCGGTGGTTGTGGCCGCTTCAAGCAGTACCGACACCCTGGCATCGGCTACGGTGATGGATGAAACACTCCTCACCGATGAACGTAGTCTAGCGCTCTCGTTTACTTCGGTACCGTTAGAGTGGCTGCAGACCATTCCTCCAGTATCGGTATCGCCTTCGGTACCGGTATCGGCATCGGTGTCGGCACCGTCCATGCTTGCTTCGACAGACTCGATCCCTAGCATGGATGATTCGGTACCGACTCGTCTCGGTACCAACTTCGGGTGGTACCGAAGACATCGATTTAGGGAAAATCTGATGCTTCATCCTTTCAAGTCTTTCAATACCGATGACTGGGATGAGCCCATCGGTACCAAGGCTGAACCTTCAACAAGTCTAGCCTTTACCCCTCATTTTAGAGGGTCCTCCTCAGTGGAGATTTCTTTTCAAGCTTTTCTGCTTGATATGGCGAGGTTACTTGCCATTTCTATACCTGGTGAAGAATCCTTACCAGGGGATTCAGAGACCCTGCAATCCCCCTGGTTGCCAAAGGAGCTAATCATGCTTCCTTTGCATCAGATCTTTCAAGATCTACTTTTAAAGATGTGGGAAACTCCTTTAACGGTATCACCACATTCTCAGACACTTGAAACTAGGTACAAGTGCCACCTTCTCCAGGTTTTCAAAAGACTCAACTTCCTCATCATTCTATTGTTGTAGAATCAGCAATGAGGCGTATTAAGAGTGCAAAGAAGCACTCATCTCCAGGAACAAGCAGGAATGAGTCTTCACATATGGGTACGTCGGTACCGACGGAGCCTGCACGGGAATGCTCCCCAGCATCCAATCAGAAAGCTTTTGGGAGCATCCCTCGCGCTTGCGCACTGACTTCCCACCCTTTCCACTGTCTCTCCTCAGTTTTCGTTTTTCCGTGGAGCCAGCAGGACGTCGTCCTGTCACCGCAGAAACATTTTTCTTTAAATACTACTTTTCTTGTTTTCTTGTGGTCGCGGCTGTTTTTTCCGCCGACACTGGTACCGCCGGTGGTTTTTTCTTTTCTTTTTTCTTAAACTCAGAGATTTTTCCCTCTGTTTCTGTCTTAACTTTTTTGAAGGCCTCTCCATCATGGAGCCTTCTTGTCCTAAGAAGTGCCTTCACTGTGGCAACACAGTTTTCTTTTTAGACTCCAATCTCTGGTGTCTAACCTGTTTGGGTCCTGACCCTTTTTCCCCTGAACTTTCAGGCTGCAATACTGAGAGAAGACCTTCCCTCTTTCGAGTTTCTCTCAATACCGTTTTCCCTCCTGCAGTGAGGGCACCAGGTTTTTCTTCTCTACAGGATCAGGTAACCCACAAACAGTCTGTTAAGACTTGCCAATCCTTGAGTGGTAAGTCTCATGCCACGCATGATGACGGCTCCGGCCTTGCCCTCAAGACCCCATTGGCATTAAAACCCCGGCGGGAGTCTTCGGGCTCCAAAGCATTTCAGGGGTTTCAGGTTGTTCCTGGGGCTCACCCCTCACAGAACATACCTGAGCCATGCTCGGGGGTGGTATCCGCTTCGAGTGGTACCGATAACCCGGCACCGGTGTCGAGTGTTCAACTCTTCACCAGGGACCGTCATCTGGGGTCCTCGGTACCTTCGGGACCGATCGATACGTTCCAGATTGACTTTCCTGTTTCTAAGCCATGCTCGGTGGTGGTATCCGCTTCGAGCGGTACCAATACCCCGGCATCGGCACCAGTGTCGAGTGTTTCACTCTTCACCAGGGATCGTCATCTGGCATCCTCGGTACCTTTGGGACCGATCGATACGTTCCAGATTGACTTCCCTGTATCAGCATTGCCGGTACCACCACCGACGCCGGTGCACTCTAGACATGCATCGATAGACTCGCTCCCTTCGATGCCGAGTCTGGAATCGATATCTAGTCTAGAGGACTGGGTACCGACGTGCCTTGGAACCGACCCTTTTCGGTTCCAGATACGCAGTACCGAGGATACTCACCAAGACTCTCTGGTTACCTCAGTACCGCTTGAGCAGCCTCCGATGACGGTCTCGATGCAATTACCGGTATTGGTGTCGATGTCGATTCCTGCAGTAACATCGGTGCCATCGATCCTTTCTATGCCTAGTTTGGAATCGATACCTGGCATAGACGATGCAGTACTCACTGCCTCAAATCGTGACTGCCAGTATCATTATCCATCTAGTAAGGTTCTTTTTCTGCACTCTGGTGCTCAGGCTGCATCTTCAACCTTAGCCTTCCCAGGGATGGTTCCCATTGGAGATCCTTCTTTTCAGAAGTTTCTCCTTGACATGGCAACCTTTCTTGCTATTCCTATCCCTGGTTGTAATCTTAACCAAGGCTCTCCTGCAGAAAAGGGAAATATAATGCTTCCTTTACATAATTCTTTGCAGGATCTTCTTCTGAGAATATGGGAATCTCCTTTAAGGGTTCCCTCACCTTCTACAGCAACTAATGTTCTGTATCAGGTGCCCCCCTCTCCAGGGTTTCAAAAGAATCAACTTCCCCATCATTCCATTGTAGTGGAATCAGCAATGAGGAAGGTAAAAAGCAAGAAGAAGCATTCTTCTTATCCGCCAGGTCGTGCTTCTAGAGCACTTGATGCCTTTGGACGTCAAACCTTCCAAACATCTATGCTGGCATCAAGAATTATTTCTTATATATTTTATGAGTCTAACACTCCAGGAGGTCACAAAGAAATTATCTCTTTTGACTCCTTTTTTGTCAGAGCCTAAGGCTGCTGACTATTCCTTGCTTCTTAATCATAGCTGGAATATCTCTTGGTTTCTTTCTCGTGCTTCTCTAGACTCTTTTGAGTCTGTTAGCAGATCCTCTGCTATTGCCATTGGAGCACGTCGTAGAGCCTGGCTCCAAGCTTCTGACTTGAGCAGATGGGCACAACATACACTGGGTAATTCTCCTTGTACTGGAGAAAATCTCTTCAATAAGGAGGCTTTACGTCAGGTTGCTCATTGCTCCACTGACTTCCCTGGTTCTGGAGACCATTCTAAGCCGCCTTTTTCCCCAGGAGGTAGGAAATGTCCTACCAAGCCTTCTTTCCCTAAGAAAAGAAGGTTTCACTCTTCTCCTACCCATCATCCAGAGGTGCCCAAACAAGGGACACCTCGTCCTAGTCTGAAGTTTCCAAATTCTAGCCAGGCTCAACATACCCAGCAACCATAGGTTCTGAGGGTTACAATTTACAGTTAACCTCTTCTTAACAGAAGTTTGTTCACTGTTTTTTCTTAAAGCTCTACACTGGGGTGTTCCTTTTTCAGTATGCTAAGCTGTCAGGATATTCTTGTCCATGGGTTACAGAATTCTCCTCTTCTTACTACCAAGAAGGGAGGTTACCACTATCTCATGATAGTTTGTCCCAACATGAACATTTTTTCCTTCAGCTGACTCGCCATATGGGTAAGTCACCCTCCCCCTCTCATCCAGGGTTTCCCCTGACTGAGTGGTACCATACTGAAAAGCTTCTCTAGCTTTCATTCCAGTGTAGACTTTTTGTTTCCTTGAATACATTCTCAAGATAACTCATCAAACAGGGACAGGAATATCTCCTCTCCCTTTGTCTGTTTCTCTTTGTTTTGCACAGTAAGATTCTCTCTGCTGTTTCAGCTGCTGTGCATGCAGGAGTTCCAGTGATTGAACTACTGGTACTTTTCCTCAAGTTCCAGTCTATCTTCCAAAAATTTTTCTCTAGCCTCAGTAGTGATTCCAAGCTAGTCCTCATCTATCTTGGATAATCCTACTCACTTTAGGCTTCTCACATTATCTTCTTTCTAGTCATCTCCTTTCCTAGGATGTGGCAAGACACCTGAGTTCAGTCAGTTTTATCTCATAATTCTCCTGCACAATGCTCTCTGCAATCTTCAGAGAAGCTTTCTACTATGGGCCCTTGCTACAGAGCATTGATCTTTGTCTCTGAGGGCTATTCTATATAGTAGGAAAAAGCTTATAAATCATGACTGTAAGGGTTCTCCACACCCTCTTGTCTCCTGTTATAAGCTTTTTCTGCGTGAATATCCAAGGCTATTAGTAACGCATGATACCCCTATGTCCCTCCAGTGGGTCTGCCTGGTATCTTCTCTATGCGTTTCTACCCATCTATCATGTCAGAGTTCTAAAGGACTCCCGACTTGCTCTTTACAGACTGATATTATCCTCTGTTTTTCACGCAACCATCCTGGTTATTTTACTGGATTGCGTTCCTGCATCCTCTTAGCCCACGGAAATAGATTCTCTATAATATCTGTCAAGTGGGTTTCACCCTCTTGTTATTGGATGAATCTTTCCCCTTCACATTCCCCATGTGAATGTTCTTAGGGGGCTTAGTGTATCTTCAGACTTATTGTCTACATATATATGTCTGTAAGCTGTGTGCATAATTTATGCCCCTATATGTGTATATATGTATATATGTATATGTGTATGTGTATGTGTATATGTGTATATGTGTATATGTGTATGTGTATATGTGTATATGTGTATATGTATATATGTGTATATATGTGTATGTGTATATATGTGTATGTGTATGTGTATATGTGTGTATGTGTATATGTATATGTGTGTGCATATCTAGATATGCAGAAATATGTATCAACATATATATATCGGGAGATTTTTTATAAATCGATATGTATTACATACTATCTCCTCACTGTCTATGCTATAGCAATTTGTACCTGTCTTAGAGGTTAGTCAGTGAGCCACCTTTTTCATACTGTTCCTTAGTATGAAGGGACTGTTATGTTCACAACCACTACTGTGGTGATAACAGCTTCCATTTTACTCTAGGTCTCCCTATCCTTGAAGATTCAAACTTCAATATCTTTCCTATCTCTCAACAGCTAGGAAAGATAGTGTACATCTTCATTGTTTTGAGTACACATTGTTCTCCTTGGGAATTTGGGCTTTTTTCCATACCCCTTCTTCCCTCCAAGACTGGGCTAGTTGTCCAAATTGGTCAGTCTTCTTCTTTTAGTCCTCAATGTTTTGACTCTATACCTAAAAGAGTTTTCAGCTTTTTCTCATAAAGCTTTCCATTGAAGACCTGCCGTTCTAATCCTACCCCAGTTGACACCTGGATCACCTGCTTTTCCAGGTCTGGACCTTCACCCTCACTGCTGTGAGGTCACCTTGAGGATTCCGCTACTGCATATCCAGTAGACTCCATCACGCTTTCTACTTCCTACAATCCAGTAGGTAAACTCCATATTATAACTGTTCATTAAATAATTTTAATGGTACTTATCATACATGCCATGGACTCCTCTCCTGTAGTCCTTGGGTTTGCTGTTTTCCTTACAGCTCTTCTATTCTCAACTCCTACCCTCCATTCCCTCATGGGATGCCGGGGATTCCTGTGTGGGAAATGCACTCCTGTTCCAGGAATATGCATTTTATGGGATCTCCCCCTGGCATCTCTAGCTAGGGAGTTCCCATATGTGAAGACTCATTCCTGCTTGTTCCTGGAGATAGCATAGTTACTTACTTGTAACAGGTGATCTCTGGGAACAGTAGGAATAAGTCTTCACAACCCACCCACCTCCCCATGGAGTTGTATCTATCTCCTTTCCTCGTTCTCTCCCTTTGTCTCAGCTAGGAAACTCAACTGAGGAGAGACAGTGGAAAGGGTGGGAAGTCAGTGCGCAAGCGCGAGGGATGCTCCCAAAAGCTTTCTGATTGGATGCTGGGGAGCATTCCCGTGCAGGCTCCGTCGGTACCGACGTACCCATATGTGAAGACTTATTCCTGCTGTTCCCAGAGATCACCTGTTACAGGTAAATAACTGTGCTATCTCCAGGAACAAGCAGGAATGAGTCTTCACACGTGGGAGACGTTGCCGACGGAGCCCGTACAGGAATGCTCCCCAGCATCCAATCAGAAAGCCTTTAGGAGCATCCCCCGCGCCTGCGCGGTGGCTTCCCGCCCTTCCTACTGCCTCTCCCCAGTTTTTCATTTTCCGCGGAGCAGGCAGGACGTCCCTCCTGCCATCGCAGAAATTTTTTCCCTTTGTTCTTGTTTCAGTAGTCGCGGCTTTTTCCCGCCGACGGTGGCACCTCCGTGCCCCTTTCTTTCTTTTCTTTTCAATTTTCATTTAAATTTCATTTATTTTTGGTCGCCTGGAGGGACCCTCCCCTCTGGGCGCCGAGGCCTACCGGGCTTACAGCATGTAGCCTTCTCCCCAGAAGTGCCCTCGCTGCGGGGACCTAATTTTCCAATTGGACTCCAATGCCTGGTGCCTCTCCTGTTTGGGGCCTGACCCTTCTTTCCCGGATCCCCCGGGCTACAGTGTTGGGAGAAGACCCTCCCTTTTTCGGATATCCCTCGACGACGTCTTCGCGCCCAACGCGCGGTCGTCGGGTTGTTCTTCTCTCCCAGGATCAGGTATCCACACAACAGTCTTAAGACTAGCCGAGTCTTGAGGGGCGAGTCTCATGCGCGGCATGGTGACAGCTCCAGCCGACCCCTCAAGTCCCCCTTGGCTAATATACCCCGGCGGGAGTCCTCGGGCTCCAAAGCATTTACGGGGTTTCGGGATGTTCCTGAGGTTCGCTCCTCACAGAACATTCCCGAGCCATGCCCGAGGGAGGTACCCGCTTCGAGCGGTGCCGATTCGTCGGCGTTGAGTGTTCCACTCTTCGCCAGGGATCGTCAGCTGGTGTCCTCGGCACCTCCGGGGGCCGATCGACTCGACCGGGTCTGACCTCCCTACATCCCAGCCATGCTCGGGTGTGGTATCCGCTCCGGGCGGTACTGAGACCCCGGCATCGGCGTCTGTGTCGAGCGTTCCGCTCCTCACCGAGGATCGTCGGCTGCTGTCCTCGGCGCCTCCGGGGCCGATCGACTCGGTCCAGC
This sequence comes from Ichthyophis bannanicus, assembly GCA_033557465.1. NCBI lineage: Eukaryota > Metazoa > Chordata > Amphibia > Gymnophiona > Ichthyophiidae > Ichthyophis > Ichthyophis bannanicus. The sequence goes on from CM066040.1 coordinate 211,787,678, forward strand.
CTGGCGTTCCTCCATCACTGCCATGCGCGGGGGTGGTACCCGCTACGAGCAGTACTGACCCCTCGACGTCGGTGTCGAGCGTTCCGCACCTCACCGGGGATTGGCGGCTGCGGTCCTTGTCGCCTCCGGGGCCGACCGACTCGCGCCGGTATAGCGTCCCTACGGGGGTAGTATCCGCTTCGGGCGGTGCCGACCCGTGGGCGTCGAGTAACCCGCTCCCCACCGGGGATCACCAGCTGCTGCCCTCGGCACCTCTGGGGCCGATCGGCTTGACACAGTCTGGCCCTGTGTTCCGGCCATGCGTGGAGGCGGTACCCGCTTCGAGCGCGCCGGCGCCGATGGTTCCACCCCTCGCCGGGGATGATCTCCTGGCCTCACTCCCCTCGGAGCCGCTCGCTTCAACCCGAGCTGGGTCGCCGATATCCCAGCCCTGCGCAAGGGTGGTACCGGTTTCGAGCGGCGCCACTCTGACGGCGACGGCAGGGGCGTTGAGCTCAAGGCATCAACCTTCCCCGGGGACCTCGTTGTGTGTTGACCAGCACACGGGCGACCCCATGGCATCGACGCGGCCGTCGAGGGCCCTGCCCTTTCCTAGAAAAGGGGCCTCGGGGTCTTCGATCGCCTCGATCCCACCGCAGCGACTCGGCACTCCCCCTGCCTCGATCCCACCGCAGCGACTCGGCACTCCCCCTGCCTGCCTCGATCCCACCGCAGCGACTCGGCACTCCCCCTGCCTCGATCCCACCGCAGCGACTCGTCACTCCCCCTGCCTCGATCCCACCGCAGCGACTCGGCACTCCCCCTGCCTCGATCCCACCGCAGCGACTCGGCACTCCCCCCCCCCCCCCCGCAGCGACTCGGCACTCCCCCCCCCCCCCCCCCCGCAGCGACTCGGCACTCCCCCCCCCCCGCAGCGACTCGGCACTCCCCCCCCCCCCCCCCGCAGCGACTCGGCACTCCCGGCCCCCCCTCCCCCGGCAGGCTTTCCCTCAGGGTAGGACGGGTTCGAGAGGGGGCCCGGCATCGAGCAGCGCCCGCCATCGAGCAGCGCCCGCCGATCGACATCGGCGCCGGCGTCAGATGACCCCCCTCTCCACCGAGCTCCTTCCTCGGGGGCCCTTGATGCGCGCGGCACCGGTCGGTGCGGTTCCGATCCGCGCTCCGGGATCTCCTCCACCGGCGCGGTTGCTCCCGCCGGGGTCCTTGAGGAGGGAGTCGATCTCCTCGCTTGGTTCAATGCCCAGCCTGGAGTCGTTGTCCAGCCTTGAAAGCCTGGCCACTGCACATCTCAGGATCGGCCCCTGTCCCCTCCCACAACGCAGAGCAGAGACCGCTGGCCCCTGCCCTCCGGCGGCCGCGGATTCGCTCCAGTCACGGGGGGAAGCGCCGCCCCCGGGTTCGGGGCCGAGGCCGATTCCTGCGGCGCTGTCTGTGCCATCGACCCTTCCGATGCCTAGCTTGGAATCAATTCCAGGATCCGACGACGCCATGTTGACTGCCCCGATCTGGGTCGGTTGGTCCCCTCCTCTGCCCAGCAGGCATCGGCCCGAGCAGCCTCTTAGTGCCCTGGCAGCCTCTCCCGCCATAACCCCTCCGGCAGAGCCGCCTTTTCAGGATTTCCTCCTTGAAATGGCGGACTTGCTGGCCATCCCTATCCCGGACCCGAGCCCAGGCCCTGCGGAACAGGCAGCCGTGATGCTTCCTCTCCATCCCTCCCTGCAGGATCTCCTGCTGGGGGCTTGGCGGTCGCCTTTGAGGGTTCCGGTGCCGTCGACTGCGATGCAGTCTCTGTACCGGGTGCCTCCGTCCCCGGGGTTTCGGCAGCACCAGCTTCCACATCGGTCCATTGTGGTGGAATCGGCGCTGAGGAAGGCCGGAAGCAAGGAGAAGCATGCTTCTCGCCCTCCAGGCCGCGCCTCGAAGACGCTAGATACTCTAGGATGTCAAGCCTTCCAAACGTCTATGCTGGCGGCCAGAATTATTTCATATATATTTTATATGAATCTGTCGCTTCGGGAGGTCACCGAGAGGTTATCTCGGTTATCCCCCTTCGTATCTGCAACCAAGGCCTTTGAATATTCCCTGCTTCTTTATCACTGCAGGAATATCTCCGGATTCCTTTCTCAGGCTTCTCTGGACTCCTTTCGGTCGGTCAGCAGAGCCTCTGCTGTTGCCATTAGAGCACGCCGTACAGCATGGTTGCAGGCGTACGAGTTGTGTGGACGGGCACAGCACAACCTGGGTAATTCTCCCTGCGACGGAGATCACCTCTTCAATAGCGAAGCCTTACGTCAGGTCGCACAGTGCTTCGCTAACCTTCCCAGAGTTAGCAGCCAGCCTAGGGCCCGGCTCCCCCCCCGGCGGTGGTAAACGCCTCTCCAGACCCCCCTTTCCTAGGAAGAGGAAATGTCAGCCCTCCGCCCACCCTCCAGGCGCGCGCCCAAGCAAGGGACCTCTCACCCCGGGTTGATGTCCCCGGGCCCGCGCCAGAACTCTCATACTAAGCATTTTTAGGCTCAGGTGGGCGGCTGCCTGCACTTAACCTCCTTACCAGAAGTTTACAATCGAGCTCTACTCTGGGGCTCGTTCAGTTGACAAATGGTTCGGGGACTTATCTAGGGGTTCAGGTATTCTCCTCTGGGGGAAAGGGAGACCACCTTACTCCGTGATAGCTATGGTCCACGGTCACCCTACTTACTCTTCGGTACGTCCCCGAACCCCTCTCAGCCAGTGTTTCCTTGCTGATTGCTTCCGTACCGGAATTCCCCTTCCAGCCGCTATAGTCCCCCAATACTTACCAGGGACTATACCCTCATGTCCCCCGATTGTGCGGGGGACGAGTTCTTTGTGCAGGTCCTGGGGACACATATAGGGCCTCCAACCCCTGAGGCGTTCTACCGGACTGATGTTATCCTCCGTCTCCCACGCTACCGCGCTCTTAGCTCGCCGATCTGCCCTTGCCCTCCGGAAAAGATCCCTTCTCTGACGGATCTTGAGGCCACCTCTCCAGGTGGACGTTCTGGGGATTGATGGCAGATCCGCCTTACCAGGGTGCTGCTCATGGAGGTAGGCCCCCCGGCGTACCTGCGTTAGTACCGGAGGGGGCGTCCCCATGTCCACCGGCTTAGATATACTAGATATCACCTGCTTGATAGGCGCCTATTGGGGGATGCCCACAGTACCTGTGTTCTACCGCCTTTTTCCCCCTATGGCCGGGACTCACCCCCCCCCCCCCCCGGGGGTCCGGCCAGTCCGCCTGCCTATTCCTCGATCGGCCCGCGGACTGGTGGTACCCTACTGCTGTGAGGTCAACAGCTCCTTTTTTCAGTTGGGTCCTCCTCCCGGAGGTCCAGACCCTTGTCTCCCTATCTCTCGCTAGGGCAGACTGTGTACTCCTTCTGCTCCGGGGTACACCTCTACTCTTCTCCGGGATAGGCTCTCTAGTTCGGCCTGTCTTCCATTGTTAGTCCTCTGAGTTATGGACTCTACTCCTAAGGGAGTGCTCAGCTTGCATTAAGCCTCCTGGAAGACCTGCCGTCCTTCTCCTGACCCAGCTGACGCCTGGATCTCATGGCCTTCCGGATTTGGAACTTCCTCCTCGCTGTGGTGAAGTTTCCTTGATGACCTCGCTACTGCGTCTACAGTGCCTTCATCACAGGACTACTTCCGACAACCCGGTGGGTAAGCTATACAGGGTTCTAAACCATTAATTCTTTAAAACTTAATGGCCGGTAAGCTCTATATGGTACTAGGTCATTTACTCATTAAATGCTTAATGATACTCTTCATGCACCCCTCTGACTACTCTCCCGTAGCCTGGGTTTTTTTTTTTTTTTGCTGTATCTTAATGGTACCTGTTCTGCACTCTAAAGACTTTCCTCTGTAGTCTTTAGATTCGCTGTTCCTCTACAGCTTCCTCTATCCAACTCCTGCCCTCCATCCCTCAGGGGATGCCGGGGATTCAGGTTGGGCAAATGCCATCCCGTCCTGGGCTGTGCTTATGGGATCTCCCCAGGCATCCTTAGCTAGGGAGTCCCCCACGTGTGAAGACTCATTCCTGCTTGTTCCTGGAGATAGCACAGTTACCCTGTAACAGGTGATCTCCGGAACAGCAGGAATTAGTCTTCACAACCCGCCCACCTCCCCTAGGAGTTGTATCTCTATTTTCTCTATTCCTTCCTCTCCTCTCCTTCTGGCTCAGCTATGAAACTCAACTGGGGAGAGGCAGTAGGAAGGGCGGGAAGCCACCGCGCAGGCGCAGGGGATGCTCCCAAAGGCTTTCTGATTGGATGCTGGGGAGCATTCCCGTGCGGGCTCCCTCGGCGACGTCTCCCACGTGTGAAGACTAATTCCTGCTGTTCCGGAGATCACCCGTTACAGGTAACTGTGCTTTATCCGCTAGGTCGTGAATCTAGGACTTTAGATGCCTTTGGACGTCTGCTTCCAGGCATCCATGCTTTTTCAGCAAGAATTCTCATATATTTTCTATATGGGATTGTCTCTTGAAGAGGTCACAAAGAGCTTAAAGCTTTTGAATCCTTTCCTTCAGGAGCATAAGAGAGCAGACTATTTCTTACTAGTCAATCGTGCTTCCCTAGACTGTTTTGAGTCTATTAGCAGAACCTCTGCTATAGCGATAGGAGCACGACGCCTGGCATGGCTCCAAGCTTCAGACTTGGACAGATGGGTACAAGAAAGGCTGGGAAATACTCCTTGTACTGGTGAAAATCTCTTTAACAAGGATGCTTTATTTCAAGCTACTCAGTTAAATACTGATGCTCTTACTGTCAGGATTGTCAAAACTTTCCTCTATCCCAGCCAATAAAAACTCTCCTAAAAAGCTTTATTCCCCTAGGGGAAAAAAGTTTTATCCATCTCCTACCCATCATGCAGATGTTTCCAAAGACAGGCAACATCAAACCAGGCTAAGAAAATCAAGACCAACAGCCTCAGCAAGCCCAGCAGTTGCAGGGTTTCTGATATTTCTATTCTCTGTTTTTCTGTGAGGTTTAGAACCTCTGAGCCTACCTCTTTTTAACAGAAGCATCTGAGGTTCATCTCATCCATGCTGAGATACCAGTCATACATTGACTCAATCCTCGACTATGGGCATGAATCTCTTACTACAAGGGAAATCCATCTTTTTAGCTCCAAGAGCTATTGAGGACCATCATACCCTAGAGATAACAGGTTTCTCCTTTTAAAAGAAAGGGAGAACTATCAACTAAGAAGATGAGCTATACCCTTCACCTTGACAGTTTTTCTGTATGAGGATATCGTATACTTTAACCGCAAGGGGACCCTACCTCTTCAAAGACTTACCAAATTGTAAGTCCTCTCAACTCTGTATTACTTTCTATCCCTCTTGGTCCAGACTTTCTGTCTCTAAGAGTACTACTAATCAACTGGAGGGCTTATTCTCTAAGCCCATAGGATTTTTCTTCAATACCTACTCCAGTGGGTAGTTTCCATACAGAATTTACTTCCCCTTTGTGGTTCATCTTCTTCTCTATGTATCTCAGATACTACTTTAAGGCAGCTTATCAGACAGAAATTAAGTATTACCACTCCAAATTATGTCTGTCGGTCCTCTCCAACCTATGGGACCTACTTTTTCTGCTGCTTTAACAGATAACTCCAAGAGAGGTTACACTTTATTGTTGCAGGCATCAGGCCTATCTACTATTCTTAGCCATCTTCATTTCTTTTTGGCTCCAACAGAATAGATTAGGTTGCACACGGGCAATTAAACAGTCAGATGTAATCAACCTACAACATATCCCGTGTATATAGGTCCTATACATGCTACAAATATGTACATAGTTTCCCTAAGTTATAATCCCAGTTGTATATTTCCTGTTATATGTAAGCTCACCACAGTCTGTTGATTGAAATGAGTATTCCTGTTTAATGTAAACCGCGCTGATGAAAAAGAGTGCGGTATAGAAGAAATACAAATAAATAAAATAAATAAACATGCTCTCTGCCATTATATGAGGAAGCTCTGCAACTATGGGTCTTGCCAGAGAGCCTAAGAGCTACTCCTAGCAGGTAGCTTCCAGATGGTTAAAAGGGCTTCAGCTGGTAGACTCTGCCCAGTCATGCTCCTACATGACTGGTTTGTTCCTACTCTTACCATCTTCTTTAAAAATGTTCTTTTAAGGAAAACTAACCAGGGCTTAGACCACGCGAAGGCGTGTAAAAATTACACAATTCCCTGGGTTGTTCCACATTTCACTGGAACTCCTACAACAGGGATGCATTCTTTTCACGGCAGTCGGTCCTTAATTACTACTTTCCTTCTAATTCCCTATACTTCATTGTAGCTTATAATGAATAAAAAAGATGCATGATACTCATATTGCCCTCATGGAGGGGCAAACATGGTATCTCCTTAAATTGCGTCTTTTTCTCCAGCTACTACCTGAAGTTATAGAAGGATCCAGACTTGCTGTCTTAAGACTAAGGATCTCCTCTGTACTCCTTCACGTAGGTCTCCAGATCTGGTTATTCAGGACCTAGATCTTTTAAAGAAATCTAGTCCTCTCCTTGTAAGTGAAGAACATAATACCAGTTTCGACGAAACTTTCCCTATAGTTCTTCCATTTTGAACAAAGCAGAGATTCTCCATCAATATTCTCAAGTAGGTCTTAATCCTTCTTGTTGTTGAGTCAATCTCTATACAATATCTGACTTGAAAGATTTGTTTACTGTCCATATTAATGCTGTCCCAGCATATCATAAAACCTAATGGACAACCAATTTCTCTGGTAAATTGGGAAATACCTTCTTACCGTAACCTTTTCAGTTACGTCACATCTGAAGCTCTTCATGTAAAGTCATTATCATAAGTGACATCACTTATGAAAGATTTTTGCTGATCTTCAAGAAGTTGGAGGCCCAACGCCTAATGCAAATAACTGTTTTTCTTTTGGATAAAAAGGGTCTTAAAGACCTACCCCTTTTTTCTGTAAGGGGTATTTCTACCTTTTCATCCAAACCAGTCAGATTTATCTCCACTCTTGCCTAGGGCCTTATTCTGCTCCAGGGACAAAGAGTTCAAACTTGGACTTTACAAGAAGCTTTGCCTAGTTCTCTAAAGTCCAACCCCATTAAACTTTCCCACTTCTTTTTCTGGGGTTAGTTCTAGCCTTCAAGAATTCTTATCTCTTCCTGTATTGCAAGATTTATTTTTCCTCTACTTCACAGTGAGGGAATTTCTTTGAGGATAATATACTGGCTCTCAATTGCAGACCCATGTTGGCCTCAACAATGCTTTTGCAATACTTTGAGTAAGATCCACATTAGAAAATTGGGATTCAATTTTTTCTAACAGTTATGATCTACACAGGGGGCCCCCCTCTGGATACCTTGTTTAATCAAGCTGTTCCACAGCACCCCTTTTTTCTTTTCTAATTCAACTCCTACCCTCCATCCCTTAGATGCCTGGGGTTCTAAAGGATAAGCATTGCCCATCCATCGGATTTGCAACATGCTGGGGCCTCCTCCAGGCATCTTAGCTTGAGAGTCCCCATATGTGAAGACTCATTCCTGCTTGTTCCTGGAGATAGCATAGTTACTTACCTGTAACAGGTGATCTCTGGGAACAGCAGGAATAAGTCTTCACAACCCACCCACCTCCCCTAGGAGTTGCTCTCCTTTTCTCTCTCTCTTTCTGATTTGTCTACTTCCCTCCTTCGGTCTCAGCTACAAACCCAACTGATGAGAAGGAAGTGTTTAGGCGGGAAGGCAGTGCGCATGTGTGTGGGATGCTCCCAAAGGCTTTCTTTTTGGACGCTGGGGAGTGTTCCCGCGCAGGCTCCGTCGGTACCGATGTACCCATATGTGAAGACTTATTCCTGCTGTTCCCAGAGATCACCTGTTAAGGTAAGTAACTGTGCTATACTGCATTTCCTTGTAAACTGCTATGATTAATAACATATAGCGGTATAAAAAAGTTGATAGAAAAAATAGAGACCAGTGGATCCATTCGGACTGGTTTGGCAGGATCTAAAGAAGGGAAATGAACAGGTAAACTTAAATTTTACCACCTTTTTGTAAAGCATTGTTGAACATTTTGGAAGGTGTTTTCAGTGATGGGGGCCAGCACACTGTTGGACTTAGTACCCTGTGGCCTGCTCTGAACCAAATAAAATGGTTTCTTGCTACAGAAACCTCTACTGTATTCCAAGCCTCAGACCTGTCAACCTCCCAAGCAATTGCCTGCCAAGTGTTTGTGTCTATATACAGAAGACTGTGCTTCCTGTCATGCTTACATGCAAGAGGCTTCTTAGGCCTTTCTTATCCACAGACCATTCTACTGGTCTTGGACACTCTCAACAATGTATGACTGCATATAGTCTACTGCATTTAGTCTCTCACCATGAACCCATTGTGCCCAAGACAACCACATGCCTCCTGATTTGCCGAGATGTCTTGCAGCATCTCATGCCAACCAATTATTTTAATGTGATAAAGATTCAGAAGGAATAATACAGTATGCACAGAAGAACTTCACCATTTTGCCTTTTCTTTTCTTGCTGCTTCTTTAAGCACAAAGACATTATCATTCCAAGGCTGTTTCACAAAACCTATGAGACAATCCAAGATTCCCACAGACACTTGTAAGGTTCTGTGCTTTCACTCGTCAAACTTCCTACGGCTGCTCGAGCCAGCATAACTAACTTAGCTTCCTCCTATGGACCTTGTGCTGCTCTGAAGACTGCCTCAGACCCCACCTGGCAGAGCTAAAGTATCAGTCTTATATCTTCACCTGAGGGTAGGAAAATTCCTGTACTTTTCCTAAGTGCAGACCAAGCCTGCGACCTCTGGTTGCCAATCAGTGATTTACTGCTTCTTGTAACCATAATTACAGTGCTGCTACAACTTATTACCTCATTCTAATGTTAGTCTTTTAATCTCTGTTCTTATATCCATAATAAACCTAATATATATCACCACAGAACTGTCTCTCTTGGCTCATTGCAAGAAAATCCCACCAAACCTGCGGGTGAGGGATTATTGGCAATCTTTTCTAGGTGACTAGCATATGATCTCATCTTTGTCTGCCAGTACTCCCCACAACACTTAAAGAAACTGTCCATCGCTACTTTAATTTAAACCCAGATAGCGTTTTAACTATCTGGTCAGTGGCAATATTCAACCATACTGGCTAAAATTAGGCCAGCTTTTGTTTTTTTGCTTGATTTAAGCTGGTTTAAGTTGAGCAGCCAGCAGCTGAATATCGCCATTGCCCAGTTAACTCTGGTGCCTGCCCTGGAGTACCCCCAATGTTAAGGGTTTAACATTGAGGCGGTCAAACCTGATAGCAGGGGCTATTCAGCAGCATTAAACAATTTAGTGCCACTGACTATCCTGCTGACAGCAGTTTAACCAGTTAGCAGATACAGTTAAACCACTTTGAATATTCCCCCATTTGTGTTTAACTGTGGGCTCAGTTCTTATTGGGTGTAACCTGTTGGCAAAAGCTGCAGCTGCTGAATTTAAAAAAAAAAATGCATTGGTGAGATTTAATGTTTTCTTTTATAAGTAATTTTGATTTTTTTTTTGTTTTCCTAATAACATGAGTGATTGCATATTATAAACAAACTGATAGTATCATGCAATGTTAATGTTTACATACCAGTTCAAATGATACTTAAGATATTGCAGGCAAGAGAAATATGTATTTCCTAATAGCTTCTCCGGGCCAGTCCAGGGAACGTTAGGGTTGTCAATCCTGTCCAGCAGCTGAGGACTGACATACTAGAAGTTTTGCTGACAGCTTAAGCTCCTCCCCCTGAAGCCAGCACTCCAGTCTTTCAGTCCTCAGCAGCTGAACAGGACGACGTGCTGACAGGCTCCTCGTTGTGGAGAAAGATTTGGTTGTTTTTATTTTAAAAGTACAGAAAAGCGGACAGTGATCAGGCTCTAGCAGGGCTGAAGCTCCTCTATTCCCCTTAGCTGCCTCTTTAATTGCTTCCGGTTCGTTAAATTCCGCAGTGGCGCTCTTTTCGGACCAGGTGGCAGCACGAGGAGGCAGAGCCTGCCTTCTCTGGGGGCCTAATATTTAATTTTTGGGAGCTCTGATCCTGAGAGCCTCGGGAATCACCCTCCATTCAAAACCGCCGCATTTTCTCTTTACCCGCTAGCAGCGGGAGAGCGGGAGAAAAACTGGCGCTCTTGCACTCAGCTCTCCGGAGCCTACGGGCGGAGCGTGGCTGTTCAGGTGACTCCAGGCGCTTGCAGGTATCCGAGTGCCTCCGCGGGGGTACGTGGGTACGTTGTTTTAGCGCCGCGGGCTTGGGCAAATTGGGCGTTGTCTCGTGCAGGTCTTAGAGCGCATGGAGATCACAACGGCTGAGGCAGAGCGGCCTTCCCTGCCTTCATAAAAGGCGGGAACGGCCTCCATTTTAGGAGAACCCTCGGGGTCTGCGGCGGGGCCTCAAAAACACAGCAAACGGAAGTCTAAGTCCGCAAAGGAAACGCCGCAGAAGCCTCCTGAAGCTCAGGAAGGCTTCTCTGCTCATTTTTCCCCCGAGTTCATTTTAGCTATGCATAAGGCGTTTTTAATGAAGTCTGTGCAGACTGCAGTGGCTCCGGGTTCCTGGCAGGATATTAAGGAGCAGCCGGATAGGCCTCATGACGACCCGGGGGAAGGGTCTTCCCAGGGGATGTTCGGTAAGCTTGCTGCAGTGGATCTTAGCACTCCCCTGGCTCGGGAGCCGCATTTAGGGGAGGAGAGTGACCTTCTCTCAGACACAGGTCTCGATCCTTGGCTGGGGGAGCTGGAAGAGGGGGAGCTGGCCCCAGGAGAGGATCCTAATGTGTTTCGTGTGTTCCGCAAGGAGGAGCTCGGGGCGCTTATTTTGCAATCTTTGGCGGCACTGAATATTCCATTGCCCTCCATGTCTCAAGAGCCGCTCGAAGATCCCTTACTGCAAGGTTTTAAAGCGGAGCAACGCTGTTTTCCGGTTCACCGTGTCATTAAGCAAATGATAGTCTGAATGGGAATGTCCCGAGGCTACGTTGAGGAGCAGTCGCGCCTTAGGTCGCCTATACCCGATGCCTCAGGAGGAGAAAGAGTTGCTAAAGATGCCTAAGGTTAGATGCCTTAGTTTCCGCAGTGACTAAGAAGACAACGATTCCGGTTGAGGGCGCGGCAGCGCTTAAGGATCTACAGGATCGTAAGTTGGAAGTGCTTTTGAAGCAGGCGTTTGATTCCAGTGCGCTAGCGCTGCAGGCTTCCATTTGTGGGGCGTATGTGTCTCGAGCTTCGATTCGTTTGCTCCAGGGGGAAGTCGCGACCGAGCCTGCGGAGACGGTCTTCCGCGGAGGGCGCGAAGCTTGAGTCGGCGGCGGCTTACCTGGCGGACGCTTTTTATGATTTGGTGCGCATTTCGGCGAAGTCTATGGCTTCCTTGGTGGCGGCTAGACGTTTTCTCTGGTTAAGAAATTGGGCGGCTTACGTGTCGTCTAAATCGCGTCTCAGTAAGCTTCCTTATAAAGGCAAATTACTTTTTGGGGAGGCATTGGAGAAAATTGTTAAAGATCTTGGTGATTCCAAAGGTGTCCGCTTACCCGAGGATCGTCCCAAACCTCCTAGAGGAGGTTCAGCGCTGCGGGGCCAAGGTAGGGATTCTCGTAGATTTCGAGGGGCTCGTTTTCAGCCTTATCCCAGGGCCCGTTTCGGTTCTCGAGGGCAGTCCTTTCGAGGTGCTAGAGGATTCACTAGGAGCTACTTCAATTCTCAGCAATCCGCCGGTAAGAAATCACAATGAAGGTCTGCCGGTCCAGGCCGTGATTCCTGTGGGAGGACGCTTGCGGGAATTTCTCCCGGCCTGGACCGCTATAACTTCGGACGCATGGGTGCTGCAGATAATTCGAGAGGGATATGCCCTGGATTTTGTGTGTCCGTTGGCGACTGCCTTCATGGTTTCTCCTTGTGCGTCCGGCCCGAAGAGGCAGGCCGTCGCCGACACACTCGCCCGATTGATACAACTGCAGGCAGTCGTTCCGGTGCCTCCAGACCAGTGCGGCTTAGGTCGATACTCGATTTATTTTGTGGTTCCCAAAAAAGAGGGTTCTTTTCGGCCCATCCTCGATCTCAAGCGGGTCAATTGCGCTCTGCGGGTTCCGCACTTTCGAATGGAGACGTTGAGATCGGTTATTCGGGCGGTGCGTCCGGGAGAGTTCCTTGCGGCCATAGACCTCACGGAGGCTTATCTACACATTCCCATCCGAGAGGATCATCAGAAGTTTTTGAGATTTGTGCTGCCCATGGGGCATTTCCAGTTCCGGGCGTTGCCTTTCGGTCTCGCGACTACTCCTCGCACCTTCACGAAGGTGATGGTGGTGGTGGCGGCAGCGGCCCTGCGAAAAGAAGGAGTTCGGTTTCACCCTTATCTGGACGACTGGTTGATCAGAGCTGATTCCCGAGCGGAGGCGGTCGTCGCAACGGCTCGGGTGGTTCAACTCTTGGAACAACTCGGTTGGGTTATCAACCAGGCGAAGAGTCAGTTGCAGCCAGTGCAACAGCTCTTGTACCTAGGGGCTTTCTTCGACACGGCCACCGGTTCGGTGTTTCTGCCCGAGAGCAGAGTTCAGAAGCTTCTGCGGCAGGTACAGCGGTTCTTGCGGACTTCGGCTCCTTCGGCATGGACCTATTTACAGCTCTTAGGGTCCATGGCAGCGGCCCTAGACGTGGTTCCGTGGGCCAGGGCGCACATGTGTCCTCTGCAACAAGCCTTGCTGTCCAGATGGTCGCCACAGCTCCATCCTCTTTCGCAAACGTTGGTCTGCTGGACTCGGTGCGCAGCGACCTGCACTGGTGGCTGGACCCCGGTCATCTGTCGGCGGGGGTGCCCCTGCAGGATCCTCAGTGGGTTCTTCTAACGACGGACGCCAGTCTCTTGGGCTGGGGAGCTCACTGTCAGGCTCAGGTGACGCAGGCTGCTGGTCGCAAGAGGAGAGCTCCTTCTCGATCAATCTCTTAGAGCTCCGGGCCGTTCGATTGGCGCTTCTTCATTTCGGGCATCTGCTCGAAGGGGCGGCGGTCCGGGTGTTTTCCGACAATGCGGTGACGGTCTCATACATCGCCAGGGCGGCACCAAGAGTCGGCAGTTGCTGGCGGAGAGTCAAGAGTTGTTTGCTTGGGTGGAGACTCATCTCTTGGCGTTATCAGCTGCGCACGTGGCCAGCAAGGACAATGTTCAGGCCGATTATCTGTCGCCATGTACTCGATCCCGGGGAGTGGGAGCTGAATGCGGCCGTATTTCACGACATCACCATGCGCTGGGGGCGACCGGCAATGGATCTGATGGCTACCTTCCAAAACGCCAAAGCGTTTCGTTTTTACAGCCGGCGCAGGGAGCGCATGTCCGAGGGTCTCGATGCGTTCAGCCTTGGCCTCACGACTCCGTTGTATGTCTTTCCGCCGTGGCCGATGCTGAGTCGGGTCATTCACCGCATAGCGGAGCACAGGGGGATGGTAATTCTCAGCGCCGGATTGACCTCGGCGGCTGTGGTATGCGGACTTAGTGCGTCTGGTGATAGACTCTCCTTGGTGGCTGCCGGCTCGGAGCAACCTGTTAACGCAGGGCCCTGTGTTGATGCCCCAGGTGGATCGCTTCTTGCTTACGGCATGGCTCTTGAGAGGGCTCGCTTGAGGCGTAAGGGGTATTCAGAGGCGGTGGTTTCCACCCTGTTGCGGTCTAAGAAGTCTTCAACTTTCCTAGCGTACGTCCGTGTCTGGCGCGTCTTTGAACGATGGTGTGTGCTTCAGGGCTTGGCGCCCATGTCTACCTCTGTGCCGCAGCTTCTCTTGTTTCTTCAAGAGGGTTTGGATAAGAACTTGGCGGTTGGCACTCTCAAGGTGCAGGTTGCGGCCTTAAGTTGTTTTAGGGGGCTGGTGAATAGGCGTCGTCTCTCTACTCATGCAGATGTGCAGCGCTTCTTTCGGGTGGCTAAGCTCATCACGCCTCCTGTGCGGAACGTCGTTCCTTCTTGGGATTTGAACGTCATGCTGGAGGCCTTGACGCAGGCTCCTTTTGAATCCTCCTCCGGGGTGAATGTGAAGGAGTTTTCCTGGAAGGCGGCCTTCCTAGTTGCGTTGTGTTCGGCTAGGCGAATTTCGGACTTACAGGCGCTCTCTTGTCAAGAGCCGTATCTGCAATTTTTCCCGGACAAAGTGCTTTTGCGTCCGGTGCCGTCCTTTTTGCCTAAGGTGGTGTCTTCCTTCCATGTAAATCAGTCAGTGGCTTTGCCCGTTTTCTCGGATCCTTTGGGCTCTCCCATGGACCGGGCTCTTCGGAAATTGGATCTCGCTCGGGTCCTTAGGAAGTATCTCCGAATCACTAGAGATTTTCGCCGGACCGACAGATTGTGCTGTTTGCGGGTCGGCGTAAGGGTCAGGCGGCTACGAAAGCCTCCATAGCCCGGTGGATAAAACAGGCAATTGTGGCTGCGTACACAGCGGGGGGTAAAGTACCTCCGGAAGGGCTCCGTGCACATTCTACGCGGTCTCAGGCGACCTCTTGGGCAGAGTACGCGTTGGTGCCTCCAGTGGATATTTGTAGAGCTGCTACGTGGTCTTCTCTGCATACTTTCACTAAACATTATATGTCTTGGCAAGAGGTGATGCGAAGGTTGGCGCTGCAGCGATAGTGGCTGGGCTCACGGGTCCCTCACATGTTTAGGTTCTGCTTTGGTACTGCCCTAATGTTCCCTGGAGTGGCCTGGAGAAGCGATTAAGAAGGAGAAATTAGGCCTTACCTGCTAATTGTCTTCTCCGGGCCAGTCCAGGGTCCCACCCGGTGTTTTCGGGTCATTGGCTTAGGAGTTTTTTTATTTATTTATTTATTTATTTATTTTTCTTATATACCGCACTCTTTAGCATCAGCGCGGTTTACATGGAACCATAATTAACAATAACAGTTTTACATAGAACAGGGAAGAAAAACTTGGATAACTTAGGGAGAAATGCACAAAATTATCGGTTTGGGTCTGGCTGATAGCAAGAGCTTGCCCAGGTCTTCTCTGGCTCTATTCCGCAAACTGGATATTTGGGGGGGAGAAAAAAAACAAAGGCGGCGAACAAAACAATGAGTGGCACGTGTAGTGGGGAACATAGGAGTGCTCAGTTCTAGTTTTTGGTTTGTTTCTGGTTTGTGTTTCGTTATCCTTGTATCTGTCTAGGTTAGCTGCTTTGTTAGTACAAGACTGGAGTGCTGGCTTCAGGGGGAGGAGCTTAAGCTGTCAGCAAAACTTCTAGTATGTCAGTCCTCAGCTGCTGTACAGGATTGACAACCCTAACGTTCCCTGGACTGGCCCGGAGAAGACTCCAGGAAAGACAATTAGCAGGTAAGGCCTAATTT
Organism: Ichthyophis bannanicus; assembly: GCA_033557465.1. Lineage (NCBI taxonomy): Eukaryota > Metazoa > Chordata > Amphibia > Gymnophiona > Ichthyophiidae > Ichthyophis > Ichthyophis bannanicus. Next base: position 211,803,052 of record CM066040.1, read on the forward strand.
CTCCTTGGGAAGAGACACTGCCAGTTTAATTTTAATTGACATTTATTTTCCATTTTGCCCTGAATATCCAAGATGTATTACAAATATTAAAATTAAAACTTAATATAGATATAACCCTAAGACCCACCTTATGCAGATTGAATAAATCACTTCCCAAAATTGTACTTCATTCTTTCTTAGTAAATATTCCTGAAACAATCATGTTTTTTCTCCAGGACCAAGCAGGAAGTCAGTCCTCGCATATGGGTGAAGTCGGCGCCGATGGAGCCCCTGTGCGGAGCATTTCCCCAGCTTTCAAAGAAAGCCTTTGGGAATGCAGTGTGCCAGTGCGGTCCCCGCCCAAGGGTGCCATCTTGCTCAGTCTTTTTTTTCCGCGGAACCCAACGGACATAGTTCGTGTTACCTGGGAAAAGTAGATTTTTATTTTCTGCGATTTTTCGCGTTCTTATCCGGTTTGATGCCGGTTCCCCGTCCTGCCTGGGCTCAGTACACCGGTATAGAGTCCGGAACCTCTTTTACAGTTTTTGTCCTTTTTGACTAGCATTCGCGCTTTTTCTGTTATTTTCACTGGCAGCCCGGTCTTTTGACCTTGCAGGGGCCCTTTATCCCCCGATGGCTGCCAGCTGGTTCAAAAAATGTGATTGGTGCAAGAAACCTCTCTCTCATCGACACACATAACTGCTGCCTCCGATGCCTCAGGCCTGACCATGACCTGCTGGTCTGTGGCCCATGCAGCAAAATGTCGTCGAAGGCACTTAGGAGCAGTCAGCATCAACGGTAGAGAAGTTTTTCAGAGTCCACGTCTGGCCGGACCCAGACTTCATCAGAGGCCTCGACATCTCGGGAGTCTGACCCCGAACGCCGTCGTGGTTCTTCTGAGAGGGGGTCTCCCAACCAGGAGCACAAAAGGAAGAAGAAGCTCGTGAGGGCGGTGTCAGTGGTGGCCCCTGGGTCCTCAAGGGCCAGGTTGCGTAGCCCTGACCGCTGCCCCGGGCTCTCGGAGTCGGAGAGGCTGTCCAAACTACCTCACATGGAGCCGGAGTCCCTGAGTTATGTAAGTTCTGTTTTCCTCGTGGACTCTCCGGGAGAAACGACATCGGGCCCAATGCTGTCTGGGCCCGAGTCGGAGGCTACTGAGTCTCCTGAGCTCGGACTCAGCCTAATGGCCTTGGAGAGCAGCTTGGCTGCCTTCATGGAACAGCAGTGGGTACTGATCGCCGGTCTGACCGGTGCATCTGCCCCAACCACCAGGAACTCAATGTCAAAGTCAACCCCGGAGGCCGAGCCGATCCTCGAGTCCAAGTCTCGTGTTGATCCTTGGCCAAGGTCTCCCTCGACCTCCTGTGCGGGGCCGAGGTTGTCAACGCCGGTGCCCTCGGTGTCGGGGCGGGTGGCACCGAGATCCACACAGCATGGGTGACGGAGGACGAGGAGTCTCCTGACACCTTCCGGATCCAGTGCGTCCCTTTGGACTCCCCGGAGTCCGAGCCGCAGAGAAGGTCTCGTCTCCCCCCCCCCCCCCCGAGGATACCCGGTCGGCTGTCCCAGCGATTGCCTTGCCCGCAGTAGACGCGGGAGGCCCTGTAGTGGTGTCTTGAGCCGGGAAGCCTTCAAAAGGGAATGCCTTTGGAGTTGCCATACTGAAGGCCTCTGACGACAGATGCCAGTCTGTTCGGTTGGGGGGCACACTTCGAAGGACAGTTCGCGCAGGGCCAGCGGACGGCAACGGAAAAGGAGTGGTCCAACAGGTTGAAGCTCCGAGCGGTGAAGTTAGCGCTTTGGGCCTTGCAGCACAGGTTGCAGAGACGGGCAATCAGGTTGCTGTCAGACAATGCCACAGCGGTAGCATACATCAATCGCCAAAGGGGCACTGGCAGCGAGGCTCTGGAGGACGAGGCGGAAGAGCTTTTAGGCTGGGCCGAAGAACACCTGCAGGCTTTATCGGCGGTGCACGTGGCGGGTGTAGACAATGTGACAGCCGATTACTTGAGCCTTGTCAAGGTAGACCCCGGGGAGTGGGTTCTGCATCAGGAGGTGTTCAACTTGGTGGGGCGTCGTTGGGGGACGCCGGTGATGGATCTCATGGCCTCGTTTGCATTGGTGAAGGCCACTCAATTTTACAGCAGAAGGCGAGAAAGGATGTCTGAAGGCTTAGATGCCTTAATGCAGGTTTGGCCAGACAATTAGCTGCTGTATGTGTTTCCACCCTGGGAGTTAATAGGGTTAGAGATACAGGGGGCAGGTCATCCTCATTGCTCTGGATTGGCCTTGAAGGCCGTGGTATGCAGACTTGATGCGGCTTCTGGTGGGGCGGCCATGACGGCTGCCAGAGGAGAGATCTGTTAGTGCAGGGACCACTGAACATGCCTCAGGTGGGTTGATTCTCGCTTACGGCTTGGCTCTTGAGAGGACAAGGTTAAGGACGAAAGGTTACTCGCCACAGGTTTTCTACTTTGAGGTCCAGGTGTCGCTCTACCTCGTTGGCTTATGTTAGAGTATGGCGGCTGTTTGAGTCGTGGTGTGAAGATAAGGGAGCAACTGCATTGAAGGTGTGACGGTCCTGCAAGTTCTCTCGTTCTTGCAGGATGGCTTGGATAGCGGCTTGACGGCCTCTTCCCTGCTTGCTGCTGAGACCTCCATGCAGGGCAGCAGTGCCAGCTTGGGATCTCAATCTAGTGTTGGAAGCTCTGGTGCGGGAGCCGTTTGAACCTTTGAACGCGGCGACCTTGAAGGATCTTACTCTCAAAGTTGTCTTTTGATGGCAATTTGTTCGGCCAGAAGGATTTCAGAGTTGCAGGCTTTGTCGTGTAGGGAACCTTTCTTTTCTTTTCAGAGTCAGAAGGTGGTCTTGAGAACAGTGCCTGCCTTCTTGCCTAAGGTGGTGTCGGCGTTCCACCTAAATCAGGTGGTGATATTACCAAAGTTCGATTTCAAGGACAAGCAGGTGGACAGAGGTCGGTTGCATCGGCTGGATGTCAGCCGTGTGTTGTGAAAGTATTTGTAGAGGATGGCTCTCTTTCGGAAGTCGGACAGGTTATTTGTCCTGTTTGGGGGTCCAAAAAAAGGAGAGGCGGCGTCAAAGCCCTCTATTGCAAGGTGGTTGAAAGGAGCTATTGCGTTGGCTTATATTTTGAAAGGGAAAACGGTTCCGGTGGGGCTGAGAGCTCATTCGACAAGGGCGCAGGCAGCTTCCTGGGTGGAATGCAGCTTAGTACCAGCAGTAGAAATTTGTAAGGTGGCAACGTGGCCTTCGCTTCATTCTTTTGTGAAACATTACCGGTTGGATGTTCAGGTGGAACGAGATGTTTGTTTCGGATTAACGGTGCTTCAGGCTGGTCTAGCAGGGCCCTCCCGTTAATTGGTTTGATATCTCCAGGAACAAGCAGGAATAAGTCCTCACTTATGGGTACGTCGGAACCGACGGAGCTTGCGCGGGAAAGCTCCCCAGCTTCCCAGAAAGGAAGCTTTTGGGGCCTCCCACTGCACATGCGCGCTGCCTTCCCGCCTTCCTGACCAGCTCTCCTCAGTTTCTCTTTTTCCGCGGAGCCAGCAGGTCGTGTTCCTGTCACCGCTGAAGAAATTGTTATTTTAGTTTCTTTCTTTAGACCGCGTACCTGCCTTCCCCATACCGAAACCGGTACCGTCGGTCTCTTTTCTTTTCTTTCTTAAAAAAAAAAAAAAGCTTTTTTAGCACAACTTGGTGACTTCTGTTAGGCCTCAGGCCTACACAAAATCTCCTCATGGAGAAACCAGCTCCTGGTTTCAAGAAGTGTACCAAGTGTAGTGCTGTTATTTCTGTTACAGACACCCATGACTGGTGTCTTAAATGTTTGGGGCCTGACCACTCCATTCCGGACTGCCCATCCTGCTCCCAGATGTCTAAACGTGGTTTGCAGAACCGGGCCAACAGATTCCATGTGCTGTTTGCTTCAGATAATCCAGCATCACAGTCATCCAGGTCTTCCTCTCCGGATGGATCTCACGTAACCAAACCTTCTTCGGGCAGGTCCTCAAAGAGCAAATCTCCTTCAAAGCATCGAGAGGCTCTCAATTTTGAATCTGAGGACCATGCCCCAGCCAAACAACCCCGGCGGGAAGCTCTGGCTTCCAAAGCACCATCTATGGGGTTACAGGTTGACATCGATGGCACGGCCTCGACCGATCACCTGTTAGACTGCTCTGGGGTACCGGCCCATGCCGGTACCGACATCCAGGCAGCAGTGGCGTCTATGGGCAATACTGTCCAGACCATGCAGCAGGCCGTTCTGGCTTTCATTAACGCTGCGACGCCCTCGGTACCGCATCTAGCGGTTCCGGGTCCGGTTCCGGTACTGTCTTCCATACCGGAACCGAGACCATCGTTTTCCAAACGCAGATCGGTTCCGCATGCTGGATCTGGGTTTTCACCCGATACCGATCCCATACCCGGTACGCCCGATGTCGATACCGATCGGTATGCGTATCGTGCGTTGGAAGCAAATAGAGGATACTCTGATTCTAAGGGAACTTGCCCTAAAGGTACGGCATTTTGCCTCCTTTATCCCTGAGGATAGAAAGGAGGAGTTCATTTCTCTGGTGAAACAGCTTCTAGATGTTTCTAAGTTCTCCAACAGAGCAGCTTTTGATTCCTTTGAGGGTGCCGGTAGAGCTTCGGGCATTGCTATTGCAGCCCGACGACTTGCTTGGCTCCAGGCCTCTGACCTAGAACCCTAGGTCCTGGATGGCTTACGGAATCTGCCCTGTACAGGTGAGAACTTATTTGGTAAAGACTGGCAAATTAAAGCCACTCAAATGGACGCAGAAAATGCTACATTAGATAGACTTTCTAAGTCTACCTCTACTCCTGCCAAGAAAAAGTCTTCCTCTACTCATGCCAAGAAAAAGTCTTTCAAGAGGCCTTACTACAAGAAGGCCAGATTTTCCACAAATACTGGCCAACAATCTTCTCAGCCTCGCTTTGCTGCTAAACGTCAGCAACCTAAACAGGCAAGGTCAAAGCCTGCAGCGTCTGCCACTCCTCAGCAGGCTCAACCCCCTCAGGGGTTTCGACTTGCCCCTAGAGAACTTAACATTTCTGGCTCTAGAACAACCAGAGCCCCTCACCATTCCCGGAAGGTTAGCTCACTTTGCTCCCAGATGGGGGCAAATTACATCAGAGCACTGGACCCTCTCTATCATCAGAGAGGGCTACAAACTTCATTTTTCCAACCTTCCTCCCACATACCATGGTGAGGCACTTCAATTCTCCCCCATCTCTCCTGGACCTGTTGGGTCAGGAAATCTCTTCTCTCCTTGCCCAAGAGGCAATAGAAGAGGTTCCTCTTCTTCAACAAGGGGACAGGATTCTACTCCCCTTATTTTCTCATACCAAAGAAGACAGGGGGATTCAGACCTATCCTAGATCTGAGAGAATTGAACAAATTTCTGTACAAAAAGAAATTCAAAATGCTTTCTCTAGGCATTCTCCTTCCATACCTTCAGAGTCAGGATTGGCTTTGTTCTCTAGATCTCAAGGATGCGTACACACATATACTCATCCACCCATCCCACAGAAAATATCTAAGATTTCTGTTTCAGGGAAAACATTTCAGTACAGAGTACTTCCCTTCGGTCTAGCCTCTGCTCCAAGAGTGTTCACCAAATGCATGGCAGTTGTTGCCGCATTTCTAAGAGGTCTGGGAATTTTTGTATTCCCATATCTGAACGACTGGCTCATCCGAGCTCCATCTCAGTCAGAGGCCCAGATTTCCCTGGACCGCACAAGGCACATTCTGCAGTATCTGGGACTGGTGGTAAACCTTCCCAAGTCTCAACTTATCCCTACTCAGTCTCTGGAATTCATAGGGGCCCAGTTGGACACCACCACTGCAAGGGCCTACCTACCTCATGTCCGGGGCCAACGTCTGGTGTGCTTGGCCTCCCAAGCTCAGTCCAGCAGTCACTTGACAGCCAGAGAAATGCTGCGACTTCTGGGCCACATGGCCTCCACGGTTCACGTGGTGCCCTACGCTCGTCTTCATATGAGAGCAGCTCAATGGACCTTGGCCACCCAGTGGACTCAAGCATCAGGAGCGCTCTCCGACCAAATCCTCACCTCATAGCGTCTGTTTTGGTCCCTCCAATGGTGGATGTCCACCAAGAATCTGTTGTTGGGGGGGCCCCCTTCCAACCTTTGTTGCCCCAAGCAACCCTCACAACAGATGCCTCCCAAACAGGGTGGGGAGCACATCTACAATCCTCTCCACTCAGGGTACTTGGTCTCCACAGGAGACCACCCTTCACATCAACCTCCTGGAACTGCGAGCAATCTTCTTTGCCCTCAGTCTTCCATACTCTCCTTGTCAACCTGACCGTCCTAGTTCAGACAGACAATCAGGAGGCCATGTTCTACGTAAACAAACAAGGAGTGACAGGCTCTCTGTCGCTTTGCAACGAAGCTCTCAGATTATGGGCCTTCGCCAGAGAGCATCAAATTCATCTTCTGGCAGTATATCTTCCAGGGGTTCAAAACTCTTGGGCAGACAGACTCAGTTGAGTTCTGCTTCCACATGAATGGTCCCTACATATGGACCAGATAGGCAGAATCTTTCAGGAATGGGGAACCCCGGACATAGACCTCTTTGCAAGTCCGTGGAATGCCAAACTTCCCCGGTTCTGTTCCAGGACTCTGTGTCAGGGAGCTCAGGCCAACGACGCCTTTCTCCTGCATTGGGGTCAGGAATTCCTATATGCCTTTCCACCCATTCCTTTGATTCCCAAGACTCTGTTCAAACTCCAGAGGGATCACGGATCGATGATCCTCATAGCTCCACGCTGGCCACGCCAAGTGTGGTTCCCTCTTCTTCTGCATCTCTCCCAGGGACCCTCCCTGGACCTGGGAGCTGCGCCAGACCTTCTGTCTCAGGAGGAGGGGACTTTGTGGCACCCAAACCCCAAGTCCCTACACCTCAAAGCTTGGTTACTGAAGGCCTAAGCCTTCATGACTTCAATCTTTCTCAACCAGTGAAAGATATCCTTCATGCCTCTAGGAAACCCTCCACGAGGCGTTCCTATGCTTTCAAATGGAAACGCTTTTCCATTTGGTGTGCTCAACAGGGTCTTGACCCTCTAGCACTTCCTTTGAATTCTCTACTAGACTATCTCCTGCATCTTTCTAATGCAGGCCTTAAGACAAATTCAGTAAGAGTCCATTTGAGTGCTATTGCAGCATCCTTAAAACCTATAAATGGACAACCTGTCTCCTCTCATCCGCTTATTGCAAGGTTCATGAGAGGCCTGACTCTAACTAAGCCTCCCATCCGACCTCCTCCGGTAGCATGGGATTTGAACCTAGTTCTAGGTCAGCTTATGAAGCCACCTTTTGAACCGTTGGTTTCTACCTCCTTGAAATTTCTTTCCTGGAAGGTCCTTTTCCTTATTGCAGTCACTTCGGCTCGCCGCATCAGTGAACTACAGGCCTTAGTGGCTCATCCACCTTATACTAGGTTTCATCATGATAAGGTGGTCCTTAGGACGAATCCCCACTTTATTCCCAAAGTGGTCTCGCCTTTTCATCTTAATCAAGAGGTATATCTACCTGTCTTTTTCCCGGCTCCTCATGCATCCAGTGCAGAGAGGAACCTTCATACTCTAGACTGTAAAAGAGCTCTCGCCTTTTACCTCAACAGGACTCAACCACATCGAAAGTCTTCCCAACTTTTTGTGGCGCTTGATCCTTCTCATTTGGGACTTCCAGTCTCAAAACGTACACTTTCCAATTGGGTTGCTCAGTGTATTTCCTTTGCTTACCAAAGTAAAAACATTTCTCTGGAAGGCCATGTCACAGCTCACAATGTGCGAGCCATGGCCATTTCTATGGCTCATCTTCACTCTGTATCCATAGATCAGATCTGTCGAGCAGCCACCTGGGCCTCGGTTCATACCTTCACAGCCCATTACTGTTTGGACAAGGACTCCCGCCGGGATGCCTTGTTTGGTCAGGCTGTCCTCAAACACCTGTTCCATACTTGAACAACTCCTGCCCACCTTCCCTGGGTGGATGCCTGAGATCCATATGAAGATGGGGAACCCTTGGGAGGGGATCTCCCAGGCATCTTAGCTAGGGAGTCCCCATAAGTGAGGACTTATTCCTGCTTGTTCCTGGAGATAGCACAGTTACTTACCTGTAACAGGTGATCTCTGGGAACAGCAGGAATTAGTCCTCACAACCCACCCACCTCCCCTAGGAGTTGTATCTTCTATCTATCTTCCTTTCCTCTCTCTATTGTCTCAGCTATAAACTCGAACTGAGGAGAGCTGGTCAGGAAGGCGGGAAGGCAGCGCGCATGTGCAGTGGGAGGCCCCAAAAGCTTCCTTTCTGGGAAGCTGGGGAGCTTTCACGTGCAGGCTCCGGTTCCAACGTACCCATAAGTGAGGACTAATTATTGCTGTTCCCAGAGATCACCTGTTACAGGTAAGTAACTGTGCTTTACTGCTCTTACATCTCCAGAGTTCAGGACTAGATTGGAGGACTGATAAGGAAGAGGAAATTAGACTTACCTGCTAATTGTAGTTTCTGAGGAACTCCAGTCTAGTCCTGTATCCCTCCCTGGTGTACATCTGGATCTTGGGCCTGAAGCAGACTATGGCTTAGGTCTCCGGTGGTGATTCTTGAGGGCAGGGTAAGTAGATGATTTCTGGGGAAGTAGGACGTTCCTGGGGTTTCTCGGAAGGGGAGGTTAGCCCCAGCAGATTTTAAGAAATAGCCTACTGCAGGTAGGCTGTGGGAAAGGTCTTTTCTGAGGGCCTTCTGAAGTGTTATATAGTGTTAGTTATGATTAACTACTTAGTTATTGCTCTTGTGAGTCTGCTTTGTCTATAGGTACTGGAATGTGGAGGCGGATCTTGGCCTATTTATGGAGGAGTCATCAAAAGTGTGACGTGCTCAGTCTCCAAAGCTGCGGGAGGAGGTGCTTAACTCCAGAGTTCAGGACTAGACTGGAGTTTCTCAAGGAACTACAATTAGCAGGTAAGTCTAATTTCCTCTTTGTTCCCCTCTCAGAACCTAGAGTTTATAGGGGCAAGATTAGACACCCTTCAGGCAAGAGCTTACTTGCCCGAGGACGGGGCCCACAGGCTGATGGACTTGGCCAACCAGTTCCCAAAGCAGTTCTCATGTTACCACCAGGGACTACCTGCGGCTCCTGGGCCACATGGCATCCACTGTACATGTGACTCCGAATGCCTGTCTACACATGCGGGCTGCTCAATGGTGCCTCAGAGCTCAGTGGACGCAGGACGCAGGCCACAGGCGACCTCCGAGACCGAGTAAAGGTGTCCAAACCACTTTTGTACTCCTTAGTGCTGGCTACATCTCCCAAACCTTCTGGGGGGGGGGGGGGGGGTACTTTTTCTGGCTCCAGCACAAACAAGGGTGCTGACAACTGATGCTTCCTTAAAGGGCTGGGGGTGTACATTGCCAGGGCATGTGCATTCGAGGCCTGTGGTCTCCTTGGGAGGCCACGCAGCAAATCAGTCTTTTGGAGCTGCAAGCAATCGCTCAGCTCTGCAAAACATTTTCTCCTGCCCTCTCACCAGTCTGTCCTAGTTCAGACGGACAATCAAGTGGCAATGTTCTACGTGAACAAACAAGGGGGCATGGGATCCAGGCTTCTGTGTCAGGAGGTACTGGATCTCTGCTCCTTTGCGGTCAAACAGGGTATGTTTCTCAAAGCAGTTTACCTACCTGGCAGACAAGCTAAGCAGGATTCTCCAGCCTCACGAATGGCAGTTGAATCCACTGGTGGCCCAGCAGATCTTCCTCCGCTGGGGACTTCCATCCATTGATCTCTTTGCCAGTCCATTGAACCGTCAGCTGCCCAGGTTCTGCTCCCAGACAGCTGCATCCCCTGAGGATGGCAGCAGATGTTTTTCTGATCTCGTGGTCTACGGGCCTCCTGTATGCGTTTCCCTCCCACGCCCCTGGTGGCCCGTAGTCTGTTCTTGTTTGTCTGGGCGATGGCCTCGGTGATTCTGGTAGCCCCGAGATGGCCGAGGCAGCCGTGGTTTCCACTTCTGCTGCAGTTGGCGGTGAAAACTCCGTTCCCTCTGGGGTTGCAACATGATCTCCTGTCTCAAGAGCAGGGTTCCCTTCTGCACCCCAATCTCAGGTTCCTCAATTTGATGGCCTGGCTGCTGAAAGGGTAGTTCTAGCTCCTTTACTCCTACCTAAGGAGGTTGAGGAGGTGATATTGGCCTCTAGAGGCAGTCCACATGAAAATCCTATGCCCTCAAGTGGCATAGGTTTATGGTAATGGTGTGCTCAGCGCAATGAAGTCCCTTTCTCTTGCCTTGTGCCAGTAGTACTACAGTATCTACTTCACCTTTCAGACCTAGGCCGTTAAGTCTAACTCTGTACAGGTCCACCTTAGTGTTTTGTCAGCACACCACTCACCGGTGGAAGGATGGTCTCTGTCGGTTCACACCCTTGGTGTCCCGATTTCTCAGAGGTCTGCTTCTCAAGCCTCCGGTTTCATCCACCGGTGAGCTGAGTGGGATTTGAACGTGGTCTTGCAGCGACTTACTCGCCCACCATTTTAGCCGATTGGCTACTTGCCATTTGCGCTTCCTCTCTTGGAAAGCGCATTTTCCTGGTGGCTCATACCTCGGCCAGGACGTGTGAGTGAACTACAAGCTCTGGTTTCTGATAGACCGTAACACCTGCTTTTTATAGGAAAGGGGGGGTCCTACAGACCCATCCCAAAGTTCCTTCCAAAAGTGGTGGTCTCTTTCCACCTCAATCAGGAGGTGGTTTCTTCCGACCTTTCTTTCCCAGGCTGCATGCCAGCTGGGTTGAAACAGTCTTGCATACCCTGGACTGTAAGAGGGTGTTGTCCTTTTACATAGAACGTACACGGGGGCATCAAAGGGCTACTCAGGCTCTTTGTCTCCTTTGACCCTAATAAGATGGGTTACCTGTCTCCAAACGTACATTGTCCACTTGGGTAGCAGATTGTATCGCCTGGGCGTATAAAAGGCAGCCGGTCTCTCCCCTTGCAGGTTCTAGTCACAGCCCACCGTGTCAGGGCGAAAGCTGTGTCAGGAGCTCATCTCCGCTCTGTTCTGTTGGCAGACATCTGCCGGGCCGCAACTTGGTCTTCAAGACAGACTTTTGCAGCCCATTACTGCCTGGAGAGTGTGTCCCGGAGGGACAGTGCTTTCGGACAGAGACCATCCTTCCACCGGTGAGTGGGTGTGCTGGACAAAACACTAAGGTGGACCTGTACAGAGTTAGACTTTAAGGCCTAGGTCTGAAAGGTGAAGTAGATACTGTAGTACTACTGGCACAAGGCAAGAGAAAGGGACTTCATTGCGCTGAGCACACCATTACCATAAACCTATGCCACTTGAGGGCATAGGATTTTCATGTGGACTGCCTCTAGAGGCCAATATCACCTCCTCAACCTCCTTAGGTAGGAGTAAAGGAGCTAGAACTACCCCTTTCAGCAGCCAGGCCATCAAGGAGGTAGAAAACCAACGGTTCAAAAAGGTGGCTTTCGGACAGGCGGTACTCCGTTTTTTTGTTATCTCTTTGAGGTTTAGGCAACTCCTACCCTCCGGCCCTTGTGTTGGGCTACCGTACAGGGGAGTTCTTAGAGAAAATTCCTATCACGGGATGCTGAGGCTCTTCAGAGGGAGCCATTTTTTCAGGTTTGGGTTCCTGGTAGCCTAGAGCTGGGGAGTCCAATATGTGAGGACTGACTTCCTGCTTGGTCCTGGAGAAAGAGTAGTTACTCACCTGTAACAGGTGTTCAGCAGGAATCAGTCCTCACGACCCTCCCTCCTCCCCGGGAGTTGCAGTCTATCATTCACTTTGATTTTTTGCTGTCTTTGAGCTATGTTCATCTGACTGAGCAAGATGGCACCCTTGGGCAGTGAAGGGGACCGCAAAGGCGTGCTGCATTCCCAAAGGCTTTCTTTGAAAGCTGGGGAAATGCTCCACACGGAGACTTCGTCGGCGCCGACGTCACCCATATGTGAGGACTGATTCCTGCTGCTCCTGGAGAACACCTGTTAAGGTGAGTAACTACTCTAACTTCTTTCTCAGTGAACTTTCCTTAGCAACTTATTCCACAGTACAGGTACTTCCTTATTGATGGTTTAATAACTTGAAGTGTGATTGAACTGATGGTGCTTAAGCTAGTTATGTACCAGAAATTCTACCAATCTGTAAAACCTACGCCATATTCATTTGTGTTTAGACTTTTCTTGAGTTGTAGCCTTCAGCTCAATTTTTTTTTTTGGTCTTGACATTTTGTGTGTTTTGTTTAAGGTGGTGAGACAATAAAAAAATATAAGCCAGCAGTCAGGTGCTAGAATAGAGCTTCAGAGAAATCCTCCGCCCAATGCGGATCCCAACATGAAACTGTTTACCATTCGTGGGACACCACAGCAGATATAGATTATGCCAGGCAACTTATTGAGGAGAAGATTGGCCTTAAGTAACGGTATGTATCAATTCCCTATTTTATATACATATCTGTTTAATTTCCTTTTCTAATTCAGCATAAAATCAACTGGTCACTAAATGTAGGCATGCCTTTTCTGATGCAAGGTTCCACATTAGGAACCACCACCCAAGAAAAAGATTTAGGGCGTCCTTGTGGATACCATGTTAAAACCCTCGGCCCAGTGTGCAGCGGCGGCCAAGAGAGCAAATAGAATGCTAGGTATGATAAGGAAAGGAATGGAAAATAAACAAAAGATATTATAATGCCTCTATATCGTTCCATGGTGAGACCGCACCTTGAATATTGTGTGCAATTCTGGTCGCCATATCTTAAAAAGGATATAGCAATTTTAGAAAAGGTTCAGGGAAGAGCCACCAAAATTGTAAAGGGGATGGAAGGCTACTCCTATGAAGAAAGGCTAAAAAGGTTGGGGCTCTTTAACCTGGAAAAGAGACGGCTGAGGGGAGATATGATAGAAGTCTATAAATTAATGAACGGAGTGGAACGGGGTAAACGTAGATCGATTGTTTACCTTATCAGAATATAGAAAGACTAGGGGACATGCAATGAAGCTACAGGGTAACTATTTAAGACTAATAAAAGAAAATATTTTTTCACTCAACGTGTAATCAAACTCTGGAATTTGTTACCGGAGGATGTAGTAAAGGCTGTTAGTGTAGCTGGGTTTAAAAAAGGTTTGGACAAGTTCCTGGAGGAAAGGTCCATAAACCATTATTAAGAAGGGACCCAGGATATCAATGCTTGAACCAATACAAGCATTGTGGAACCTGTGTTCCTTGGGGAAACTGCTAGGTACGTATGACCTAGATTGGCCATGTTGGAAAACAGAATACTGGGCTTGATGGACCTTGGTCTGACCCAGTATGGCATATCTTATGTTCTTATGATATTCATGCTCATTTCTGATATTCTGGAATACAATTGTTTCCTTTGTGTATAAACACACACAATCTGTCAGTTTGTGGGTTATCTTTTACTGTTTCAGTAGCTGACTTTATTATTACTTGGTTTAGTGTATGTATATTTTAACAGAAAATAAATCGCTTTGTGTTCATTTTTCTAGATAAAATGCTAATTGTGCTTTTGTCATGAAAATTAAGGCATGTTTACTAAACAATTTATGTTCCTTATTGTCCCTTCAGTCCAGTCCTGCATACCTCTGGGTATTGAACCTCTGACAGCAGCTTTCTGAGCATATCGTCTAGTGGAGGAGTAAGCCTAGTGGTTAGAGCAATGCACTAGTACCAGAGATCAAGGGTTCAATTCCCACTGGCAACTCCTGTGGACTGTGGGCAAGTCACTTTACCCTCCATTGCCTCGGGAAGAAAAGGCTGCCAATCTACTTCCGCTGATACATTGCCAAGAAAAATCTTAAGAGGGTAGATGGGTCGCTAATGAGTCAACACTGATTTAATGGCACTAAAAAAAAGATATAAATTAAATTTAAAAAAGTGTAGATATGCAACTGGCACCGTCTACAAGGCCCACTATGCTCAGACTCCAAGCTGCTGGAGGAGGTAGTGAGCCAGGGTGCTGGACTCACTGAAGGGCACAAATAAGCAGATAGGTTTAGTTAGTTTGCTTTTTATTTTCCCTGTTAGGTGCAGGTTTCTTTTCTTTTAAAGGCAGAAGTAAAAAAACAACCCCCCCCCCCATCTGATGGAACAGGGAGAGCCCAGGGGACAACAAGGATGAGGGGAGAACTAAATGTCTCCTTCCTCCTGGATTGGGGGGGGGCGGGGGAGTTCTGTGGGGGCCTTCCTCGTTTGAGAATTCGGGGGGCTGCCATAACAGTTATCTGGTGTGGAGCTGCCACGGGGTCTGCAGTTGATTGGACAGGAGTTAAAGCTTGGAGGGCCCGAGTCCCCCCCCCCCATCCCCCCCGGGCGAAGCCAGGAAGGAAGGCTAAGCGCGAGAGGTTAGAAAAGCCACCCGCCAACGAGGGTCCAAAGTAAGAGGTGGGGGGGGGGGGGGGGAGGACAGCAGGAACCCCTAGCAACCACCAGAACACAAGGAGACAGAGCGGACTGCAGCCGGCTGTTTGGGAGCCTGCAGCGGGTGCGGGAAAACTCCCCCCCGCTGCGTTCAGGCGGCAATTTCTTTCTATTCAGGCTCACAAGTGTGTTAACCCACTGCTGCGTTTTGGAGTGCCTGGGAGAGGCAGCCACAGGAGAATAAAGCAGGACAGATGCAAGTTCTTCCTTAAGGGGGGCATTTGCAGTTTCGTGTTTAATTTCAGTTTCAGTTAGCTTTCGGTAAAATTGGCGTTATTTTATTTTAGTTCAAGAGCTCTGTGGCTGAGCCCGTGGAGGTGCACTCTGCTTAGGGATCCTTTTACATAGGGGGTACAGAGTTGAGGGCCGCTCTGGAGAGTGCCCCCATCCCTTCCCACCATGATGGCCAGACTGCCGTGGCCTGTTATAGGATGGTATCAAGGGGGGTGAACCACACTTAATCCTTCAGCATTGCTTGTGTTACATAGCTCAAAATGTATGCAGTGCACAATGACTTGATGCAGGCACTGTGGGGGGGAAAAAGCCAAAATAGCTATGCCATTGTTGCTGGGCGGATTTCAAAGTGCTGTTGTGCCTGGTCAGGTGATGGTGACAATTGGTTGAGACATTGTTGGACTTTCTCCTCAGACAGGTCAGGATAAAAAGTCAGAGAACAGAAATATAATGAAAGATAAGTTGGGGAAAAAATAGCTGCATATAACTTTTGGAAAAATAGGAACAGTACCTGCGTACAAAAATGGTATGTAATTACGAAAGTCAGTCAGTCAGTGGATAGGAGGCAAAATGAAATTCTTCCATGTGGTTCTCTTCGGTCAGTGAGTAAGCCTTGACATATCATCCCGTGTTTCAAGCCCAGATTATGTACCTATTACATTTTCTAATGCTGTGTAAGGGAAGCTGTACTCCGCTTATTAGCCATTTGTAGTACTTAGAATAAAAACGGTAAACTTTACTCGGAGAAGTGTCAGTTTGATTTTGGATCATGTGCAAAGGTCCACTTCATTTATTTTTAAGGCTTACAACACGCTCAGCATCATAATCGAAAACCATCCTCAAGATATGCGGTCCCCGATGGGGTGGTGGTCTTCGGAAGCAGGCGTTCTTCCTAGACTGCACGCAAGAGGCTAAAGTCATTGGAGCAGGGCCTGTAGGATGAGATGAGGCAGGAGAGAGAAAAGAGGGTTCCCCCCCCCTTTTTCGGTTGGAAGAGGACCCTGGAGGCGGGGTTGCCATGTTACCTTCACACAATCCGGTCTCCTGCACGATGCCCGGACCATCCACCCCTTGGAAGCCCAGGGAGCAGTAGGGCTCCGGGGGAGTTCTTCGCCGGGGAATTTCTTACTTTTGCACTAAAGGGTTTTGCCTACGTTCAACAGCAAAATGCTTGGCAAGCGGCTCCTCAGCCCCGGAACACAGGACTTAAGAGGGTGTCCAGACGCATAAGAGCACGAGGTGGGAGCAGTGGCATCTCAGTGGGCTAAGAAGCTGTGGCTACAGAAGGGGCTGGATGGGGAAGACCTTGACAACAGAGATCTAAGATCTGCAGGAGGAGTTGGAAGAAGGAGAGATCCCAGAACAGGAGGATCAGACCTGGATTTGTTCATGTTTACCGCCCAGATGAACTACCGTTGCTAATCTTTATGCTTATGTTTTGTTTTTGCATTTCTTGA